>JAVIAB010000125.1:53238018-53838018 GCA_032433765.1 Megaustenia siamemsis | reverse complement strand
TAAGATTAAATGAGCATTACGTGTGAAGCGGAAGTGACGCAGGCACATTTTTTTTAAAAACACGTGTTAGGCCGTCTCTGCGATTTGAAACATGGCGGACATCCGTGAGCAGCATATTTGCTTTAAATTGTATTTCAAGTCATGAATATCGGGCGTACACTTGTATGAAATGTTGGAGGTGGCTTTTGAGAAATAGGGAGCCGTTTCGAGACATGAGTGATGTTTCTGGTTTATGAGGAGTTTGTGGAAAGGGGGAGGGGGAGAAGTGACAAGAGCCCTGGTCGACCCATATCTATCTGTCTGTCCATAGCCATCTTTAGGTTTAAAAAGGCCCGCAGGCAGAAAATAACCGGAAAATCATCCAACTAGTGTGACGTTGTCAGCTATAGAAGCTAGGACAGATGACGTCACTATACCCACAATCATTCGTGCTCGTAAAGCTGAAAACGTCACGTCACGCTAGTTGGGGGTTTCCGGGAATTTCCTGTCAGCCCCTAAGCTTTTGTAAATCTATAGATAGCTGTGGTGAGTCTGTCTGTTTGCCTAGTGTTGTATATATGGTGGAATGGCTTTCCCTCGATGTACTGCATTCAGAGCAGTCTTGAAGTATGTGTTTAGCACTCTGGGGAGCCTGTCCGTGCGTACATAAGGATGAGGTGCTAATCTTGAATTTGTAATACATGGTGCCATTGATGAAGTGAATGTGCTAGTGAGAATCATCATGGAAGTTGTCATCGAATTTTAACTGAGGCTGTGATGATACGTCGCGTTGCGCCAGAGCTTGAGCCCAGGCTTCTGACTACGAAGATAAAGCAGGAATGAAGTGACACTTGCAGAGACCTGAACGCGCATGCTGCCAGTGACTCCCAGCTGCTTTTGAAATGTCATTACGGATGACGAAACATGAGTCAAGGGGAACAGTCCGAACTCACCTCAGCCAAAGAAAGCGAGGCAAGTCGAGAAATAGGAAGACCACGTTCAAGTTGTGATAGACAAAGTATAGGTAATTGTTCAATAAGAATTAGTGGCTTCAGGTCAAACAGCTAACTTTGCTTTCAACATGAAGGTCTTGAGACGTCTAAGAAAGAATTTGAGAAGAAAGCGACAAAACAAAAGGCTAAACAAAACATGGCTTCACCACGATAGTGCAGCGGCCTATGCTGCTCTCCAGATTCGACGGTTGTGTCCAGTAACAGCATGGTTGTGGTCCCCCACCCCCCAACCACCATTATCCATCATACACTATGAGATTGTTTCCAGAGTTAAACATGAAGCTAGAAGAATTATGATTTTAGACATAGAGAAAATGTGGGCGGAATTGCAGGTCGCTCTCCACACGCTAGAACAAAATGGCTACCACGAATGCTTCCGGTTTTTGAGATCGTTAGCACTCAGAATGCCACTGGCTTGAGTGTGATGATGGTTACAAATGTGTCAGGTTTGTCTTTTTTTTTTTTTTATTCTTTCAGACCTGGTTTCTCCATACTGGCCTCATGTATAGTTAAGATCCTTGTTCTGTTTGTGGTTTTCAAAATGAATCTTTCTCTTCAATTTTTTTTTCCCAAGTATGGGTAATGTGGTGTCCGTTAGCGCAATCGATAGGCGGTTGGCTTACCACGGCAACAGCCGGGGTTCGTAATCCTGGCGAGGACACTGGGTTTTACTAATTCCCTAAAATTAGTAGGAGCCGCGATAGCTCAGTGGTTAGTGAACTGGACTACTACGGACAAGGGGTAGGGTTCGATCCCAACCGACGGCTCCGGTTCACCCAGCCTTAAATGGGTACCGGATTTCTCTGGGAAAGTAAAAGCAGCACGGGCGTAATACCGACCACATTACCCCAAAAAATCATGTGCTGAAGGTCTGTAAAATATAGGGTCACTAACACCATATTTCCCTATACGCCACTTGGCGTGACGGGGGGTACTTTACTTTTACTATGGGTAATGTGGCTTCTATAATGTGTATTGCATTATCAGTATCTATTATTGAAACTATTTATGGATATTTGCAACGGGTTATAAGGTCACATAGTGGACAGACGAAAAGGTTCAATTATAAAAGTCCTGTGCTCTAAATACGTGCTGCATATGGCCTGATATTTGAGAGAATACTGCTGTTGTGTATCATTGTTCAGCATAATTCATTTTTTAAAAAGTGCAAGTTAAACTAACTGAGGAAAAGTCACAGTAACTAAGATTGAAAACAGAAAAGATAACAAAAATCATGATAACGCATTTAATTGTATTATTTCTAAATAATCAGACTTCATTGGGAGACATAGCTTTCCATGAAATAAATCGTTTATACACAATGAAATGGAGAGTTTGTGTAATACGCAAGGGTCGACCACGAACAAGGATTGATGGAATTTTAGAAACACTAAGAAACATAACAACAGCTGAGGCCAACAGTAAAGAAAACATCTGTAAATTATTTATCTATCAACGATAAAAAAGCAAACGAGGAAGGAAAGAAGAAGTGTAGGATATGAAATATCTCTATTTAATTAAATAACTCTAAGAGTTCCAGAAAGTCATTCTGTAAAGTGGTGTTCTTTAACATTGTTATGTCCAGCGCCCCACTTGTCTTCAGCCTTGTTATGTCCAGCGCCCCACTTGTCTTCAACCTTGTTATGTCCGGCGCCCCACTTGTCTTCAACCTTGTTATGTCCAGCGCCCCCACTTGTCTTCAACCTTGTTATGTCCAGCGCCCCACTTGTCTTCAACCTTGTTATGTCCAGCGCCCCACTTGTCTTCAACCTTGTTATGTTCAGCGCCCCACTTGTCTTCAACCTTTTTATGCCCAGCGTTCGCTTGTCTTCACCCTTGTTATGTCCAGTGCCCCACTTGTCTTCAACGTTGTTATGTCCAGTGCCCCACTTGTCTTCAACGTTGTTATGTCCAGCGCCCCACTTGTCTTCAACCTTGTTATGCCCAGCGCCCCACTTGTCTTCAACCGTGTTATGCCCAGCGCCCACTTGTCTTCAACCTTGTTATGTCCAGCTCCCACTTGTCTTCAACCTTTTTATGCCCAGCGTCCTCATGTCTTCAACCTTGTTATGTCCAGCTCCCACTTGTCTTCAACCTTGCTATGTCCAGCGCCCCACTTGTCTTCAACCTTGTTATGCCCAGCGCCCACTTGTCTTCAACCTTGTTATGTCCAGCTCCCACTTGTCTTCAACCTTTTTATGCCCAGCGTCCTCATGTCTTCAACCTTGTTATGTCCAGCTCCCACTTGTCTTCAACCTTGTTATGTCCAGCGCCCTACTTGTCTTCAACCTTGTTATCTCCAGCGCCCCCACTTATCTTCAACCTTGTTATGTCCAGCGCCCCACTTGTCTTCAACCTTGTTATGTCCAGCTCCCACTTGTCTTCAACCTTTTTATGTCCAGCGCCCCACTTGTCTTCAACCTTGTTATGTCCAGCGCCCCACTTGTCTTCAACCTTGTTATCTCCAGCTCCCACTTGTCATCAACCTTGTTATGCCCAGCTCCCACTTGTCTTCAACCTTTTTATGCCCAGAGTCCGCTTCTCTTCAACCTTGTTATCTCCAGCTTCCACTTGTCTTCAACCTTGTTATGTCCAGCGTCAGCTTGTCTTCAACATTGTTATGTCCAGCTCCCACTTGTCTTCAACCTTGTTATGCCCAGCCAGCGCCCCACTTGTCTTCAACCTTGTTATCTCCAGCTCCCACTTGTCTTCAACCTTATTATGTCCAGCGCCCCACTTGTCTTCAACCTTGTTATGTCCAGCGCCCCACTTGTCTTCAACCTTGTTATCTCCCGCTCCGACTTGTCTTCAACCCTGTTATGTCCAGCGCCCACTTGTCTTCAACCTTGTTATGTCCAGCGCCCACTTGTCTTCAACCTTGTTATCTCCAGCTCCCACTTGTCTTCAACCCTGTTATGTCCAGCGCCCCACTTGTCTTCAACCTTGTTATGTCCAGCGCCCCACTTGTCTTCAACCTTGTTATCTCCAGCTCCCACTTGTCTTCAACCTGTTATGTCCAGCGCCCTACTTGTCTTCAACCTTGTTATGTCCAGCGCCCCACTTGTCTTCAACCTTGTTATCTCCCGCTCCGACTTCTCTTCAACCTGTTATGTCCAGCGCCCCACTTGTCTTCAACCTTGTTATGTCCAGCGCCCCACTTGTCTTCAACCTTGTTATCTCCAGCTCCCACTTGTCTTCAACCCTGTTATGTCCAGCGCCCCACTTGTCTTCAACCTTGTTATGTCCAGCGCCCCACTTGTCTTCAACCTTGTTATGTCCAGCGCCCCACTTGTCTTCAACCTTGTTATGTCCAGCGCCCCACTTGTCTTCAACCTTGTTATGTCCAGCTCCCACTTGTCTTCAACCTTTTTATGTCCAGCTCCCACTTGACTTCAACCTTGTTATGTCCAGCGCCCCACTTGTCTTCAACCTTGTTATGTCCAGCGCCCCACTTGTCTTCAACCTTGTTATGTCCAGCTCCCACTTGTCTTCAACCTTGTTATGTCCAGCTCCCACTTGTCTTCAACCTTGTTATGTCCAGCGCCCCACTTGTCTTCAACCTTGTTATGTCCAGCGCCCCACTTGTCTTCAACATTGTTATGCCCAGCCCCCACTTGTCTTCAACTTTGTTATCCCCCCCCCCCCCCCCCCCCACACACACACACATGTGTAACTTTTTTCACGGATAAATTGTCTCTTCCGCCCACTAAAATCTCAATTGAAGAAACTTCCAAAAATGAAGAAATAAAAACCTATGTCACTGACCTTTCATTTAATGAGACCCTTGAGTTGAGCAACTAAATGTTGGATATCTGGTTCTATTTTTGTAAGAAATAAGCGAAGGTCTCATCTTTTCGTGACTTTCAAACACTGTCTGTGTTTGGTAACAATATTATTCACAGCACTAAAACCCTGTTCCACTAGAAAACGCGCCGCATTTATGTAGTATCGCTAAGGGCAAGGTCGTTGTAACTTCGTTTGGGTTCTGAGACATTACAGTTGAGAGAAAGTCCTTGATTGATGGTATTATCAAAGATTGTCCAATATTATAACTTTTACCACTTCTTGCAATACATTTGTGACATACAGTCATCACCATCAAGTACCAAGCCTACTGGCGTAGGTGATCATGTCTCTCCACAACTTTCGATCTCGGCAGCTATTTATCATTTCTGTTGTTGACCTTCTGCCAAGCCATTCTCTTAAGCTGTCTGTTATTTTTTTTCTTTGCTTCCCTCTATCTCTTCGTCCCTCAATTTTTCCAGTTGTCACAATATATTCCAGTTGTTCTCTTCTCATTACATGACCAAAAAAGATGATTGTTTCTTCCTAATGTTGGAAATTAGCTCTATTTTTGCTTTGACCTCTCTCAGAACATCTTCATTAATGACATTAATAAGATGAAATTAATCCATCTTCGTTCTTTGCATAAAAAAAAAAATGGAAATGATGTTATTGTACAAAGATTTTGAAACATTTATTGAAACTATTCCAAGGGTTTATCTTTATCTTTTGGATCCTTTGTTGCAAAATGCTCTTGCAATCGACTTGGCTTCATTGCTTCGTTAGAACATGTTCTTTTTGCATAGTAAACACATTGGAAGCTGTTTGTAACATATTTATAGAATCCCATCTTCAGATATGCATGTAAATACCACGCGCACATTTCTTTCTTTTTTTTTTTTTTTTTTTGTTTTGTTTACACATGGTTTTATTTGTTAAAGTCACAAATCTATTTTTTTTAAAATAGTATTAACACATCAATAGTCACATGTAAAGCACTCCAATCACATATCCAATAGCATCGGATGACGAATAGCTTATAATCGTTTCAGGATATACGTGAACTAAATAAGAATGTTAGCTGTCAATACATGATTTAGAGAAGGAGGGAGAGAAGATCAAACCTTCAACAAGAGAGGTGTATTTGTTGGTGTTAACAGGATCATACTAACTGCAGATGTGCAAGGGTAGGCTGGTTGACATTGGTAAAATGCAAAGATACGTGTAAAGCAGTCACTACAATGGGCACCCCTCTGACTCAATTGACCTGTCTTGTCTAAATACTTTAGGTCGTGCTCAGAGACCAATTATCAAGATATTCTGGCTATTGATGTTTTAGAAACATTAAAGAGAGAATACAGTTTCTCGACCACCCACCGAGTGTATATTTTCTATATCATTAATAAAACTTGTCTTTTCTTAAAACTTAACTTTTCTGTTACCGCCCACGTAAAAGTCTAAATCGCCCACTAGTGGGTGGTAGCGCCCAGGTTGTAGAGCACTGCTGTATAGGGTTTGCGGGACATTCTGACAGAGAAGAGAATGTCTGCTGCACTATTGCAGCTAATAAACGTTTATAATGTGATAATACTCACTCGACAAATGTAAGTACACCAGAGCTTTATATTTCTTGTATATCACGATTTTCTCGTTTTCATGGGATGGGATGACAGAATTCGTGCACCTTTTTTTTTTCTTTAGTGCAATGAAAGCCTCACTTACTTTCTTTATTTTGCTGGCATCATTCTCTGATCTCCTTCTTTGTCTAAATGTATGTTTGGCGTGACTGTAGCAAATGCTTATTAGTCATTTAGTCTGTGATTACTCATCATAAATACATATACTTAGAGTGTTGAAGAGATGATACTTCACTCTTATGGCCTGTTCACAGTCTAAATACAAATATCAATTACTTGCGCTAATGGAACGACTGGAAATAATACAATTTGACAATGAGTATCATGTTTGTTACGTAGAATCAGTCTTAACATATGGATGCGAATCATGGACAATACGACAACAGACAAGAAAATCACTGGAGTCTGTAGAAATGTGGTTTTACAGAAGAATGTTGAGAGTGCATTGGACAGCTAAGAAGAGTAATGAAGATGTTCTGAGAGAGGTCAAAACAACAAGAGAGCTAATTTCCAATATTAGGAAGAAACAATCAGCATTTTTTGGCCATGTAATGAGAAGAGAACAACTGGAATATATTGTGACAACTGGAAACATTGAGGGATGAAGAGATAGAGGGAAGCAAAGAGAAAAAATAACATACAGCTTAAGAGAATGGCTTGGCAGAAAGTAAACAACAGAAATGATAAATAGCTGCCGAGATCGAAAGTTGTGGAGAGACATGATCACCTACGCCAGCAGACCCGGTACTTGATGATGATGATGATCATGTTTGGGTACACAAACGATACTGAATGTAGGACGATGCGTTGCCTACTTGGTTTTCATACCATGACAGACAGAATCAGACTTTGCAAAGCAAGTGTCTACATTCGAATCAATGCAGATTGGTTTCGTCCGCTAAATTGTGAGTTTATGGGCACAAATGACAGGAAGATAACAAGAAGAAATCATAGATGGGGCAGTCAAAGGACATTGTTCAGCAGGTGTGTTCAGTCAAGACGTAGAAGACGGGAAAAGAATGGTTACGAGTACCATCTAAGTGCAGTAAGTCATTTCTCGTCATCATCAAACTGGGCAGAGAATATAGGCAATAAAACCCCTTTTTGATTGTTTAAGCAGAAGTGCAGGTTTTAATTTTTTAGAACTCTTCTGAAAGTGACAAGCCATTTACACACAAGAGTTTTTTTTATTGACGCGTACTGAGCTCGTGGGCTTACACGGCTCATAATGGTGGTAGGACTGGGAAGGCAGACAGCGGTGCTTTCGCACTGACTACAAGTAGTTCGTCCATGGAAATACGACTTTTACAAAAACATTAGCATGGCTTAAGAAAAAAACAACCTTATACACATTTGTTTCCTCGGTGACTCAGTGAGTTTGTTCAGAATGATCGCAACTGGCTGGGCTCAAAGGCATCAGAGTCTCTGGGAAGGTCTAGTCTAATAAAAGTCAACTTCTTTTTTGTCCCAGGGCACGCGGGTGTTAGAGGTAATGAGTGTGCGGATTTTTTTTTTTTCTTTTTGCGTTCGCCATCTCTGACGAAGTCCCTAGAGACTAGGAACTGAATTTTACGTGTTAATCTGTTTTTCCCTGACAGTCGTCGCACAGGCAGATAACTCCGTCATCGGAGATACTCATATTTTTTCCGTCCATGAGTAAATGACGTTTCAAGTCGGGCCTCGCTCCTGAGACCAGGTGTGGTTGCCGCAGAGAGAAATCATAAATAAAAATCCCAACTGGTGCAGCCAGGATTTGAATCCACAACCTCTCGTCTTGCCTCGAGACAAACCATTCCCCGAATGTGCAGATAGACTTACCAGTTTGGCTGATGTTGAGTGCGGAAGGGCAATGGGCCGTGTTGACATTCTGAATGCCTTCAAGGACGCTGGACGAAACAAATGACCCTAAATCCGTTCGAATGAAAAAAAAATTGCACATTTATCATATCAAAATAGGAGGTGCCAGCCCAGAGCGCTACGCAGGAAACTAAAGTTGACTTGTCAATCAATTTAACCCCGGTGTTGTTAGACGCCACAAGTTGAGGAATATACAAGTACTTCAGAGGATATCAAAGCCCTTATGGGCTTGTCTGATGTGCAGTGAGGGTGATCAGTCAACTAAACTAAACTATACTGTGATTTGATGTACTGTGCTGGGCTTTGATGTGTTGTACTGTACTGTGATGTGATGTGTTGTACTGTACTGTGATGCGTTGTACTGTACTGTGCTGTGCTTTGATGTGTTGTACTGTACTGTGCTGTGCTTTGATGTGTTGTACTGTACTGTGATGTGTTGTACTGTACTGTGCTGTGCTTTGATGTGTTGTACTATACTGTGATGTGATGTTTTGTGCTGTGCTGTACTAAACTTTCTGGCACTATTCTATTGAGCAGGTCACCACTCTGGTAACCATGGTACTATATATTCCCTTTGTTCATGAACAAAGATTCATCTGATTCCTCATAAATCATAATTGCATCTTCAATTGCCCTTCCTCTGCCTCCCCATTTCAACATGACTACCTGCCCTGCGACTGGATTCACTGAATCACATTTCCTGTACAATTATGCATCCCTTAAATGCCACGAGACGCGCGGAGACTCGTTTTCTTCTCCTGTTATTACTTAAAGGTAAATTTTTAAAATTCGGAACAAATAATTTTAAACTAAAATTATTGCCTCAAATAATTTCTGTATACGGCTCCTGATGGCAGACAATAATAAACAAGATATACTTTGCTGCTAAAAGCTATCATCATCATCATCATCATCGTCGAGTGCCATCTCCGCAACGAATGTTGGCTACCATGGAGCGCCATTCCGCTCTCTCTTGCTTTGATGATGCAAGTTGTCATTGGCTGATTTGTCGAACTTTTGATGTCCATGTCCTAACTAACTCGTTCATGTTAGAGGCCTCTGCCTCTTTTGCCTTGTATTTTCCCCTTCAAGATTACTTTTAGTAGGCTGTTGTGTCTTTTAACATGGCCCAAAAATCGCATTTGTCTTGTTTGAATTATGTTTAGTAGTTCTCTTTTCATTTATAGTTGTTTTAAGACTTCATGCTTTGTTCTCTTTTCTTTCCATCAAATTCTACCTATTCTTCTATATATCCACATTTCAAAGGCTTCAATTTTCTGTCATGTTTTCTTGTCTAATGTCCATATTTCTACACCATATAGGAATGTTGAGAAGATTTAACATTTTGCTATTCTTAGTTTTAGCCCTGGTGTATTTTGTTTTGATTTTAATATATTTCTTATGACATTAAAATAACTTTTTACCATTCCTATTCTTTTGTTTATTTCAGCTTTACATTTTCCATCACTGGTTATAGTATGGCCAAGGTAGTTGTAGCTCTGAACTGTCTCCAGGTCTATTCCTTCAACTTTGATGTCCACTTGTAGATCCTGGGTATCTTCTTCGTTTATGATCAGTTTTAAGGCTAAAAGCTATGCACATAAATAAAGAACAGCGCCGGCAAAAATTAAAAACTAATTACAGCTGGGCGACTGTGCCATTGCTGGCTGCCTCGTGCATGTTTCCAAAGATACATTGTGCGTGCGTGCGTCTGCACGTGCTTAATACCGTATGTTAACTTTATTATTTTTCCTAACTCGTGTGTATGTATGCACGCGCGCATATTATCTCGTGATATTTTGTTTCTTTCATTCGTCAAAGAAGGCATAAATAAAGCTGAGCGGCTTAATCGTGATGTTGTATTGTTTCCCAATATTTATGTTGAGCGCTGGCTTCAATAACAGCAGTGGTGATAACACCAAAACCGTGTGGGTGGGGCCTGGACAAAACCGGTGTTGATACAAGATAATAGCCAGACACAGTTTTGTCGATAAAAACAACCAACGTTCCAGTTCAAAAGGTCTGCAATGGGAAACAAAGACAAACTAAACACATCGTATTTTCTTTTTTAAAATATATTATTCATAGAAAAATAGGTTTACAAAATAATGTAAAGACGAAAGTATCAAATTATTTTTGATTTTTTAAAACTTGTTTTAAGATTTGTAATCTGCGTGTGATTATCCTCACGGTAAAAAATTAGAATGACCATTGCACAAACACGTGACACTTCAGTTCATGCAACGATGTATATTTTTATTGGCTCATGAATAAGCACGTGACACATCAGCTCGTGTAACGATGTATATTTTTATTGGCTCATGAATAAGCACGTGACACATCAGCTCGTGTAACGATGCATATTTTTATTGGCTCATGAATAAGCACGTGACACATCAGCTCGTGTAACGATGTATATTTTAATTGGCCCATGAACAAGCACGTGACACATCAGCTCGTGTAACGATGTATATTTTAATTGACTCATGAACAAGCACGTGACACATCAGCTCGTATAGCGATCTATATTTTAATTGGCTCATGAATAAGCACGTGACACATCAGCTCGTGTAACGATCTATATTTTCATTGGCTCATGAACAAGCACGTGACACATCAACTCATGTAACGATCTATATTTTCATTTGGTTCATGTACAAACACGTGGCACATCAGTTCATGTAACGATCTATATTTTCATTGGCTCATGAACAAGCACGTGACACATCAGCTCATGTAACGGTCCATATTGTCATTGGCTCAAGACACTTTAACCCGGTACACAGAAATGCTTTGCTGAAGTAAAAATGTGTTGGGCTGAAAGGCGGAGATATTGCCGCCTGCTGTAAACAACAACACAATACATCTACGCATGTTTAGAGATGCTTTAGACATACACAGAGATAACAGTGATAGCAGTGATAACAGTGATAGCAGTGATAACAGTGATAGCAGTGATAACAGTGATATCAGTGATAACAATGATAGCAGTGATAACAGTGACAGCAGTGATAACAGTGATAACAGTGATAGCAGTGATAACAATGATAGCAGTGATAACAGTGATAGCAGTGATAACAGTGATAGCAGTGATAACAGTGATAGCAAACAGTGATAACAGAGATAACAATGATAGCAGTGATAAAAGTGGTAACAGAGATAACAATGATAACAGCGATAACAGTGATGACATAGATAATCTCATTATTGTTTACATTTTGGAAAAAGGTAGGTTATCAGGTGATTGAGAATATACGCACCTCATCAAACTTTCAAATGTGGGAGACCTGTCAGGATGTAAATGTATGAACTATAGGTGTATCTTGCTGCGCTCGGTGCCCTGCAAGTTCTTCAGAAGATTTGCAGGATTACAACACCAGGAGATAATAAATGAAGAGAGAATCACGCAGGACCCAGAAAAGGTCAATCATCTATGATCTACATTGACACACTGAGAATCATGCTCGAACAATCTGTTGTGTGGAATTTCTAACTTTTGATAACGTTTATTGACTACGAGTAGGCTTTTGCTTGCTTGCGTTCACCCGATGACTAAGAGGAATAGCTTTGTTCCTCATATGCCCTTAAATGGATGTTAAGTGGGCATGGTTGCGTTGTGTCGTAGTTAACAGTAGAATTGTGATATTTGTGCCTTTTGGCCCAACACATCCGACTTTAGGACGGCAGTTTTTAGTACGGGTTTGCTTTTTTCCTCAGTCCCTACTCACATGGCCAGACTAGACTGGTTAGTTTGTTTCTAGCGGCACCGCGAAGAGGTGGAGTAACAACTAGATAGTTCTGGCTCACCGATCCTGGCGCAAACTATCAACTTTGATTCGCTGATAACTTACAGCCCTGTTGCTGAACGGCGCCTTAGCCTCTAGAAGGCTTTTGATAACATGGAAAATGATCTCAAAACATGCTAAAGAAAACCAGCTTCATAAACGCCATGAATTAGGGAACAACCACTAAGATGGTACATGGTGGGACACTGACATAATTTTTTATAGGAAAGAGGGAAGCTTGTCAAGAATGCTTGTCGCCAACGTTTTTATTTCTGTTAGCAATAGACTGGTCGACCACCGCGCAAGGTAAAATAGATTGAATTAGGACACTATGGAACCAACGGAGAACTAGGATCGTACTGATGACGTTGCATTCCCCGCACACAGCCGAAACCAAAATAGAAGACAAACAACAGAAACTAAGAATACATGTTGCCTATATGAGACTACACTGGTGGTTCCCAAAATGTGTACCACGGCTTCCAGGAGCGCTGCCAAATGTTGGTAAAGACGCCGCGCCGAGGATATTACCGCGTGCCTACCCATTGGTTAGGAATCACAACATGACATAGGCGTATTTGTTGGTAAAGGTAAAAGGTAAGGACTTGAATCAGCGTCTTAGCAAGTGAGTTTTCACCCATATGTGCTCGGCAGCCTATCCAGAAGTGTTCGTAGACTTCAGGATAGTGTCGCTCCAAGCATCGAAACTCACAATGCGAGGCAGCAGTCCTCATTTTCCCAGAGTACTACCATGGTACCCATTTCTGTCAGCGACTGGATCGACCGTGGGGATATATTTTTTCCAACCACGAGTACACTTCACACTGCTCCCAGCGGGAATCGAACGGTGGTTTTCCCAACTAGGCTACGGACCCCATTTTTGTTGGCATATAAACGACTGTCTACACGGATAGGGTTACTTTTGTTCCTATTGATCATCGTATATATCCTATCAGGGGATCAGAGTTTACCCGACCTACACGAGGGCACCGCCGGTATACGATCTAACTGCCACGAGGGCACCGCCGGTATACGATCTAACTGCCACGAGGGCACCGCCGGTATACGATCTAACTGCCACGAGGGCACCGCCGGTATACGATCTAACTGCCACGAGGGCACCGCCGGTATACGATCTAACTGCCATGAGGGCACCGCTGGTATACGATCTAACTGCCATGAGGGCACCAGCTGTATACGATCTAACTGCCATGGGGGCACCGCCGGTATACGATCTAACTGCCATGAGGGCACGCGGTATACGATCTAACTGCCATGAGGGCACCGCCGGTATACGATCTAACTGCCATGAGGGCACCGCCTGCATACGCTCTAACTGCCATGATGGCACCGCCGTTATACCATCTAACTGGCATGAGGGCACCGCCTGTGTACGATCTAACTGCCATTAGGGCACCGCCTGCATACGCTCTAACTGCCATGAGGGCACCGCCTGCATACGATCTAACTGCCATGAGGGCACCGCCGATATACGATCTAACTGCCATGGGGTCACCGCCGGTATACGATCTAACTGCCACGAGGGCACCGCCGGTATACGATCTAACTGCCACGAGGGCACCGCCGGTATACGATCTAACTGCCATGAGGGCACCGCTGGTATACGATCTAACTGCCATGAGGGCACCACCTGTATACGATCTAACTGCCATGGGGGCACCGCCGGTATACGATCTAACTGCCATGAGGGCACGCGGTATACGATCTAACTGACATGAGGGCACCACCGGTATACGATCTAACTGCCATGAGGGCACCGCCTGCATACGCTCTAACTGCCATGAGGGCACCGCCGTTATACCATCTAACTGCCATGAGGGCACCGCCTGTGTACGATCTAACTGCCATGAGGGCACCGCCTGCATACGCTCTAACTGCCATGAGGGCACCGCCTGCATACGATATAACTACCATGAGGGCACCGCCGGTATACGATCTAACTACCATGGGGTCACCGCCGGTATACGATCTAACTGCCATGGGGGCACCGCCGGTATACGATCTAACTGCCATGAGGGCACGCGGTATACGATCTAACTGCCATGAGGGCACCGCCGGTATACGATCTAACTGCCATGAGGGCACCGCCTGCATACGCTCTAACTGCCATGAGGGCACCGCCTGCATACGCTCTAACTGCCATGAGGGCACCGCCTGCATACGATCTAACTGCCATGAGGGCACCGCCTGTATACGGTCAGTACGGACAGGAAATCGCGGGTGTCAAAAGTTTTAGAACCACTGGAGTACACATTGATATTGATGATACAAAGATAATAAGATACAACAACACATGCCATAACCCTGTAACAATTGAAAGAGTGCCAATAGAGGAAGCAGACCATTTTACACAATTGTGGAGCATTATTTATAAGAAAGGATAGTGGAAGCATAACGGAGATAGATTTAAAGCAAATAATGTCTCCTCTTCTTCCTCCTCCGTCTTCCCATTCTTCTTCTCTCCTTCCTCTTTGTACACATCTAGACCTTTTTAACAATCAACATTTTTCGGGCACATCATGAGAAGAGGAAAGTTGGAATACTTGGTTTTATAAAGACAAAATAAAAGGAAAGAAAGATCGTGGACGACAAAGAGAGAAAATACTAGATAGCTTGGTGTCATGGCATGGAAAACAGTCAACAACAGAAATGCACTGTGGATAGAAGATTGTGAAAGCACATGATCGCCTACGCCAACGGGTATGGCACATGATGATGAGTCCTTTTTAACAAGTTCAGATAAATAATTCATTGTTAATCTTAAGGCCGGTAACATTTCTACACATTTTGTCCCGGTATTGTGGTACTTGGAGCCGCGATAGCTCAGTGGTTAGTGAACTGGACTACATAGGACAGGGTTCGATCCCAACCGACGGCTTCCAGGTTCACCCAGCCTTAAGTGGGTACCGGATTTTTTTTCTGGGAAAGTAAAGCGGTACGGGCGTAATACCGACCACATTACCACAAAAAAACATGTGCCGAGGTTCTGTAAAATGTATGGTCACTAACACTATATTCCCTACACGCCACTTGGCGTGACGAGGGTACTTTACTTTACTTATGGTGGTACTGGTAATGGCATGCAACGAGAGACTTCTTCGTTCATCGTATATCGGACACAAATGTTCACAACGATCACAAATGTTCAGTGGTAATTTGTTTTTAAAACCCGGGAATGTATTGAAGAATAGAAGCTGCAAGGACATTGGCAGCCACTTGGAGAAAGTAGATAAATATTCAAGAATAAGGGCGGATGGATGGATACAATTAATAATAATAAATGAATATTATTATAGAGGGAAACTTCCGAGGCGATAATCAGCGAATCAATTCAGAGGAAGAGGTATGTTTACAGCACTCGGAAAAATTGACAAATAATCAACAAGAGGAAAAAATATGGGCCAAAGCAGGATTTAACCCGTACTCAGTGTCATGGCGCCTTGCCACGAAAAGCCAAACGCTAGGGAACACTGCCACTCAGCTAACTAAAAAGTTAGCTTCGTAGGCAGTCTTTTCGCGCAGGTGTTTTCATGACTCTAGCATAAGGCCGCGATCACAGCTCGGAAATACATAGTGTATCTGTATTTTTTCATGTTAAGACAAGTATCTCCCGAATAGGGTAGGGCTGAATACTTGCGTTGCAGACAAACATTTAGGACGAAACAGCACGAATAGTAGTTTCCAGTGGTTTAGGTTGGGAGACAAATAATAATAAATGAATATTATTATAGAGGGAAACTTCTGAGAATAAGGGCTGACGGATGGATAGACCTTGAGGCCCTTGCTCCTAAAAGGAAGCTCAAGCGGTTATAGGACTGATTGATTGAGGACATTCTTAAAGAAAGCTCGAAATTCCATGACTGATTGATTGACGACCATTCATAAAGAGAGGTCAAAGTGCTGTGATTGATTGATTGAGGTCATTTATAAAGGGAGTTCAAAATGCTCTGACTAACTGATTTACACCCATTCACAAAGGGAGCTTCAAATTCTGTGATCGATTGACTGATTCATAAGGGGAACCAATGGTATGACTGATAAAAATGGAATTATTGACGCACATTCTTAATGGGAGCCCAAAGTACAATGAATGGTTGACGCCCATTCAACTTCCTTTCTAGAGCGGACTTTGACGAGCAGTGGTCGTCAAGACATTTGCTGATCATTTTTAAAAAAAGATACAAGAAGCAGGATAGCAAATTGGGAAAGCAGAAGCAAAATAAATAAAACCTAAACAAAATATGAAAATAAAAATACTGCGCAAGTAAACCAAACTTAGAATATTCAACTCAAACGTGATATCAACCTCTACCTACGCATGTGAAAGCTGAAGAAAAATACAACGAAAGATATTGAGAGAAAACTGAAAGCAAATGCTTTTGAATACAAATGCCTGAATACACATCAGGAAAATTTCAAAACAGGCTCTAAAATGAAAAATATCAGGATACAGAACGGGAGGAAGACATAGAAGAGGCACTAAAAATAACACTTATAAGAGAAGCAAAATTGGCAGGCATATACTCATTAGATATGATCGAACATCTCGCCAACAATGGAGATGAAAAGGCGAAAAACACTACAAGCTGTAGGCTCCGTGTAGAAGGATCAAGACCAACATGAAACAGTTAGGGAGAGGAGAAACACAATCTGCTACCTAGTGCTTTTTGAGGGTCAACATGTATGTGTGTGTGTGTAGGTGCGGGACGGCGGCGATATAACCAACATTTTTATACAAACTAAATCAAAGGATTGTATATGTGTGTGTGTGTGTGTGTGTGTGTGTGTGATATAAGTTAAATGTCTTTATATAAGAAATATAGAAATCGTTACAGCGTATCACTGTAGACGCACTTATTTGCTCACAAACAAAAACAAAACCAAAAAAATTTGAAAATTTGAGACATGGTCAGTTGTACAGTCAGGACATCAAAACAGGTGAAGGCGTGACGACAGAAGTCACCACATTGAGGGATGAGAACTAACGTTTATTCCAATTTTCAGGATCGTACCTTTTGTGCTAAAGTGCTAAACGATTTTAGCTGGACTCATGACGTCACTAGATACTCAACTGTAGCAATTTCCTTTTTTTCGTTCACAAGTTACCCAGCACGTGCACACAGGAAATTCCAACCAGTGGTGTGTCTTTACAATGGAATATAACATTTTTGCTTGCCTTAATGATTTCTTAGTAAAGTACACATCTTTGACCAAGCCTTGTATATTGTATAGTTGTGCGTATGTGGGGGGAACCTCAATTAATACATAACCGTATCTATAGAAGCTGTATGGTAGTGTATACCAAAGTTCGTGGTCAACTTGTCTCGGTCGTTTTGGAGTTGGTAAAATAAATGACAACGGCCAACGAGTTTTGCGCCTACCACAACCTGTGCGTGACAAATACTTTTTTTTTCAAAACCAAGCCTCAGCAAAAAGTATCTTGGAGACGTCCACGATCTAAACACTGGCATCAGCTGGACCTGATACTTGTCAGACGCCATTTCCTCAAATCTGTAATCATCACACGGTCATACCACAGTGCAGACTACGACTCGGATCATTCACTAGTCTACTGCAAAATCAAGTTACTACCCAGGAGGTTCCACTATGTCAAGCAGTTAAAGAAGAAACTACGCATAGACACTAGCAAGCTAACACATTCTGGATTGGTCGAGCAGTTCAACAAGACCCTCAAGGAGTCGCTAAGCACTCATGAACACGGCTATAGCGCTATGGAAAAATGGGAACATCTCCGCAACGTTATCTAAAGCAATGCTGTTAGCATCTTTGGAAAACTGACATCTAAGTCTCACGATTGGTTTGAAACTAACTCTCATTTTATGACACCCGTAATCGAAGCTAAACGTGCGTCCTTCTTAGATAAAAAAAAAGTCCACACCAAATGCGAATACTCTACAGGCTCATTAAAGTGGCCAGAAACAAAGTCCAGCAGACAGCTCGACGCTGCGCAAATTCGTACGGGCTCCAGTTTAGCGACAGCACCCAGACTGCATCTCAAACTGGTAACCTAAGAGCAATATATGAAGGCATAAAGAAAACCCTCGACCAACAAAATGTATTATTGATCCATTAAAGACATCCACTGAGGAAAAAGTAACTGATAGAGACAGACAGATGGAAAGATGGGCGGAATATTACTCCTCACTTTAATCCACAGAAAACACTGTTACGTGTTTGACGCCATCCAATGTCTCCCACCTATGGAAGAGTTGGACATTGAATCAACTGTAGAGGAACTCAGCAAGGCCATAGATAGCTTGGCCTCAGATAAGGCGCCAGGACAAGATGGGATCCCTCCCGATCTGATCAAATTCTGCAAAAATGTTCTGTTACATCCCAAGCTCTGAAGTACTACATTAATGATGGAAAGAGAAAACCATTCCTCAAGATATGCGAGACTCCGTGATTGTAACTCTCATCGAAAATAAAGGAAATGGCAGCGACTGCACCAATTACAGAGGCACCTACTTACTCACAATCATCGACAAGACCTTCGCCAGAGCCATCTTAGGAAAGCTACAGAAACTCGCAGACCGCGTTTATCTGAATCGCAACGCGGCTTTAGATCCGGAAGATCAACTGCAAACATGATTTTCTCTTTACAATTGCTAAAAGAAAAATATGGAGAGCAGAAAAAGCCTTTCTTCGTCGCCTTTATCGATCTTACAAAGGCCTTTGACCTAGTCAGCAGGGAGTCTCTTCAAAATATTATCTAAAATAGGCCGCTCACATACTCTGCTGATGCTAGTCAACTCGTTTCTTGAGGACATGATGTGTACCATCCAATACGACCGCAGCACATCACAACCCTTCAACATACGCAGCGGTGTCAAGCAGGGATGCGTTCTTGCTCCGACTCTGTTTGGAATCCTCTTCGCTGTTTCATTGAAACATGCATTCTCAAATGCGAACGAAAGTCTTATCTTCATACTAGATCTGATAGGTTGTTCCATCTCGCAAGACTAAAGGCAAGGTACAAAATCATACATACCACTATTAGAGATATGCTATTTGCTGACGACAACGCACTTGTCATACAGTATGGAAGAACTCCAGAGCATGATACATCGCTTTTCGCATGACTGCAAAGACTTCGGTCTAACAATAGGTTTGCAGAAAACTAAGAAACTCGGTCAGGACGTGGAAAAACACCTGACATCTTTATCGACAAATACAAACTCGATGTCGTGCAGCGGTATAGCTAACTGGGGTTCATCATTAACGACAAACTATCTTTAGATACAGAAATTGACACCTGCATTGGTAAAGCTGCTACCATCTTTGCTCGCCTTTCTAGGCGTGTTTGGCAAAACAGCAAACTGAAAATTAAAACAAAGGCTGCAGTTTACAATGCCTGTATCATTAGTATCCTTCTGTATGGTAGAGAATCATGGACAACTTATGCAAAGCAGGAGAGACGGCTGAATGTATTCCTTATGCGATATATCTGCGCCGTACACTGGTATTACCTGGAAGGACAAAGTGACAAACGTGAAAGTCTTCACTCGCACAGGCCTCCCGAACATCTACACGCTGCTCAAACAACGTAGGTTACGCTGGCTTGGCTACGTACACCGTATGAAAGACGGCAGCATACCGAAAGATATACTCTATGAACAACTGGCAAATGAACTAGAGGACGTCCAAAACTTCGATTTGTAGACATGTGTAAACGTGACACGAAGACTGAACATAAACCCTGCAGTCTGGGAAGAAAAAAGCTGCAGACCGCAATCTTTGGAAACACACTCTAAAGTTCCAACTCAAACAAGAAGCAGGCAGATTCACAGAAAAAGAGAATACATGGCGAAAGAAAAGAAACAAATAACATTTCTAGGGTCGTTGCAAAATCCACAGTCAACTATGACTGATGGAGGCTACAATGATAGTGTATGTGTGTGTTTTTGTGGGTGGGGAGAGAAAGAGATCATTATAATCATGTGCCATATCGATAGGTGTAGGCGATCATGTCCTTCCACGATCTTCTATCCACCGTGCATCGCATAAATTCTGTTGTTGACTGTTTTCCATGCCATGACACCAAGCTACCCAGTATTTTCTCTCTTTGTCGTCCGCGATCTCTCTTTCAATTTTGCCAATTGTAAACAAGTATTCCAACTTTCCTCTTCTCATGATGTACCCAAAAAATGTTGATTGTTTCTTTCTGGTGTTTTTTAAGAGCTCCCTTTTTGTGTTTGCCTCTTTGAGAATTTCCTCGTTTGTCTTTTTAGCTGTCCTGGGAACTTTCAATATTCTTCTGAGAAATCCCATCTCTGTGACCCCCTAATCGTCTTTTAATTTCTTTGTCTACTGTCCATGACTCGCTTCCGCGTCCAACGGTCAGAATTGGCTCTATATAGCACCAATGAACTCTCTTTCTCACTTCTATTGACATAGACATGTTGCACAAGACGTTTCCCATTTTCTGAAATTCAGCGTTGGCCTGTGCAAGTCTGCTTGTTATTTCTGTGGCATCCTTTGTTTGATGTTATTAGGAGAGAATATATAAGTTGATGACTGTCTTCATACGAGTATATGCAAGGACAAAAAAAACATGAATATGGTTAAGATAATCATAAATAAGTACCAACAAATCACCAATTGAGCACATACAAAAAAAAAAAATCAGTAGCACAACATGATAGAAATTAATATCAGTTTTATTTAAGGTTCAAGTAGAAACACACTTGAGGAAAAGATAAGTTTATACAGCACAAGTCTGACCTTTGGGACTGTGCTTGTGGGACTCAAGGATAAGAGGGATTAGGGACTGCAGGTGGGGAAACCTTCAATGCAAAAATAACTCGGGGAATCACACTAAAGATAAACACATCTTTGTTAGTAGTTAAAAATAAGATGTAACAAAGTTAACTTTAACTAGTGTGAATAATCATAACAATTTCTGTAAGTATTAAAAATAATGTTATTATTTTGCATTATTAAAAAATATAACACAGTGTCTCATGAGGAAATATATATTTCATGATCATTACAAAAGCCCAATATACTTAATTATAAATGAAAACCTGTGGTAGATTAGTGGTTATGACCTGGTCTCTTGAGGTTAAGTGGTCGGATTCGATTCCAATCAATGTCTTCAACATTCACTAGCTTAAAATGGGTACCTGATTCTTTTTTTTTTTTTTTTCCAGAAAGAAAAATGGCACTGGTGTAGTACAGCCCATTGCCTATTAAAGGGTCAAAGGTCAAATAAATATGGGCACTAAAATGATTTTTCCTGTCCGCTATGGTGTTATAGAGCTCTTTCTTTCTTTCTTTCTTTATTTATTGGAACAAATATTGAAGTTTATCAGAATGGAGCTTCCTGTGGAACACAGTGAACACTATCATAAACACATTCTGATCTCCCCCTCAAACACAGTGAACACTATACTATCATAAACACATTCTGATCTCCCCCTCAAACACAGTGAACACTATCATAAACACATTCTGATCTCCCCCTCAAACACAGTGAACACTATCATAAACACATTCTGATCTCCCCCTCAAACACAGTGAACACTATCATAAGTGCATTCTGCTCTTCTCCTCAAACACCTTAATATGAATGACTGCATTCTGAGTGGAGCTCCTCATCAAACATATTGAATTTTATCATGAATCCTCATCAAACATATTGAATTTTATCATGAATCCTCATCAAACATATTGAATTTTATCATGAATCCTCATCACATATTGAATTTTATCATGAATCCTCATCAAACATATTGAATTTTATCATGAATCCTCATCAAACATATTGAATTTTATCATGAATCCTCATCACATATTGAATTTTATCATGAATCCTCATCAAACATATTGAATTTTATCATGAATCCTCATCAAACATATTGAATTTTATCATGAATCCTCATCAAACATATTGAACTTATCATGAATGCATTCTGATTCTTCTTCAGTGTTCACCCATTAAGCTGGCATGGAAGCATTGTGCCACTAGTTTATACAGGAAACCACAATATTTACATTTTTTGGCCCAACATATCTGTCTTCACAGCGAGTACATTTCTTTTTGAATGTTTTCTCTTAAAGGGACCAGTTTGGCCTACTCCTTTTTACTTTTAAATCTCAAAGTTACCTTAACGTGTGCAGAGTGCACACAGTACCCTCCTGATTTTCACCGTTATCCAAGAGGGCATGACATCAGATCTCATTATTCAGAAATTGAGGATTACTAAAAGTCATGCAAATCACAAATTTGAAAAGAAAGTTCCCATTGCCTTAATCCACAGGATCTTCTGGACCACAGGCTGACATTCTATCTCTAGACCACCAGGTCTCCCATAAATGTATTCTGAATGGAGATTCACATCAACCATAATGAGCATTATCACGAAAGCATTCAATAAGATTCTCACAAAAATATTGAGCTCTTTCCTCAATAGATTCTTCAAGAATCCCTTCTCAAAATGAGCTTATCTGTCATGCATGTTTAATGCACCGTCTCCTTCACATAAACTTACAAATAGCCACAGATAAGACTTGACCAGTATTACTAACTTATACCTCAGATACAATTCGTCAGCAGTCAATACACCTACTTGACGGATGTGCATGAGCACAGATATACGCTTCATATTAGCAGATCAATGCTGATTGGCTAGCACCTTTCAAATACAAAAATATTTTCTAATGCTCTTGTTTGGACTTAAACACCATACAAAGTTATAACAAAAATTACCAAAAAGAAACAGAAAAATATTATGAAGAATAATTTTCCCCAAAAAATTGAACACCAAAGTTGAAACCTGTGATCTGTTATTTTTTTTCTTCACATAAATCATCTAAATATTTCTGTTTCTTTTTAAAAATCCCATACAATCTTTTATGTTTTTATCTTATTTTAATTTTTATGTTTTTTAATATCTCTTTTGTTTTTGTATCACATCTGATCTTTTATGTTTTTTTTTTCTCATCTAATCTTTTATGGTTTTTTTTTACCTCTGATCTTTTTATTTTTAAATCTCATCTCATCTAATCTTTTTTTAAAATCTCATCTGATCATTTATGTTTTCTTTACGCCATCTGATCTATCCTGAAGCAGCAGACGTTTGAGCATGGGTTTGTACAGTCTGTTGCCATGTATGGCACAGCTCTTAGTTTTCATCTCAAAGTGGTATTTTAGTTATAACCCTGGAAATGTTGCAGCATTTATGGATCAAGATCTCCTGAGTCTTGTACATTCCACTCAATTTGATTTTTGATGGAAGTGGTTTCAATTTGTAACACCACACACACAAAACAAATAATTTTCAAGTTCAAGTCAATATTTATGCAAGAATGATATTTTAGTAGTTAATTCACATAACAGAAAGATCAAAGACTGACAAATCTGAGAGTTCCGGGGGATGCAATATTTAATTTTCCACCACTAAATTGTTTACATTTTAAGATACAGCTTCTTCTTATCACTTTGAATTTATAAAAAACAAGAAGTATATGTTTTCTTATCTTCTTGGAAAAACACTAATGAGCAAATCAACTAATGCATCAATGACAAACAACTGTGAAGAGTTGTGGTATTTCTATGTAAAGAGACCATGTTTGTTAAATTGGAGCTGAGAAATGACAAACATTTCACATAAAACACAAACTTGTCTTGAGCACTGATTTACTTGGTTCAATAATGAAAGTACCCCAGTCAGATGACTAGAGTAGATAGTGAGAAAGACAAATATAGGAGAAATAGCAACTATCACAGCTGGTTTTTAGTCATGACAAGCCCTGGATAATCTGCAGAACACATCCTACAAAAGTACTTGTTTTACCGAGAAGACAAGAGCTCATAACATTCATCATCATCAGGCTCTATGCTGGTTGGCATAGGTGCTCATATCCTTTCACATTTTTTGGTTCTTTATCAGCCTTCATGCTTGCCATAATTTCAGTCAGTGATCTTATATTATGCCATTTGGATAAGGTGTTTAATTTTTCTCCTTTTGGTTTTTCTCTGATCTTCTTTCCATTCATTCTGCCTGTTGTTATAATATTTCAATGCTTTCTTCCTGCATCACATGCCCAATAAATATCAATCATCTTTTCCTTATGATTCTAATAGTACTTTTGGTTTCTCCAGCTCATTATAAACATTCTTCATTAGTAATTTTTTCTATCTAAGGAATTTGTAGCATTCTTTTAATAAACCATTAAAAGGCTGCCTCTAATGTTCTCTGTGTTGTCTTGTTTATTGTTCATGACTCACTTCTATATAGTGGAACAGGTTCTATGTAGCACTGTAGGACAAGTTTCATAACATTGATAGCACCTTATTCCAAATTGAAGGAACAAAAATAGTGTTATTTATGAATAACAGAAGAACAAATAACAGAAATACATAACACAAACTGAATTGCTTAGGACACCAACCAAGAAACAACATTCCTAACATGATTTCTGTAATGTTAGTTAACACAGGAGATATGGCCATATATCCTGCTTCTTAGATTTCTGTAATGTTAGTTAACACAGGAGATATGGCCATATATCCTGCTTCTTAGATTTCTGTAATGTTAGTTAACACAGGAGATATGGCCATATATCCTGCTTCTTAGATTTCTGTAATGTTAGTTAACACAGGAGATATGGCCATATATCCTGCTTCTTAGATTTCTGTAATGTTAGTTAACACAGGAGATATGGCCATATATCCTGCTTCTTAGATTTCTGTAATGTTAGTTAACACAGGAGATATGGCCATATATCCTGCTTCTTAGATTTCTGTAATGTTAGTTAACACAGGAGATATGGCCATATATCCTGCTTCTTAGATTTCTGTAATGTTAGTTAACACAGGAGATATGGCCATATATCCTGCTTCTTAGATTTCTGTAATGTTAGTTAACACAGGAGATATGGCCATATATCCTGCTTCTTAGATCTGGCAAAGAACATCTTGCAAGGACCTATAAGTAAATGTGGAAGACTGAGTAAAAGATGGAAAGACAATGTCAAAAAGAAGATATAACTTGACTTCACCAGCTTCCAAAATGCAGCCACAAACAGAGAGAGAGAGAGAGGAATGAAAGAAGTTGGTGGCAGCCACCAATGCTATCTGTTATGAGAATGGAAGGAAAGAAGAAATTATCAATGTAATATTCTATTCTTTTTTCTTATTATTTTATGTTAATAGATAATGACTAACATACACATTTCAAGAGACAACAATTCATTAAAATGATAAAATCATACAACAGATTTAAAAATAGACCCCAAGGCATGCCCAAATATAGTTTCAAACAATATTGACTATACAAAAATATATACTTTTAATTTAATTGGATTCAGACAATCCAAAGTGATCTACTTGTAACATCTGGCCCTTGTAAACTATTGAAACAACTGGGATCTCTGAATATATGAGGATTTTTCGACACAATGTCCTGTCAAAATGAAGCAAACAAATATCAGTAACCACTGCTTAATAAGAACCTAATCATGTGTCTCCTAGATTTGATTAAAAAAAAAGATGAAGAAATATTTTAGTATTAACATATTAACAACAATAATAATTGTTATAACATTTTTTTAGACATACATTCTTTTTCACACATTACAAATGTTCAGGAAATAGTGGAAGATTATTAAAAAGTTACATTATGCTGTTTTTAGTCAAAATGATTAAACTTGGATGCAAATAATTATAATATAACGGTTAATGAAAATGTTCACAAATAAAAATGGGTCAGGAAAATGTTCACATTAAAAAAAATCAACAATTTTATTTGTATGATGTGCTTTATAATGACAATTTGCAATGGAGAAAAAGACCAACCAAAGCATCTACATGGATTTCTTCACAGCCGCACAAAAAGTCTATGTGGATCCTTTAAAAAAATAATGGCAAAAGTTAATGGATTGTATTAAAAAACAAATTCAATTTCAGTATATATGTTAAGTATCGATAGTTCCTCTAACTCTTCTATAAAAATAAACTCCATCTTACATATACATTAATTAAATAAAACAATGCTTTAAATGTTATCCTATGGATTCAAATACAATACAATATTAATTTGTACTACAGGAAACAATTTTCCAGCTCAACTTTTAGTCACAAGCATATCCACATTGTAAAGTGAGGTCCTATTGGGCGCTTTAAAACACAGTGAAGCGGAGAATGGAAGAAACATGAGAAAGAGACGGGAAGAAAAAATTAATGAAAAAGAGAGGGAAAGAAGTGGATTAATAGTAGAGTATATAAAGATATATTAATGTAAACCTTTAAATGGAAACCAGAAGGTAAAACAATAAGAGGCTGACCTAGAGAAACATAAGAATACTGAGGTGACAGGCAAAATCCGTGCCACCCTTGCCAAGGTTCATCCAGAGATGAGATACAATGTAGGTCCCATGCAGTGTCTGACACTTGATAGGAAAGATCATTGTCTGACACTTGATAGGAAAGATCATTGTCTGACACTTGATAGGAAAGATCATTGTCTGAACTTGATAGGAAAGATCATTGTCTGACACTTGATAGGAAAGATCACTGTCTGACACTTGATAGGAAAGATCATTGTCTGACACTTGATAGGAAAGATCATTGGACATGGACAGTCTAGAACTTCTGACCTAAGTGCCATCTTTGACCCTAAAGGACAACATACAGATATGTAAAGATATTAAGAAATATACTGCAGTTAACGTAAGATCTAAAAAAACAAACATTTTACTGGGGAATTACACATTTTCCTATGAAGTACTCAGCATTGGGCATTTGAGAGGAACAGAGCTTGTGACTTTAATCCTTTTGTCTAAACAACAGCTGCAGGAACTACCAATGTAGGGGCAAATAACTGATTTGATGCTGGTCTTCTGTGATTAAAGGAGAGACATATGAATATTGTTTTGTTTATTTTTTTATTCCATTTACTTCTAATTTTGAGGAATCCATCCTGTCTTAATAATAATAATAATAATAATAATAATAATGTAATAATTTAATTTTTCTAATGATCATTAGAGTAAGAGATTGGCTGTGTACTGTTCTCATGATCTTAAAATTACTGGTTTGTTGCAGATACACCCTGGGCAACCCAAAGAACACATTCTAGGTGTTACAAAAACAAAACACTCCAGATGATCTAGTTGTAAAAAGTACACCTCACAGACAAAAGAACGGGAAAAGCACCAACATCCTTACTGCCAGGAGCTGCACTTATTACCGTATGGGTTACTACTCTTCACACTCATACTTTAGGGCATGCTGTGGAACTATTTGGCACTCAGAAATGAGTTAAAATGTAGAAAGTCATGAAGCAAAACCTCACAAATATTGTACACGTGAACACTGAGTGAATGTGATTCTTATTCACAAAGTAGTTTGTGGCTGCTAATTAAGTTGGTGACTGTTTTTTTTTCTTCTTAGCATTCACCCATTAGGTGGGCATGTTGTGTTACTAGTTTATGGCCCTACACATCCATGTTCAGCATGGGTGTATCTGTTTATTTTTTGCCCACACGGTGGCCATTGTTGGTTTACTCTTATTTGACATTCAACTGCTAAGAGTTCTTTAACATGCACAAGTCCACATGGGACTGCCTGTTGCTTGCAGTTATTTGTGACCAGGACAGGGCAAAACCATGAACAAACCACGGATTCAACTTTGAAAAATTGCCACCATCTGAGTTGGGACTTCAACCTGGCTTGTGCCCAGAATTGTCTTACCTCTAGACCACCAAGTATCCCCAGTGATTGTGGTTAAGTTCCAAAATGTGACACATTTTTTTTTATATAACCAAATATGCCTTTTGGATCACTATGCCTCTGAAAATGGGTACCGGAAACTTTTTCCTGGGACAGTGGAGTTTTCTGATCCCATGCTACAATAGCCATAAATGTGTCAAAGGTCATGGAGTAACATGTATAGTAAAAGGTAAGTAATGTTCCCTTCACGCCTTGCTAGGCGTATGGGGGAATATGGTGTTAGTGACCATATTTTTGTATGACCATGGCACATTTTTGGGTGATGTGGTCGGTATCACGCCAGGCCACCTTTACTTCCCAGAAAAATCTCTGGTGCCCATTTTTAGAGGCTGGGTGAACCCCGGAGCCTTGTCAGTCTGAAAAAAATCTGCCACTGCTGGGGATCAAACCCACACCCTTCTGGTGAGGAAGCGAGCACACTAACCACTCAGCCACTGAGGCTCCCAAAAAAATATGTATACTAATAACATAAATGTGTCAAAAGTCATGGAGTAACATGTGTACTAGTACCATAAGTGTGTGCTTGTCACAGACACTACGTGGGTATGATTTTTTTAGCCACTGGCTCCTTGCTACCAGCTTTACCACAGCACTGCAATTATTTGCCTGTTCCCTATTTAGCCACTCCATGTTACTCCATTTATGTTAACAAAATAAACTATTAAATCTGGTGTAGATAAGTGGCTATGACATAGTGGAGGGGAGAATATGAGATGATTGCTGTCTTTATACAAACTGTTGGGTAGTGTGGCCTGAGTTAAATATTATCTTATACAATCTATATGTGACTCTGACATAATCATTAATGTCATCAAACATGATGGTGACATACTGATTAGCAAGATAAATCACTAAGTTCTGTTGAAGCTATATATTGTGACATACAAGTTAAGAAAATAAATTTTCACATTCTTATGTGCTTTTAAGTGTCTATAATATATATATATATATATATATATATATATATATATATATATCTGTGTGTGTGTATTTGATGTGATATGCACATCGTGTCATGTAGAATTCTAGTGAGACTATGTGTGAAACTGGCAATTTCTGGAATTTTTTATATCTTTTATGCATGTGAAAGATAACTTTACAAAAAGTGCATCATATCAAAGCTCAGCTGCTACTAGCCAATATCTCTCTCAAATATTGAGTGTCGGATGGTTAGAGATGATAGGAAACACTAAGCTTGTTGATGTGAATGATGCTTGCTGGTAATAAAGAACTCATTTCACTGAACTCTGGGCAAAACCAAAGGGTGAAAGAGAACAGGACATCAATCAACAAGGTTTGAGATTACAGATAACAATAGGTAATAGCAACAAACAGACTTGTTCAAGAGAACAAGACATCAACCAACACTGTTAGCGATTACATTTAAAAGAGTGAAGGTGAATCAACAAACTCTAAAGAGATCTGTTAAGTAGTAAGTAAGTATTGATTTTTAACTTGAACCTACAAGGAAAAAGAAAGAAATGTTCAGCTCAAAGACATATAGATGTAGTGTAGGTATGATAAATAACAAAATACATGGATATTGTTCAGAAGGACAAACTAGGATAGAATTTAATGACACATAACAAACACGTTATATTCCTGTATTTTACAGGATCAGATAGGGCTAGTGATGATGTGAAAGTTACATTTAAATGTGACGGATACCTTCATATAGAAAAAAAAAAAATGTTAAGTAAAAAAATGTCAAATCAGCATACATTAAGTTTAAAACTAATTATTTCTGTAAAATTTGTAAACTACAAAAGCTTTAAATGAATACATATTTAAAAAAAACAAAACTATAGAGTTATTGCATAAAAAGTTACTGACATGAAGGCAATATTTACAGCACAAACCTGAGATGATACTGTCAACCTCAAGATATACCAGAATATCATTTGATAAATATTACAATTCTCCATACAAGAAAAACCACTAAAATGACAGCAAACAAAACCCCAAAAAATTAATTTTATATGTACAGTTTTTTTTTTCACCAACAAAACAACATGATGATTACATTTAATTATAATTTTAGAGACAGAGTTAAAAAAAAAGCAGACAAGATATTGGTTGCTATACAAGTCCAGAGTTACTTAAATATGTTATAAATAATAACACCTGTATGAGTCTGTCTAAATCAGGCAAAATAAAATTCTGGACAACACTGATGAGAAAATAGCAAAGTTGAAGATCATTGTGAAAGTCCTTATATAATAATGAAACGTTTTAATAACTGGTAGAATATTTCTGTTTGGTGATAAAGTGACAGGATTTTTAACAATATTTTGAAACAGATTTTTTTGGTTGAGATTATTCATTTCCAACACGTACCAAGAACAGTTTATTTTCAAGTGAAGCCAAGGGTCAAATATAAAATCTGAAAATAATGAAGTTAACTTGATATTTAAAATTAAAAAAAATAATTAGAATAAATTCTTTAAATGATGCTGCATCAGTAAACTCATTCTTTTTCTTCTTTCCTTCCTCATTTGGCTTTCAGCGTCGAGGGAAGATATAGTTTGCAGTCTTTTGCTCTTCTGTTTACCTCTACTTCTGTTATGTTTCCTTGTGCTTATAATATTCCATAGATTCATCTTTTTCATGGTTGACCCGTGGGTCTGGTATTTTTGCAATGTTTATTGAGGGCTTGTTGTGTTGTGTTTTGATTACTCTGCCTTGTTACATGGTAAAATCATTTTTGTTGTTGTTTCTTTATATATTCTATGGCGGGGGCTATTCCTAGCTTTTTTCTCAGTTCTTCATTTCTGATCTTATCTCTCAGACTGTTTCCTGTCATTTGTCTGACACATTTCATCTTGACAGAGGTTATTTTTCTTATTGTTCTTGCATCTAGGGTCCAGGACTGCCATTGGTAGCACAATGTTGGGATGAAGATTGTATTGTAGAGTGCCCGTTTTGCCTCTAGAGTTATTTTCTTGTTGGAGAATAATGGTGATAGCTGTCCAATGATTTGACAAGCTTTGATGTATCTTGAGTCTATCTCTGCTGCTTATGAATTGCCCTTTGTCACTAGACTTCCTAGATATTTGAATTCCTCTACTTGTTTTAATTGCCTGTTTTCTATAGCTATGTTGATTAAACATAATAACATAATGTAAACCCATTTGGTTCCTAAATATTCTTTACAAATTAATTCAACCATGCACTAATCAAAAGTTGTACAAATTTAATTTGTACAAAATAATGATACGGAAAAGTGTGTGTGATTTGTTCATATCATAAGGTTCTTATCTCTTTATGGATATAGATCTTTAATAAATATTTAACAGGTTTGTTCATGTTTGTTTCTTTAGCTTGGTTTTTATAGGATGTGGAGTAGTCAGTCTTATATCAGTCTTAAGTTACAATGTTAAGTTATATAATGGAATGACATGTGATGCTAGAGGGTGAACTAATCTATGATAAATTAGTTAATAAAACACAAGAGAGAACATGTGAGATGTAATGTCTGGAAAAATAAGATTCTTGTTAAGTAGAGAATACAAAGAGAAATGAAAACATCCAAATTGTTGAAACCATTTCCGCAAGGAACAAATGAAAACATAACTGCTGAAGACACATCCTGCAAAAGACAAAGAAAAATAGAGAACTCTGGCCATCTCATGAAAATGAAGCCTAACTATTATGTTGCAACATCTGGAGATGATGAGGAAGATCAAGTGTTAAGAGACAATATTACAAAGACAAAGACACAGCAGCATGGCCCAACAACTGCCTGTACAAACAGTTGACTCAGGGCAGACAACTCTGACGACCAACAATACTGATATATAATGATATAGCACATTTGAGTATCTCTCTCTCTCTCTCTCTTTATCTCTATACAATAACCTATTGATCTTTGGGTATGATCAAATGATGAAAGGAGACGCGATAACTCAGTGGTTAGTGGACTGGACTACAAATGACGAGAGGTCGAGTTTGATCCTGATCGATAGTTTCCGGGTTTACCCAGCTTTAAATGAGTACCGGATTTTTTCTGGGAAAGTAAAGCGGTATCGGTATAACACCGACTACATTACCCCAAAAATCAGGTGCTGGAGCTCTGTAAAAATTATAATCACTAACACCATATTCCCTATACACCACTTGGCTTGACGGGGCTCTTTACTTTTTTTTTTTTTTTTTTTTTTAAACAAATGATGCAACTATCACTTCAGCATTTTTTTTGTCTCTCAATTTTATAAATGTATATAAGATATGCAAAATTAATGAAGAATATATTGTTGTGGTCATCATGACTAGGTCAGTGACACAAAGTTGATCAAGACCTCACTTCACTTTCCAGCTGGTAACCTGAAAGCAGTCTGCGTCAAAACAGGCTGTCCAACAATGTGAGGATAGCTGTAATCTCCTCAGTGGTGAAATCTGTTGATATAGATGACCTAGTAACAGAGCACCTCTTGATTTTCCAGATGAACTCTGAAAGGGATGAAAGCCACTACAGTCCACCAACCAAGGTCTCAGAGATGATGACTCACACTGAACCCCATGACAGAAGATCAACAATTCAATTATCAAAGCTATTGTGGCAAAGTTTGTCAGCTCACAGGGCAGCTGGATCCATCAAAGTTATTGGGCTGATTGGTGTCAGCTCATAGGGTGGGTGGATCCATCAAAATTATTGGACTGATTGGTGTCAGCTCACAGGGCAGCTGGATCCATCAAAGTTATTGGGCTGATTGGTGTCAGCTCATAGGGCAGCTGGATCCATCAAAGTTATTGGGCTGATTGGTGTCAGCTCATAGGGTGGAATAATCCATCAAAGTTATTGGACTGATTGGTGTCAGCTCATAGGGTGGAATAATCCATCAAAGTTATTGGACTGATTGGTGTCAGCTCATAGGGTGGAATAATCCATCAAAGTTTTGTTGGGCTGATTGGTGTCAGCTCATAGGGTGGGTGGATCTATCAAAATTATTGAGCCAATTGGTGTCAGCTCATAGGGGGGGAGGATCCATCAAAGTTATTGGGTCAATTGGTGTCAGCTCATAGGGTGGGTGGATCCATCAGTTATTGGATCGAAAGATGTCAACTCATAGGGAGGCTGGATTCATCAAAGTTATTGGGTCAAAGGTTATCAGCTTACAGGCCACTGGATCCATAAAATTATTGGGTCAAAGGGTGTCAGTTCACAGGCCGCTGGATCCATCAAAGTTATTGGGTCAAAGGATGTCAGCTTACAGGCTGCTGGATCCATCAAAGTTATTGGGTCAAAGAGCATCAGCTCACAGGCTGTTGGATCCATCAAATTGGGTCAAAGGGCATCAGTTCATGGGACGCTGGATCCATCACAGCTATCAAATCTATGACAGCAGATTTAATTTATTAAAAAAATACCCATAACCTCTATATTTTATAAAGCAGGAGAAAGAAAACATATCAAAGAATATTCTATTACACTTAATTTTTTTTTTCTGTAATAAAATCTTTTCTTGTCATATATATATTATCATCATCATCACACATATATATATATATATATATATATATGTGTGCATATATACAAATGTCAAACAACGTGGTTATGAAGAAAACCTCCAAAAATTAAAACAAAATTTTGTGAGAATCACAAATACCACACACAATCTGGTTAAATAATAATCTGTCGCACAATAACAATATTTTCTTTTACAAATTGTATACATATGTTATATACACAATCATTTACATAAACTTAAAATTGCAAATGAGTAAGAACAATTTGTAAAATTTGTTGATATGTTCACAAACAATTTTTGCTGAATTAAACATAAATAATCAATCACATGATGCTTTGCGAATGTATTTGATGGGCAGGTAATTTTGAGTGTAATTTTCAATTGTTTGAGTAAACCATCTTACTTAAATCTAGTAATTCCCATACACTAAAGATACTGCTAGTAAAACAATGTTAAATGCTTTCTCTAACAATGAAAAATAGCTTTCTTCATCTTCTTTTTCCTGGCCTTGGTAGTGATTCTTATTTTAAATCAAAGACAAAAGAATCAATGGTCAGCACAAAGTGTGATGTTTTGTACAGACACTACAAAAATTCCACTCCCTCCTAGTAACTGATTGCTCCATTGTGCCTCAAATCATCTAAGGTGTGTACCGCTTGCTCCATTGTGCCTCAAATCATCTAAGGTGTGTACCGCTTGCTCCATTGTGTCTCAAATCATCTAAGGTGTGTACCGCTTGCTCCATTGTGTCTCAAATCATCTAAGGTGTGTACCGCTTGCTCCATTGTGCCTCAAATCATCTAAGGTGTGTACCGCTTGCTCCATTGTGTCTCAAATCAGCTAAGGTGTATACCGCTTGCTCCATTGTGTCTCAAATCATCTAAGGTGTGTACCGCTTGCTCCATTGTGCCTCAAATCATCTAAGGTGTGTACCGCTTGCTCCATTGTGTCTCAAATCAGCTAAGGTGTATACCGCTTGCTCCATTGTACCTCAAATCAGCTAAGGTGTATACCGCTTGCTCCATTGTACCTCAAATCAGCTAAGGTGTATACTGCTTGCTCCATTGTACCTCAAATCAGCTAAGGTGTATACTGCTTGCTCCATTGTACCTCAAATCAGCTAAGGTGTATACCGCTTGCTCCATTGTACCTCAAATCAGCTAAGGTGTATACCGCTTGCTCCATTGTACCTCAAATCAGCTAAGGTGTATACCGCTTGCTCCACTGTGCCTCACATCATCTAAGGTGTATACCATACCCCTTTATTTTTAGTGTAACTTGCCAGTTTGTGGTTATTCTCTTATGTTATTGTTTGTTTGTTTGCATTTGCCAGCTTTATATCTCTAGCAAAGCTTCAAAGGACTGAATTTTACATGAATATCATATTTTTTGTTTTTCCACACGGGCAGCCGTGTACTCAAGTGTCCCTGGCAATACAGGCAGATACTCTCCAACTTAGAGGCACTCTCATTTTATCGTTGAGAGTTTTAATGTCATGGGTAGAATTTTTTTTATTAATTTTGTTTGGGCAGCTGTCATTTTTGGCCTACACTATTCAATTTGCAACTGTTAAGGGTTCTTTAACTGTACATGGGTCTTCCTGTTTTTCACCGTTATATGAGAGGGTAAGACATTGGATCTCACTACCAAAGAGGGTAAGACATCGGATCTCACTACCAGAGAGGGTAAGACATCGGATTTCACTACCAGAGAGGGTAAGACATCTAATCTCACTACCAGAGAGGGGAAGACATCAAATCTCACTACCAGAGAGGGCTAGACATTGGATCTCACTACCAGAGAGAGCAAGACATCAGATCTCATTACCAGAGAGGGGTAGATATCGATCTACCCAGAGAGAACTAGACATTGGATCTACCCAGAGAGGGCTAGACATTGGATCTACCCAGAGAGGGCTAAACATTGGATCTCACCAGCAGGTCCATTTTTATTATTGTCCCTGTGGTGGGAATCAAACCCAGACCTGTTCTAGTTCAGAGGCTGACATCTTACCGACCACCCACCCAGCCTCCTGCTATTCTTATATTTAATTCTGGATTTCACTGCACGGCAGTTCTTACTACAGCCTCAGGATATTTTCTAAGTAAGTATATGACCATGATTTCAGAATTATTTCTGAACACACAACAATCAAATAATGGTCATATTCATATAATGTGCAAACTGGAGCTACAGACTAACACAATATCAATTTTATTTTTAAAATGTAAAATCTATAAAGAATAATTACTGAATGAGCTAATAGCACAGGCAGATGACAGTCTAGGAAAGAAACCAATCATATAACATTATATAAAAGTTTGTTATTCACTGGGGAGCTAAGATGTCCATCCAGCAACAGAGCTGAGTGCAGCCAGCGACACACAGCTGACTGCAAGCCTGAGACCCACAGCTGACTGCATGCCAGAGACCCACAGCTAACTGCAAGCCTGAGACCCACAGCTGACTGCATGCCAGAGACCCACAGCTAACTGCATGCCAGAGACCCACAGCTGACTGCATGACTGAGGCTGACAAACAGCAGAGCTAACCAAGACCCTGCCTCACCTCCAAGCAGTGCTCCAGGAAAGAGACAATCTAATCTGGCCAAGCAAGGTAGTGATCAAAGAGGGAAGACAAACTGGTACTAAAATATGCAGTGTTGAAGTCAGAAGTGTTGGGTCAAAAGGCACAAATATCAAAGCCTAGCTGCAGACCACAATACATTTACATCCACTTAACATCCTTTTAAGGATTACCCACTGGGCTGTGTAGTCCAATGTCTCCATTACAAACCCAATAATGAGGAACGTTGAGTTATCTTCACATTAGGGGATGGGAAAGGATGGGGTGATCTTCACATTAGGGAAGAGCTAACCATAGACATAGACAAATCTTCACATATTTACAAGCCAAAAGTGAAGCTCTCAGTACTGCTGCTGAAATGGTCTTCAATACAATGATCATATTCACTGTTAACTGATGCTACTGACTGATGCATCATCAGCTAGAAAAGCATTCAAATCTATCAAGAATAATGAAGTGAATGAGTTAGTGACACTCAAGTGTGTCTGTCTCATGGTGATTCCACTTGATACTGATAATGGACAAGAAACCCAGAAACAGACAATGGATACTCTCATCATTACTGAACTGAACTGAGACTCAGAAATCAGAATTTAAATGAATGATGAACATGAAAGAAGAATTTTACATCAGAATTACAGATTTATATTTCTACATAGAAGGGGTCTTTTTATGTTTCATTTGCTGAAGACTGTTTCTTGGGGCCTTTAGTAGCCTAGTTGTGTAAACCACCCTACTGGGCTACTTATGTTCGGACATGTGTTCAATTCCCACCACAAGCAGTGTGAGTTGTACTCAAGGTTGGGAAACACACCCCCCCCCCCCCATATCGACAGCAGAAATGGGTACCAGGGTATAGTACTCTAGGAAGATGAGGAATGCCACCTCACATCATGAGTTTCGATGCTTGAAGCAACACTATCCAGAAGTTTCCGAACACATCTGGATAGACGGCCGAGCCTCCCTGATTGAAAATTCGCGTGCTATGACGCTGATTCAAGTCTCGTACTTTACCATTACTGTTTCTCCATGTACAACATTTCTGGGAATCCATCCATCTTTCATTATACATAGGTGACCTAGCTATTATAAATGACATTGCTGCTTGATAGTGAACATAGTTGTTACCCCAGCACTTTTTTGTTTGTTACTTTGTCTATTCAAGAGATACCAATATGCTTCTTAGACAGTGCATGTGACAAATGTTTAGCTTTTTTTTTTAATTGTGAAGTGAAGAAAGCCAGGTTCTGCTGGCATATAGCAAGTATACATTCTTTGTAAACATTGACCTTGAAGTTGATGGTTAGTGTGTTGTTATTCCACTTTTTGTGCCAAGCTGGACAGTATTGGCTCTTTGGTTATGGAAGGCCCCAGTATCACTGCAAACGAATTAAAAATCCATAATTGCTTAACCGTTCGTGCCAGTGGAATCATCCAAATTACTATCTCATCTCCCAAACAAAAAAAGGTAGCTGTAGTCCCCATCACAGCAGTCTCAGCACATGCCAAAAGACATAAGGCGAAACCGCACAGAAAGTGAACACAGCCAACTGTTCCCTGTCATACGATATCATCATTCATGGACAGTATTATTAAGGCCAAGCTATTTCTTTTTTGTAGCTCTGTGTCCAGTGAGAGATTAAACACTTGAATACAACTAGATTCATATATTTACTAGCAGATTGTGTTGTACTGAGTTTTACATCTTGTAGTCTAGTGCATCTGTCATCAGCATGTCATTGTTTTGGACTGCTTCCTTTGATTTTACTTGACCCTTCTGGAAGGCAGTAGGTGGTTGTATAGTTAGAGCTATACAAATAAAAGGGCAGAAAGAAAAAGATGCTCTGAACCTTAGTCAACCTTAGTTCAGTACTTTGTCTCTATACAAGTAGGGTCAGGAGATCAACTTGGTAATCTGAGAGAAAACAATTTTGATTTAGTTTTTCCCACACAAGATCTATTCAGCTGTGGATTTTGTAATGATGTAACCTATTAAATTCAGTTTATTTTTCTATTTCATGACGCATGATTTAAAAGAAAATTGTATTCAATTTATATATTTCTTTGTAATTATTTTCTTCTCAAAGAAAAGAAAAACTAAAAAACACATATATGTCCCACAAAAAAAAACAAAAAACAGATAATCTTTAGAAAAACTTACATTAAATATAAAATCATAATGTAGATGATGCAAATGTAGAAATAATTTCCTAAAATCAAAACACAGATAATGTGTATAACCACCCAATATGGTAACAATGGAAAAAAACTCAGGGTTTTTAGACTCAGAAATATAATTACACATTTTAAAATGAAGCAGTGAGCATTATCACACATCGGCTAACAAAACATATGATTTCTTACTTTCAAATAATATTTGAGACATGAATTATTTACAATTAATCATTGAAAAGATACTAAAAATATAAGGATATAGATATAATAAAGATATATTGACTGTTTATTAGTCTATTAGTATCACATCACTTCAACCACTCTAAACTTTAATGTGCCAGAATTACATTAAATCACACCCAAAAATGGTATCTCTCAGGACCACAGTTCTTCTCACACAAAAATGTTCATGAATAAACTATCATTATATTGTTACAAATCGCCTAGAAGAAAAAATATACCTTGAAGGAAAATCAGAGGAAGAAGTAGGTCGCTTTGTATATATTGGAAGCTGCATAGATCAAGTAGATACAAAGAAAGAAATTAGAATCAGAATAGCAAAACCAGCAATGACTTTCAGAAACTTCGACAAAATATGGAAATTAAAATTACTAAGCACAAAAACAAAATTTTTTTCTGCCTTTACTAATGCACGCAAGAGCTGGAAAACAACTAAACAAAATAGAAAATAAACTGGACGCATTTGAAAACAAATGACTGAGGAAAATACTTTGTATACCATGAAATGAGGTCAAGACTAGTGCAGAAATAAGAGATATGACAAAGCATCCAAAAATATATCAGCTATAATCAAGAGAAGAAGGTGGTCATATGTTGGCCATGTGATAAGAGACACACAAAAAATAATCTCCAAGCAAACCCTCAAATGGTAACCAGAGGGTAAAAGAAAAAGACATCAGCCTAGAGAAACACTAAAAAAAAAAAAATTAATATGAGAAACAACAACAGTAGGCATCAGCTCCCTCGCCAAGATTGAGCAACTCACCCAGAATGGAGCAGTGTGGCAAGACACAATGCAGGTCCTGTGTTGAGATTGAGCAACTCACCCAGAATGGAGCAGTGTGGCCAGACACAATGCAGGTCCTGTGTTGAGATTGAGCAACTCACCCAGAATGGAGCAGTGTGGCAAGACACAATGCAGGTCCTGTGTTGAGATTGAGCAACTCACCCAGAATGGAGCAGTGTGGCCAGACACAATGCAGGTCCTGTGTTGAGATTGAGCAACTCACCCAGAATGGAGCAGTGTGGCAAGACACAATGCAGGTCCTGTGTTGAGATTGAGCAACTCACCCAGAATGGAGCAGTGTGGCAAGACACAATGCAGGTCCTGTGTTGAGATTGAGCAACTCACCCAGAATGGAGCAGTGTGGCAAGACACAATGCAGATCCTGTGTTGAGATTGAGCAACTCACCCAGAATGGAACAGTGTGGCAAGACACAATGCAGGTCCTGTGCGAGGTCTGACAGTTGAAAGATCGTTGGACACAAGAGTCTAGAATTTCTGCCATATATATGCCGGCTGCCATATTCAGCTTGAAAGGATAATGGACAGCCATTGTTACAATAATTGTATTTTTTCATAGATTAAATACGCTGTTGATGGTGTAACAAAAAAGGAACAAAATTGAGAAAAGAAAAAACAATTTTACAAGTCTACAATGAAGCTTACACTTTTCTAGTGCTAGCTGGATAATGTTGTTAAAAGCTATTTTTAACTGTAGATAGCTTTAATATTTATCTGTTGCCAACTCACTTTTATAAACAGCCAATAAAGTTTATATGTTTAATCTAAAATATTGGTCTTGAATGTTGGTGTTGGCACTAGCGATGACTTATTATTGCTGTTGTCCTTAGAAGGACATTAAATAAGCGTAACAATTTTAAAATATTATTTGATAAGTAGGGAAACAAATTATGTTATGTTATGACCATCATCACTGCACACTGAAATATTCTATAGGCACTCCGAAATAATATAATAATATTCCCCTCGAAATAACGAGAGCCTCTGAGGAAAAACCATGACCCACAATGACATGTGCACAAACTTCACAGCAAAGCCTAAGATCCATCAGTGTTGATAGATTTTTTCTGACAATTCTGCCCAGGAAACAGCCATTCTTTTTGTCTACTCTTTTTTATTCCTAACAGCCGAGGGTTCTTTAACATACATGAGTGCACACAGGACCTCCAGTTTTTTTGTCATTATCTGAGAGGGTTAGACATTGAATCTCACCACCCAGAGAACAGGGGAAGGTAAAGCCACAAAGAAACTGCTGATTTAGTTTTATTTATTTAAAAAAAAATATTCCCACTAGTGGAATCGAACTTGGGACCATCCTGTCCAGAAATTGACGCCTAACCCAATCCACTAACACAGAAAAATACATAGAACCAGAAAGCTTGCTCTTTAGATCATAAATTAATTTTTGTTAAGATACCAGCCATTAATCTCTTTCAAGAAGAAAATACTAACATAAAGAAAGATGCTGAAACTGAATGGTGAGCTATAAAATACACCAATACAATTAGATCTGCTGAAACAAATTAACAAAATAATTATGAATAACATTTGAACAAGTGTATCACAAAAAGAAACACCCAGAAAGGCCTCTAATATTGTATGTTACCTAACAACTTCAATCTTTAAAAATGAAAGATTTGCCATGTTCACAAACATAGTTTCTATCTCTTAAGTAACTGTCTGTAAGAAAAACTACTTGAAAATGAGCACATCATTTTCTAAAAACAAATAAATGTCTGAATGACAAAAACATCTTTAACAATTAAGAAGAGCTCTGCAATAAATGAACACAAATTATGATTGACTTTAAAGGAGTAAAACAGAAAGACCTGAAACTGAACTTTCTACAAAAGAATAATATGAGCTCCCACAGCTGTTAAAAAAAATAAACAATTTATGAACTCAAATTGATTTTTTTAAAATAGATAATTTAATGATGGAAGCAAAAAATGGTATCTAAACTTGTTACTGCTTTTCAATTTCAAATTTTATATCTTTACTGCTAACATTATTTTCTTTTTCAGCAATATTTCTCTTCAATTTGATACGCATTTTAACAGGGTTTTAACAAACAATGTTGTTTGTGAGCTGTTACACTGGGCCCAAACCATTGTCCTGCATCTTGGATGCTGCCAATGCTAATCCATGTGGATTTGTACATTTTTCAAATCCATGGTGTATCTTTCACTTTTGATGATTCCAAGTAGGATCTCTTGGTTGGTCCTCCCTTTTTCCTCTTACAATCTAGCATCCAGCCTGAGTGTCTGGAGTGGAATTCTGTTTCACCTCATTCTGACTACATGTGTGCTACAGATAGATCTATCAACTTTTCCTTATGAAAACTAAACAACTCTTAGTTTGTCTCTTGTGTATTGTTTTGCTTCATTAAAAATCTGTACATTATACGCAATGGTCTGTGTAATTCAAAAGTATTGAGTTTCAATCCTAGTGTCTGAGTTTCACATTCCAGCCTAAACTTTTAAACAGCATGACATTACTACTATGTCTTTCCTTCCTCATTTTCATGGTAGAGGTGAGATATAGTTTATGGTCTTTTCTTGGATTCTCCTACTGTTATGCTTCCTAAATTTTATGATACTCCATCAATCCCTCTTTTTTGTCGTCAGCAGCTATGGGTCTGATGTTCTCACAACAGTTATTGGAAGTTGTTGTGACCTTTCTGTCTTGTCACCTGGACAAACCATTTTATCTGTTGTTTCTTTATGTATTCAAATGGTGGGAATTATTCCTAGCCTTTATCTCAGTTCTTCATTTCTGATCTTATCTCTCCCACTGTTTCCTGTCATTTGTCTAATAATTTTCAACTTGGTAGTGGTTATTTTTCTTATAGTTCTTAATTCTGAAATCCAGGTCCAACATTGGTAGCATAACACTGGAATAAAGATTATTTTGTATTTGCCCATTTTGTCTCTAGTGTTATTTTCTTGACTTTGGTATGACATCATAATTAGACATTTTAAAATTGAAATATTTTATAGTGAAGTGAACATGATGGCAGCAAGCAAGCTCTCATCTAAAAAAAAACTTATTTTGTTTTGGTTAGTAGAAATCTTGTTATAGAAATCTTATAGGTAAGGAGTTAAACTATTTATGTTAAATAAACTGAAATCTTATAGGTAAGGAGTTAAACTGTTTATGTTAAATAAACTGAAATCTTATAGGTAAGGAGTTAAACTGTTTATGTTAAATAAACTGAAATCTCAAAGCTGTAAGAAAAAACTGTGTTATTATTTGTAATGCTATCAAGTGTATGAAGTACACTAAAGTTGTAAAAATGGCAAAAGTGGCAACTAGATTGCAGCAAAAAAACACAATAAAATAAAATGTAAAGAAAAATATAACACATCTAAAGTATATGACTGCTTTTGCAGACAGGTAAATATGAAAATATTTGATTACCAATGGCAATAGGTAAGACATATAGTAACAATTCATTACAGAAATTACAAACAAAAAGGAAAAAAAGTAATAATAAAACATAGGATTATGAAATAGAAAGCTGACATCAGAATTCTAATGTTTTTTTTTTAACTATGACACATTACAAATTTGCACCAAAATATTAAGCTATCACTCCATGTTCTAACAAGCATTTGTTGTATTTGCAGATGACAGGCAAATACTCATAAACTTTAAATGAGATCTAGGTTTTTGTTCCTGATGGATCACTTCAGCTGACCCTGCTTTGATGTTAGTGCCTGACTCACAAGGTACAAATGTTCAAAGAACAATAACCTCCTCCCATTGAATTGCTGAAGATTAATAGAAGTCAAAGCACTTCACTCTCCTAATCCATTATGCCATAGGACTGTCTTTGCTTTTAGACTAAAGAAGCTGGGATTAATTCCAGGTAAATGCTGCACTAATAAATTCACAATTATAAATTACAGGCCAAAAGACTTGTAGTTTCATTAAATATCTTTAACAGAAAAAAATGAGACCCTGTTATTTTTCAATGATATCAACTGTGACTGCGGCATATTTTCTGTTCGTTTAAAACACACCCATTAGAAACAAGTTTTTTAGCAAGACAGTGATAACTGCATGTAAATTTTAATAACTTCACTTAAAAGAGGCAATATCTGATAGAAGTTTTCCCTTACTCAGAGAGTAAGTCACCATTTCAGTTTTGCAAAGCTACTTAAAATAAATCAAAACATTTGTGCACTAATTTTAGTCTCCTGTGGTAGGTAGGGAAACCTTGATGGAATGGGATCCACAGACTCCTCAGGAAAACAGAACACTGATACTGAACAGAAAATACTGCAGAATGTGTGATTAATAGCAACACAATTTGATGAAAGTTTCTACAAGAAGTGTATAGATAATTTGGTTTCTCTAAAGGTGGAATTGGGGAGCCGTGATAGCTCATTGGTTAGTGAACTGGACTACAAAGGACAAGAGGTAGGGTTCAATCCCAACCGACGGCTTCCGGTTCACCCAGCCTTTAATGGGTACCGGATTTATTTCTGGGAAAGTAAAGTGGCATGGACATAATACCGACCACATTACCCCAAAAATCATGTGCCGAAGGTCTGTAAAATTTATGGTCACTAACACCATATTCCCTATACACCACTTGGCATGACGGGGGTACTTTACTTTTTTTTTTTTTTACTACTCAGGTGGAATTAGTGGTGCCAAAATAATATTAACTGGAGATCAACAAATTTCTTTTCTTTCTCTTAATTTACTCTTAAATATATAGAACTGCTGGCACTAATGAGTTAAGTAAATTTACATACCCATGTCCTTTCTAAGAAGTGAGAAAAACTGGAAATTTTAGTGTTATTGCTATAATGTTGCACTGAAAGTGTCAGTGGTGAAATGACCGATTACAACAGAGGATTGGGGCTGTAAATTAAACATGGGTTCAACTCTAGACTGATGATCGCCAGTTGATCCAATTGAAAAAAGAATTTGATATCTGGCTGAGTTTGAGAAGGTATTAACAGCAAGAAACAGTCATTGCCCCAACCTCACATTGAGAAGATGTGGCTCAGTATGGTTAAGGTTCCATGACCTTTATAATGATTATTAGTTACCTAAGCCTGTCAGTATTCATGACATGTTCTGTATTGAGTGGTGACACGTATTTAATTTTTCACATCACCCATATATGGCCAGACATGATACTAGTCACATCACCCATAAATGGCCAGGGATGATACTAATCACATCACCCATAAATGGCCAGACATGATACTAATCACATCACCCATAGAAGGCCAGACATGATACTAATCACATCACCCATAGAAGGCCAGGCATGATACTAATCACATCACCCATAGAAGGCCAGACATGATACTAATCACATCACCCATAGAAGGCCAGGCATGATACTAATCACATCACCCATATATGGCCAGACATGATACTAATCACATCACCCATAAATGGCCAGACATGATACTAATCACAACACCCATAAATGGCCAGACATGATACTAATCACATCACCCATAAATGGCAAGGGATGACACTAATCACATCACCCATAAATGGCCAGGGATGATACTAATCACATCACCCATAAATGGCCAGGGATGATACTAATCACATCACCCATAGAAGGCCAGACATGATACTAATCCATCACCCATAGAAGGCCAGGCATGATACTAATCACATCACCCATAAATGGCCAGGGATGACACTAATCACATCACCCATAAATGGCCAGGGATGATACTAATCACATCACCCATAAATGGCCAAGGATAATACTAATCACATCACCCATAAATGGCCAGACATGATACTAATCACATCACCCATAAATGGCCAGGCATGATACTAATCACATCACCCATAAATGGCCAGGCATGATACTAATCACATCACCCATAAATGGCCAGGGATGACACTAATCACATCACCCATAAATGGCCAGGCATGATACTAATCACATCACCCATAAATGGCCAGGGATGATACTATAATCACATCACCCATAAATGGCCAGGGATGATACTAATCACATCACCCATAAATGGCCAAGGATTATACTAATCACATCACCCATAAATGGCCAGACATGATACTAATCACATCACCCATAGAAGGCCAGACATGATACTAATCACATCACCCATAGAAGCCAGGCATGATACTAATCACATCACCCATAGAAGGCCAGACATGATACTAATCACATCACCCATAGAAGGCCAGGCATGATACTAATCACATCACCCATATATGGCCAGACATGATACTAATCACATCACCCATAAATGGCCAGACATGATACTAATCACAACACCCATAAATGGCCAGACATGATACTAATCACATCACCCATAAATGGCAAGGGATGACACTAATCACATCACCCATAAATGGCCAGGGATGATACTAATCACATCACCCATAAATGGCCAGGGATGATACTAATCACATCACCCATAGAAGGCCAGACATGATACTAATCCCATCACCCATAGAAGGCCAGGCATGATACTAATCACATCACCCATAAATGGCCAGGGATGACACTAATCACATCACCCATAAATGGCCAGGCATGATACTAATCACATCACCCATAAATGGCCAAGGATTATACTAATCACATCACCCATAAATGGCCAGACATGATACTAATCACATCACCCATAAATGGCCAGGCATGATACTAATCACATCACCCATAAATGGCCAGGCATGATACTAATCACATCACCCATAAATGGCCAGGGATGACACTAATCACATCACCCATAAATGGCCAGGCATGATACTAATCACATCACCCATAAATGGCCAGGGATGATACTATAATCACATCACCCATAAATGGCCAGGGATGATACTAATCACATCACCCATAAATGGCCAAGGATTATACTAATCACATCACCCATAAATGGCCAGATGTGATACTAATCACATCACCCATAAATGGCCAGGGATGATACTAATCACATCACCCATAAATGGCCAGGGATGATACTAATCACATCACCCATAAATGGCCAAGGATTATACTAATCACATCACCCATAAATGGCCAGATGTGATACTAATCACATCACCCATAAATGGCCAGGGATGATACTAATGACATCACCCATATATGGTCAGACATGATACTAGTCAATCACCCATAAATGGCCAGGAAAATTATGGATGCTAATTCTACCCAGTCATCACAAAGTGTGGCAGGGTACCTTTTACATTTTATCTTTAAAATATAAACAGTTTCAAAAATACAGTAAAGAACTGTCAGGAGAATACACTCTCACTTGTTCACTTTTCTTAAACTATTTTGGGAGGCGAAGGAGCGCCTCACAACGCCAGAGCTGGAAGTTGAGACTCAAGAATGTCATGCTGTCGGATGTGTTGGGCCAAAAGGCGTAAATATCGCAGTTATACTGCAAACCACAACACAATGCAGACATATCCACTTAAAGTCTTTTTAAGGGCAGATTATGAAGAGGTACACTCCATTAGTCATCGGGCGAACGCAAGCAAGAAAGCAAACTCTTTTGGATGTCAAAGAAGATACATAGAACCCTTTCTCTTAAACTCTTTTGGACATCCAAGAAGATACAAAGATCCCTTTCTCTTAAACTCTTTTGGACATCCAAGAAAATACAAAGATCCCTTTCTCTTAAACTCTTTTGGACATCCAAGATGATACAAAGATCCCTTTCTCTTAAATTCTTTCAGATGTCAAAGACGATACAAAGATCCCTTTCTCTTAAATTCTTTCAGATGTCAAAGAAGATACAAAGCATTACTTACACTTATACTATTTCGAATGTTGAAGAAGATACAAATCATCACTTCCACCTATACTCTCTCGATTGTCGAAGAAGATATAGAGTTATAACTCTTCTGACAGCTTCATCTATTATTATTATATGCTGTTATAGAGTTTACTTCATGCTGTACCCCCTTATTACTCAGTAAGTATCATATGTAATTTTTGTTAAGTAGGCTTCCTGATAATAGTTTTTCTTTCTAAACAGACTAAATTTCTACAAAATTAGACAATTATATTTTGCCTGTGTAGCTACTGAGGCCCTGAATATAGTGAGGGGAGAACAGGACTGTCACCTGCTGCACATACCATAAAAGACAACTAAAGAGTTTGAGGACAAGGTCTTTGCTGTTGCTATGAAGTCTGTGTACCTGAGCTGAATCCAACATCAGTGCTTTCACTAGTGTGTAGTTGGCACGCTTCACACCAGAGTATGTACTGAAGAGGGGAACTGAGCACTTTGGAGTTGTCTGTTGTGCAATGAAGATGATCTGTCAACTAAACTAACTGGACAAAAGTAGTGTTCAAGGGTATACAATTTATTTTAATTGCATTTTCTTAGATTAAAACACACATTTATTTTACTTTCGTAAACACATTTTATTAAATGAAATATTCACTGTTCTTTTGTAGCCTTGGTGGCTGAGTGGTTAGTGTATTCACTTCATGATGAGAAGTTGCAGATTTTTGGTTGGACCAACAAGGCTCTGAAGTTCACCCAGCCTTTAAATATTGGTAGCAGAGCTGGAAGTTGTCAGCGATCCACAACTGATGGCTTGCGACAGGATCGGTGAACCAGAACCATTTAGACCCTGTTCCACCTCTCTGTGGTGCCTCCAGTAACAGACTAACCTGTCTAGTCTGGCCAGACCAAACGAGTAGAGATTGAAGAAGGAAGGTAACCCGGTACTCAAAGATGTCATGCTGAAGTAGGATGTATTGGGCCAAAAGGCACAAATATCACAGTTATACTGCAAACCACAACACAACGCAGGCACGCCCACTTAATGTTCTTTTAAGGGCAGGTGACGAAGAGGTGTACTCCTTTAGTCATCGGGCAAATGCAAGCAAGCAAGCAAAAATGGGTACCAGAGATTTTCTGGGAAGAAAAGCTGTATGATGCTGACCATATCACCGAAAACTGTGCTGTTGTTCATGGAAGAATTTGGTCACTAACACATTATTTCCTGTATGACTAGCAAATGCATAGAGGAACCTTTACTTTACTTTTTACTTTGTTTATGTTGAAGTGGAGTCTGCAATTTTTGCAAGTCCAAATGGTGTGCCACTATCAAGTACCCAGATGAAGTCCTCTAGTATACACCAGTTACTGAAGGTCATTTCCTGGCAGATAAATATTTCAGGTAATGAGGGTGGAACTCTCTAACCACAACCAGAAGACTGTTAAACATTAACAGGATTGGGGACAAGGTTTGAAAAATTGAGCACAGTACAAGTGTTATCAAGCATAAAATAACACATAAGATAGGATTTATTTAAAAATAAAATATTTACAGAAGATTGAAATTCATGATAAGTAAGTAGCTCACATTTCAAATAATGATAATTCCATTTGAGTTTGTGGAAAAAACATACTATGGAGGTAAAATGACAGTAAATATAAGAACACAGTTTTCATTAGCACAGACTGGGAATCATGTGGAAAATAGAAAAAGTATTTATGATCAACTTACTAGTTTAAAACACATTCTTGATTAGTATATAACCACTTCAAAAATGATAAAAAGTTGATGAACTCTGTAAGAGAACTCCATGTAAGTAAATGAAAGTGACACCTTAATGTTGATTATAATGATCTTCCTTTGTGTACAAACTTAGATGTAAAAGCTTTAATTAAAATAACAAATATTGGTTGGCGGCATCTCCATACAGCTTGTGCAGGTATGATACTGGTGATAGCCATTAAAGCTTTCTCTGATCATGAGGCTGGCACCTGACACTTTTACTTCATGGTTGGACTCCACAGGATGGACAGCATTTCATTTTCTTTGAGACTGTGACAGCACCTTAGTGAGAATGTTCTTGGTATGTAAATATAATGTTAGCAAATCTTGATATAATGATCTTGGTATGTAGATGTGATGTGATCTAATGTTGACATAATGATCTCAATATGTAGATATAGTATAATCTAATGTTGACATAATGATCTTGATATGTAAATATAACGTTAGCTAATGTTGATTTAACTATCTTGATATATAAATATAATGTGATCTATTGTTGACATAATGATTTTGATATGTAAATATAGTGATCTAATGCTGACATGATGATCTTTATATGTAACTAAAGTGTGAGCAAATGTTACGTATGGACCTCAGTAAACATCTTGCCATGTGTACATGAATTTGTCAGCAAGTGTTGTCTCTAAAAGATATTACTTATTGTTGGCACTTGTCTTAATGATGGTTCCTGTTTTCTATCTATCTATTGTCCTTTCAAGCCGAAGACGGCACATAGGGCAGAACAACAATCTCAAAAACAGAAACCTTGCGTGCCAAAATGGCACATATTGCAGAGATCACTGCTTCTAAAATCTATGGCTGTTTCTATAACAATACTTTTTACAATGACAGCTTGTCAAGCCATCGATCAAACTCCTTAGTCGCCTCTTACGACAAGGCTGGAAGGTCACAGTGTCACTATTCTTTACTTTCCTCATAATGAGGCCCCGTTAACACACAGGAGATGTCTAAGATTACATCAAAGCTGTGACATTTTGTGAGCTTCAACCTAACAAATGTGACTTTGTTGTGATAATTTTGAAATAACCTGTTTGTCTGCTTTTTTTTCCAAACCATCCTTGCTTGGCCAGATGGGTTTCATTCAAGGGTGCCAAATGTTCAGTTTAAAAATATTCTTATCTACTGCTACTGAATTAAAAAGAAATAGCCAAACTTGAAATGAATCGAACCATTATATCAAAAGTATAATCATTGACACAATAGTTTACAGAATGTTAACAGAAAGGTCTTATAAGTAATGAATACTAAAATATTTCTTTATTTTAAAATGATAAAATGAAATAATTTACCTAAAACAAAAATTTAATAAACAACTGAAATTCTATTTTAAAAAAAACCAAAGACAACAAAAAATAAGCAACTAAGGTTCTATTTGTGTTTGTTTTAATAAGGGACAAAAGCAAATTGATAAACAGAAGGTTCTAAAAAAAAGTTGATATAAAATCATAAGGAAAATCCTGCTCATGAAAAAAAGCAGAAGTGTAGAAAAAAACGCATTTTAGAAAATGAAGTGTGTCCTAGGCAACAAATCTTAGTTGAAGGAAGTGAGAAATTGAATTAAAGAGAAAAATAGAGTCAAGGCACATATACATCTAAGAATAATGTAATTTAAAAAAACAACAATCACCCGTTTTTGCACATGTCAGGCAGAGAGGATGTTGACAATCAAATACATATAATGTACTAAAAGTAAACTTCTTGACAAGAGAAGGTCTACTCACGGAAAATAAAGAGTAATGATGTTAGTTACTGAAGTATTATAAAACAGGAGAAACTCAATAGAAGTACTTATAGATAGCATTTGTAGCAGCAAGCTGTGGAGATCTATGATTGCATATACAAACATGTATGATCCTGATTAATCAACAAAATTAAAACAAAGCTGGTTCTAAATTTATTCAGATAAATATCAATGAAAATATTGTACTTTGGTCATTTAAAATATTGAGTATCTAACAGAACACTTGTAAAGTCTGGTTCTATTACAAAATCTCTATTACAAGAATGATATCACTTTCAACAGTATAGCAATTATCAATCCATTGAAAACACTGTGTAAACAAGTTTTCCTGTGTCTTAATCCAAAATGTTTTGCCAGACTTGTCACTCCTTGCCAAATACTCATTAAGAAGAATAGAATAATCTTGAGTATTAGAATAATAAAAAAGAGCAAAATAAATGTTTTTAAAAACATTACATTAAAAGTTTTAAAAAAAAGTAACAACCTGCCAATATGAGCATGCCCTGTGGAGAAATGAAAGCATTCCTGGGAGTAAAAACTTGATTTTATTTTAAGCCTCACTCCTCTGAAAAAAAAAAAAAACACACACACACACACACACACACTCTTTTTTTTTCTCTCACCAGAAAAAAAACAAATTGTAGGCTCATTCCTGGAGAGAAAGAAAATGTTCTTGCTCTATATACAAACTTTCTACTCTGAAAAAAAAATAGCTCTCCTATTTGAAAGTCACAAAAATGCCTTCTCAGAAAAAACACAAACTCAGTGTCTGATATTTTTTTTTCTTTCTTTCTTTCTTTCATTCCTCATTTGACTTTCAGCGATGAGAGAAGAGATGGTTTGCAGTTTCTTGCTCTTCTATTGGCCTCTTCCTCTGTTATACCTCTGAGTGTTTCTTGTATTCCTTTATGCACCCTTTTCTTGGTCAGCCCCTTGGTCTGGTGTTCTTGTATTTGTTGGTAATTCATTATATTAGATTTAGTTCTTTATATCTCATGTCTGAACCACCTGATCTGTTGCTGCTTTCTGTATTCAACAGCTGGTTCCGTTCCTATTTTTTTTCATAACTCTTCATTTCCGATAGTATCTCTCAGTATGGTATTGATCTGTTTCAATCAGTCATAAAAAGTAACTTCAGAGGTGAATGCACTTGTGGTGTCCAACTCAAATTTGTTATTACATTTAATGAATTCTTACAACAGCAAAGGAGCTATTATCTTTACTTGCAATAAACTCCACAAAAGAAACACACTTTCAGCAAATACATAACCACATAGATGATTTAAAGGAGACAATTTTGGCTAGATAGAGGTATTTATTTTCAAGTCTGTAAAACAGATGTGTATTATTACCACTGTGACTCATTGACATTTACAGACCATACTTGTGAAACAGCGGTCACTAGTGATTGAAACACTCTCAATGTTCTTCACTTTGCAATTGTTAGTTGACAAAAGCTACAATACAGAAAGAACTGACACCAACATCAAGTTTAATATAGGATGTGAACAATAAAATATGAAGATTAATATACAACAAACTGAGGTCAAGACAATAAGAAGCAGAGAAGGAACAAAGTCAATAATCTTTCTTGAAAATAAAGAAATGAATTAAATAAAATAATTAACAGATTCATGTCAAATATTTTGAGAAACCAGACAACAAAGCTATGGCTGTGCAGGTGACAGCACATAGAGTGGGAGGTCAAGACTCTCCATGTCTGATGGTCCTAGTTATTGCCAGATAGGACATTGTATCTCACTACATTTGTGGGGCGAGCCTCTCAACCCTGGCAGGGGAACTGACAGGAGACACAAACAAACACTTGACAAAACATGACAAACACACGCACGCACGCACACACACACACACAGTATTATCAGTAAATAGAATATTTTAAAAATCACTGTTGGTGAATGTAGCATTTTCAGGTCTCCCCTCCCCCTCCCCATAAATGTAACATTTTTAACACAGTTCAATTGGTAATAAGTAAAGGGACCCATCACGCCAAGTGGCGTATAGGGAATATGGTGTTAGTGACCATAAATTTTGCAGACCTTCAGCACATGATTTTTGGGGTAATGTGGTCGGTATTATGCCCGTGTCGTTTTACTTTCCCTGAAAAAAAAAATCAGGTACCCATTTAAGGCTGGGTGAACCCGGAAGCCATCGGTTGGGATCGAACCCTACCTCTTGTCCATTGTAGCCCAGTTCACTAACCACTGAGCTATCGCGGCTCCCTTACAATTGGTAATACCAAGCGAAAATTACATTAGAGGTGCATACCTTCATTGCTTTTATATTATCTCGAATGCTGGAGAACAACAGAAAAGATAACATTAAGACTATCACCATTTCAATACAACAATGTCTGAGTAACATTTTCACTATATTTAAACTAAATTAAATCAGCAATCAAGATATGCTAAGAGATGCAATAAGAGAAAATATACAAATGATACCAGAGGAATGTCCATAGACTATAGATTTATGGCTAAAGACAACTTGGCAGAAAATAATAAAAAAAAAAAAACCAGTGACAGGCTGGACCATGTAGAGAGATTTTGCTGTTACTATACAAGATGCCACAAGTCAGGCCAACCACTGACTGCACTCTCAGTCTATGTCAAAATTAAGGAAGAAAAAGGAGAAGACTAACTAAACTTTCATTTTTACCAGGCACTATTAGTCAATGCAACATTTATATTGTGTTTGGGAGAATTTCTTTATAACGCGATTGGCTGAGGACAAGAGGCTGGGTTCATACCGATCAAGGTAATTTAGGTTCATTCAGTGATTCAGCCTAAAGTGAGTGCCAGATTTTTTTCCTAGGAAAGAAAGATGGAACTATTGTATTGCTGATCATACTGCCCAAAAACATGCTGATAGTCTAGAATATATAGAACATAATTTCTTATACACCACAAGATGTGATATGATAACTTTATTTATTTGGAAAAATGTAGCACAAAAATGAGTAAACCAAGGAAGAAACTATCAAGTAGATCATCTGGTATATTTAATGTAGGATTTGTCAGCTTTGTGGATAAATAAGAACAAATCAAAGACTTGACTCTAATAGGTCAAACAAAATAGAAAACAAATCTAATAAAAATCTCAGTAATAGCAGCAACTTGACTAGCTAAACTGTTGTGTTGTTTTCTAAGAGTGTGTTCCATCTTTATTTTCTGTATTTAATTTAGTTTTTTTTCCCATAAGTTTGTATTTGTTACCAATTTACAGATACAAATGATATGACAGTTCTGTTCTATTCTATTCTATTTTATTCTGTTATGTTCTATTTTATTCCCCACTACTTGTCACAGCATATGACAGAAACATCATGAGCAAATATGAGTAGTTTAAATGAGATACTCTGAACTGAGCTGGTTACAGGTATGATTAATAAGCCTTGGATCTAAATAAATACATAACTCTGTTGTACTGAATCAGACAGAAAAGATACAAGCATAGTAACAGTAGATACATATTTAAATAAATCAATGGCATAAATCATCAAGGACATACAAATAAATGTGTCAACCAAATTAATGTCAAACAAAACTAGAAAATACAATTCAAAAATTTTTTTTAATATTGTGAATATTTTGTAGAGTTTATTTTGTTAACTTCTGGTGATTTTTTAAATTTAAAAACATATGGAAATAACTTATGTAAGCATTGTTACCTTATACTAAAACAAAAATATGTATGTAACAGAGACTGTAAATGAACATATTAGCCTAACTTGATTGTAAAACAGACATGCACTTGAAACATGGCCAACAAACATCCTATAAAGACTATTCCTGTTCATTTTGTCTATTCACATTTTCTGTCTTGAAACTAGAAAATTAATCTTTTTTTATGAATCAACCATTTTTAGAAACAAATTCTATCCAAACTTTCAGATTAGCATGCACTGCTAATTAATAACAATACACATGAGCTGTATTTGTAGCTACACTGATGAGGTGGCCAGTGAATTTATCTGCTGATCTGAAAATGGGTACAAAAGATTTTTTCTGGGAAAGTAGGACATTACATCAGCAATAAATGTGCCCATGGTAAGATGACTAACATCATGATCTAACAAACCGTAAGGAATAACAAGTATCCCGTACTTTACTTACTTCATCAATTCCTGAATAAAGGAAATTTATTAATAGATGTAATTATAGGTCTTCTTTTAAAATGCATCAAAATGTATACTTTTTTGTGATCGGTTAAGAAAGTTTAATTTTTAGCACCACTGGTGTTGCCCTGAATGCAATGAACTTGGTTTTGCTAGCCAATAACTACCAAATATCTGCAATGCTAGGTTCTGCTATTTGATATCATCAGGTATATACCTCAAATATTTTAGGTAAAAGTGGATGGTACATTGATGGCTTTCATAGATGTCTGGTTTGATAATGAAGCTGAACTCTTCACATTGCTGCAATATTATATGTTATGAGACACTCTAAGTATTTGGGCTTCAATGTGATGACAGATGGTTGAAATGACAGTTTACCATTTTCAATTGATAAATTGATAAACGACCACTTATCAAAACATGGAAACAATTGAAAATGTTGATGTTTGCTCAGAGCTTCATAACTAAAGGAAAATTTCCATATTAAGCAACAATGAAGTTTTGTCAAACTGGAAGCTCTTCTCTCTTCTTAGCTTTCACCTGTTAGGTGGGCGTGGATGTGTTGTGTTGCTAGTTTGTGGCATAGTCACAATATATCTGTGCCTTTTGGTCCGACACATTTTTCTTCAATTTTTCCCCGAACAGTGGCCAATTTTGGCCTGCTCTTTTTTTACTTTAAACAACCTAAGATTCTTGAAAGTGTGCTGTGTTAGTGCACATAGGGCTTTATGTTTTTTGTTGTTTTCTGAAAGGGCTAGAAATTGGATCTCACAACCCAAAAACTGTGGGAGAGTAAAGCAATGAAAAAACTATGGGTTCGATTTTTTTAAAATCACCACAGCCTGTGGTGGAAATCGAACCCATGACCTTCCAGTCCAGAGTCCAACATCTTACCTCTAGATCATCCAGTCCGGGACTGGTTGGTCTCGAGGCAAGACGCCGGCCTCGAGACAGAGAGGTTGTGGGTTCAACTCCCGGCTAAGCCCCCAAACTGTAAGCAAAACTCATGGATGGAACACCCCCATTACTAAAATGACAGTTATAATTATAAATAGATGTTGTTTTAAAACATGAACTAAACTTAGAAAACAGGATCGGTGTGGTTAAATTAAATTTTGAAACTAAACTGGTGCTATCAACAACAAATGGTATTTGTAGTAGTTCCTGGGTAAAAAGAATATATTAAGTGCAGGTTGATGCATGTGGGAATTAATAATAAAGTCAATGGGATAACTCATTTTATGGCAGCCCTGAACAAATTGTATGTCCTGACCAAGTCTTTTTCCTTGCCAGCTGATCTGTTCAAGTATCTCTACAGTTAGCACATTTCTGTTCTTATTTCTTTATCTTTGATAAGGTTCATGTGTGTAGGGCTAAATGTGTATGTGAAGACAAATCCTGACAAATCAGGGTAAAAATACATGAGAAAACATCAAAATGAATATACAAATCAATAAATATATTGCAGTAAGATATGTCATAACTTAAGGTATGAATGTTAGTGGCTGTGGGAAAGTTCACAATAAAAATTAGGATAGAGGACAAGCTATTATTTGCAAGAAGCTCCACATTGCAAACACCAGGAAACTTCTTATGCTTTCATGAGACAGGATCCTCCATATGAAGGCCCATGATATCATCTGCAATGATGATTCCATTCTCACAGCTCCCATCACAAACACAGCTCTGTAGTGCCAGTTTTATTTTAAAGATCTGGTATGCAAGTTTTTACATTTGCCCACAAAACTCTTTAAAATATTTGTTATAGCCCTTGTCTCATAAAGTGTGGTAACTTGAAATGATAGTTTGTAAAGCTTCATTATGCTATAAAAACATCTGACATTTGCAAAACAATTCATGAGATTAAAATTTACTATAAAATATTAAAATTTCCTTTATACAGAAAGTCACAGATGTTTCATTTTCTACTGGGCTGAGCTTAACTGAATGAAACATTTTACTTAGAGCAATATGTTTTCCCCTGAACCACACAAACTTATGTGCACAAATAAATATTTCATATATGCTTATATACAATGGGAATACAGTTCAGCAATTAGTAACAGATACAACCAGAAATCCCAACTACATGACAATATTTACAACAAGAATGGAGTAAAAATCTGCCTGTAGAAACAATGCTCTGAAACTCAAGTCTTGATAACACTATCTGGAGGAAGTATTGTCTCCAATGTGTGTTTTAACAGCAGTCTCCTCAAATGTTCTTGCAATGTCCGAAGCCTGGCGATAGTAGGTCTTAAACTTTTCAAAGGGTTTTGGGTCCAAATCAACAACCTTGATGGAAAATTCATAAAGGTCCCCTTGAAACCTTATTAGGTCTCTCTTGTTGTGTAATCTGCTGAATATATTAAACAACAAATTTATACAAACACAAATTTGATTTTAAACAAATAAGACAGATTAATATATGATCAATGCATTTAAATATTATTAAGACAGAAAATACATTAATACAGATACAATATGATCATGACATATATATAATTAAGACAGATACAAATTTAATTAAGAAATATGAATCTGAATAAGACAAGTTTTAAAAAAAACTCTAGGGCAGATATTATTTCATCAACTGCTAAACTCATTTTGTAATGTTTGTGAATTATGATTTTTTTAAACACAAGTATCTTTCTTTATCTTTTTACAAATGAAGATTACATTCCTGTTATTTGCTGTCACAGAAGGCGTTAGAAGGAACATCAACATAACTATAGAAGGCAGACAACTAAAACAAGTAGAGGAATTCAAATACCTAGGAAGTCTAATGACACACGATAATTCTCAAACAGCAGAGATAGAATCAAGATGCAACAAATCTTGTCAAATCATCGGACAGTTATCACCACTATTGTCCAACAAGGAAATAACTCTGGAGGCAAAACGAGCACTATACAATACAATGTTCATCCCAACGTTGTGCTACCAATGCCAGACCTGGACCCTAGATGCAAGAACAATGAGAAAAATAACCTCTACAGAGATGAAGTGTGTTAGACGAATGACAGGAAACAGTCTGAGAGATAAGATCAGAAATGAAGAACTGAGAAAAAAGCTAGGAATAGCCCCCGCCATAGAATATATAAGGAAACAACAGATAAAATGGTTTGGCCACGTGACAAGGTAGAAAGAACAAAACACAACACAACGAGCCTTCAACAAACGTTGTGAGAAAACCAGAACCTAGGGTCGACCACGTAAAAGATGGGTCGATGGAATATTAGAAGCACTAGGAAACATAACAGCAGCAGAGGTGAACAGAAGAGCAAAAGACCGCAAATTATATCTCCCCTCGACGCTGAAAGGCAGATGAGGAAGGAAAGAAGAAGAAGAAGAAGAAGGCATTAGTCTTATCTTGTTGAATGATTTATTCATTCCTTTGTTAAATTATTTCTATTTTAAAACTTGTTCTGCTGTTCTTTTCCACAGTACATTTTGTTTCATAACATTTTCCTATTCTTTTCTTTATGTTTTGCTCCATCTATGATTTAAACGTGTAAATGAGCCAGGGACTAGGTTGTCCAGAGGTAAGATGTCGGCATCTGGACAAGGTCCTTGGTTTGAATCCTGCCACAGGCTGTGGGAATTTTAAAATTTAATCAGTGGTTTTTTTGTGTGGCTTTACTCTCCCATTGGTCTCTGTACAGGGAGATCTCATAACCAGCCTTTTCCGACAGTGGTGAATAATAAGAGGTCCAGTGAGCAAATAGAGTAGGCCAAAAATGGTCACTCTGAGGGCAAAATGTGTTAAGTAAATTGGAAGATAAATGTGCTGGGCTGAAATGGGCAGATATCTCAGCCTTGCCATTAAATAGTGACACAACACATCCGCACCATTTAATGGGTTAATGCTTGGAAAAAGAGAGTATATGCGTAAGTAAAAAAAAAAGACATAAAATGAAAATAAAAACACTAGAAAGAATAGGAAAACAGCTAGAATATATATGGGGAAAGAGCTTGATTGAAATGTGGAGAAAAATGTATGGTGATTATGGGATGAGGGAGGGACCGTAAAAAATTGATAGAGAAGTGTTGAATTGTAGAAGAGCAGAGTAAACACAACCTTACAGATAGAGAACATAAAACAGAATTTTGTAGACCTCTGTCAAAACTATATATTGTGAATGGAAACATTAAACGTGTGGTCTAATGTCAAAGGAATTTTTTAAAAAACCTAGCATTCTCCAAATAATGTGGAGTCACAACGGTGTAAAGAAAAATGTTTTTCTATCAAAGTTAAAATAAAAACTTTAGACATTTAGTGGTGACCTCACACTGGGCATGGGGCTTTTATTCTCAAGCCCAGGGGCACATATTTCATTCTTGCTATGAAGTCTGGCCAGTTCGAGAATTGAAGACAGAAAAGTAATAAGGAAACATACAAAACATTCACAAGTCTGTTCATGTGAATAAGAGAAATTAAGCTTCTAAAATAAGCACAAAAGTTGTATGGTGTATGCTAGGAGCTTTGGAAAACTGCACTCGACTAGCTATGGCAACAGTGGATGACTTAGGTGGAGACAGAGACATATACATGCTAGGGAAGTCTTCGCACTTGGCTAGTTGCAGCATTGCTATAGCAAAGGTTGATGATTTTGATGGGGACAGTGACGTATGTGTGCTAGGGAAGTCTTTGCTCATTAAAGAGTTAGTCTGGCGTTTCTGTCATGTTCTGTGTTCATTGTTTTGAAATATTTTAATTCAATAATTGACATGAAAAAAACTGAAATAATTTAAGACCACTGCCCAGACAGTGGGAGAGTAAAACCACAAAGAAACCATAAATTTGAAGTGAAAAATTCCCACTAACAGTGGTGGGATTCAAACCCAGGGGCCTTCTTACTTCTAGACAAACCACACATCCCCCAGACATTGGTTTGATTCCCATGACAAACTATAACTTCTACATAGCCACATGGCAAACTCATTGGTCTTTATCTTCGGTCACAGTAAACCACTCGGCAAATGGTAAGAAATAAGATAATGCCCCATAATTAATATTTATTTCCTCCTTTTTTTGGTTAGCAATAGTACCCACTGAATATCAACAGCTTCAGATTAAAAAATCAACAATGACGAAAGTAAGTATTCAGATGAAGCCTAAACAACAACATTGAAGAAGGAAAACAAGAAAAGGTACATGTGCTGGTATGTGTAAATGGTTGAAATGCAAGAGGCTAGGCCTAAAGTATGTGCGTATTACATACTGGAACTGTGCTTCCATAAATCAATGACAGTTCCTTCTTGATATGCTACTATGCAGCGCCGATATAATGATTTTGCAAAAATACTTATTGGTGATAGGAAAGTTATTGCTCCTGGATTTCACTGCTGCTACAATATAGATGACACCTTGGCCATCCTCGTGTGAAACAACATGGTGGCAGTTGAGGTTGATATGTCTGCGTGGGACAATGAAGAATTGCAGGTGCATGTGGTAAAGGAGCAGAAACCCAGTTCCTTTCGTGGTTGCAAATGTGTATGCCTGTAATGGGAAGGTGGACACACAACAATGGCAGAATCTTTTCGCATTCGAGGAGAACGTCATTTTCTGCTGAGACTTTAATGCTAGAGGCAACCAGTGGGGTAACATCATAACCAACCAGCAGGGAAAAGACATAGAAAATGCACTGGTGTTGGCCGATTTAGTGCAATTGAATGATGGAAGTACCAGAATGGCCACTCGAACAGGGGACTCTAACAGTGTCATAGACCTGGCACTGGTGTCTTTCACCTTCACACCGGTTTGCAAGTGGAGTGCACTAAGATTCCACAGAAGTGATCAATGTGTCCTCCTGATTGAAAAAGGCAGAAATAGAAGCCAAAAAAACAAGCTCCATACATTCTACTATGAGAACACAGACCAGGACATCATAAGCAAAATCATACATAGGAAACAGGACGCCCCTCACAGGAGGCAGGAGAGATAGACACAGCCGGCCTGGTGGAACGTAGAAGTTAAGGAAGCTTGGTGAAACAAGAGATAAATGACCAAGACATGGCAGAAAGCCAGAAAGAACGGAAGAACACAACCTGGGCTATTGTAGCACCTGAAAGAAGAGGTCGAGCAAAAAATGATGCACTTTAAACTAAGTGCTAAGCAGGATAAGGATGCAAGTGGGATGATTTCTGTTAAAAAAAGTGTACTCAGAAAAATCGCTAGCCACACTCTGGTTCCTGTATCAGAGCATGAATAGCACAACACGACACAGAGGCATACCAGACTTCCAGAACACAAGCCAGATATGGTCCTGCTTGACCGCTACATTGAGCAGACTGACCAAAGAAATGAAGCTATTAAAATGAGGATCTCTTTCAGAATTGTGTGAGTATGTAGAGCTGGGAGAAGATTTCACAATCACAACTGATACCATTCGCAGAACACTTTAAAGGTCACACAACACTGCTCCTGGTCCATATAGTGTTCAGTACAACATAGGCGATTTAGCTGACAATGACTTCAAAAAACTGGCCAAAGAGTTTAATGCCAACATTCAGAGTGGTCAGATTTAGGAGGGATACTACAGAACTTCTTACTACCGCTACTGAAGCCAAACAAGGACCATTCTCAGATGAGTGCATACAGAATCATCAACACTGCGGGTAAGCTGCTGGATAAAATAGTTACCCTTGTGCTCACCTTTCACCTTGAACAGATACATGCATTCCCACCCACATTCAGAGCCTATAGTATAAAAAGGAGACACGGCTCAATGCGGCAGTCTTCGCCTACGATGTCTTCCACAGACGAGAAGAGACGTGCTTTATAGATCTGGACGATGCTTACAACAGAGTATCATTTCATTACATCATGCACATGCTCCTCAAACTGGCACTGCACCCCTTCCTCATTAGATGGATCACTACAGTACTTTTCCAAAGGAAGGTGATATTCAGATGTGGAAGTCTTCCAAGCTGACATCCATTTGTCCAGGACTGCCACAAGGCTCACCATTACCACCAGTTCTATTTAACATGTACACAATAACGATCGATATGTAATGATAATGACAGAAGGGAAATCGCCTCCACAATCAAAGCGTACTCGATCGCATTTCTTCCTGGTGTGAAGTATCAGGAGCATTGGTTAATCCTAATAAAGCATCAGTTGCATGGTTCTCCTTTAACAATCATACCATTAACATGGAAACACCAGTGGTACAAATGGGAGCTGATGAGGTGACCAGGGACAGGGTGATGACATACCTCGGAGTTAAGTTTGATCACAGCTAAGAAGAGTAATGAAAACGTTCTGAAAGAGGCCAAAGCAAAAAGATAGCTAATTTCCAATATTAGGAAGAAACAATCATCATTTTTTGGCCATGTAATGAGAAGAGAACATCTGGAATATATTGTAACAACCGGGAAAATTGAGGGATGAAGAGATAGAGGGAAACAAAGAGAAAAGATACCAGACAGCTTAAGAGAATGGCTTGGCAGTAGGTCAACAACAGAAATGATAAATAACTGTCATGATCGAAAGTTGTGGAGACATGATCACCTACGCCAGCAGGCTTGGTACTTGATGATGATAATGAATGCACCTGATACTTCACACCTGGGAGAAATGCAATCAAGTTCGTTTTGCATTGTGAAGGCGATTTCCCTTCTGTCTCTTCCCTCTTGATATACCAGAATGTCATTAACAAAAGTCATAGTTCTTACCCTCCCATCAAGTTGTTGTTTCGTGATAGTTATTGTGTACACGTTAAATAGGACTGGTGACAAAGATGTGCCTTGTGGTAGCCCTGGGCAAATAAATGTTGGCTTGGATGACCAACTTCCACATTTGAGTTTCATCTTCCTCTGAAACAGTGCTGTAGCGATCAATCTAATGAGGAATGGGTGTAGCACCTGTTTGAGGATCATGTGCATGATGTAATGAAATGGTACTCTGTTGAATGCATTATCCAGATCTATAGCAGCAGCACATGTCTCCTCTCGTCTGTGGAGGCCTTCGAAGACGACATAGGCAAAGACTGCCACATTGAGCCATGTCTTTCTGTTATTTCTACAGGCAACTATTTTCTCCAGCAGCTTGCCCACAGTGTTGATGATTCTGTATGCACTCATCTGAGAATGGTCCTTGTTTGGCTACGGTAGCAGTAGTAAAAAGTTGTGTAGCCACTCCTCCTTAATCTGACCACTCTGAATGTTGGCATTAAACTCTTTAGCCAGTTTATTCAAGTCGTCGTCAGCTAAATCGTCTATGTTGTTGTACTGAACACCATCTGGACCAGGAGCAGTGTTGTGTGACCTTTAAAATGTTGTGCAAATGGTATCGTTTGTGATTGTGAAATCTCCCAGCACTACATCCTCACACAATTCTGAAAGATACCCCCATATCCTCATTTTTACAGCCTCATTTCTTTGGTCAGTCTGCTCAATATAGTGGGCAAGCAGGGCCTTCCCTTTGCACTCATCAGATTTGTGCCATATCTGGTCTGTGCTCTGGATGTCTGGTATGCCTCTGTGTCGTGTTGTACCACTCATGCTCTGATAAAGGAACCAGAATGAGGCAAGCAATTTTTTTGAGCACACTTTTTTTAACAGAAATCATCCCACTTGCATCCTTATCCTGCTTATCACTTAGTTTAAAGTGCATAATTTTTTGGTCGACCGCTTTTGTCAGATACTTCAAGAGCTCAGCTTGTGCTATCTCTCCTGCCTCCTGCGAGGGGCGCCCTGTTTCCTATGTCTGATTTTGCTGATGACGTACTGGTCTGTGTATTCATAGTGTAATATGTGGGGCTTACTTTTCTGGCTTCTATTTCTGCCTTTCTCAATTAGGAGGACACATGGATGCCGTCTATTGTAGAAATAGTGAAATCCGGGGGCACTAACTGTCCTATCACCAAGAAGTGTTTCTTGCAAAATCAAAGCCGAGGAAGCCATAATATAGTGAGAATGTTCTGAGTAAGGCCAGAATTAACAAAATAAAAATCTTGTTGCTAACAGCAGGAAACAATCATTTTTTGACCACACAAGGAGAATGGAATAACTGCAGTGTGTTGTAACATGAGGGAAAATTTGCAGGAGAAACAGAGACAGACAGGCAGGCAGGCAGGTAGGCTGGCAGATAGGCAAAAATGACAACAAGGGAACTCAGAAATACCTGCAGATATCATTACATGGCAATGGGCTGAAGGGTGTCAGCTCACAGACCTCTGGATCCATATCAACAACAGACAAGAAATTAAACAGACATACTGGGCAGACAAGAAATTAAACAGGCTGGGCAGGTATACAGGATAAACATAGAGGCAGACAAATAGAAACAGTGAGAAAAGAAACCACACAGCTAAAGAGAATGGTATTGTTATAAGTCAACAACAGAAATGATAAACAACTGCAGAGACTGAAAGCTGTGTGGTGTTAGAGATATGATTACCAGCAGGCATGGTGTTTTCTATGTACTGCACCGTTTATTCAACTCTTTTATTGCACTTCTAATTATTTCACAGCAACTTCATTAATTAATTATATAAAATAAATAAGATTGAAATAAAAATTAGATTTTTCAAACAAATTTATAATTAAATGTAAAGAATGAAAGAAAATATATTGCTGACTACCTACCTTTCCATAACAGGTTTCATCATCATCATCATGTGCCATACTGGTTGGCGTAGGCGATAATGTCCTTCCACAAACTTCCTATTTCCGTGCATCGTATCAGTTCTGTTGTTGACTGTTTTCCATGCCATGACACCAAGCTATCCAGTATTTTTTTCTCTTTGTCATTTGTGATCTCTTTTTCCCTGTATTTTGCCAGTTGTAACCAAGTATTTCAATTTTCCTCTTTTGATGATGTGTCAGAAAAATGTTTAATGTTTCTTTCCGATGTTTCTTAGGAGCTCCCTTTTTTCATTTTGAGAATTTCCTCATTGGTCTTTTTAGCTGTACGGGAACTTTCAACATTCTTCTGAGAAATCCCATCTCTGTGGCCTCTAATAGTCTTTTCATTTGTTTGTTTACTGTCCATGATTCACTTCCATAGGTTAAAAAATGGCTCTATATAGCACTGATGAACTCTTTTTCTCACTTCTACTGACATAGATTTGTTACATAAGATGTTTTTCATTTTATGAAATGCTATTTTGGCCTAAGCTATTCTGCTTTTTATTTCCGTGGTGCATCTTCCATCTGATGTTATTACCTGATTACCTACCTTTCCATAACAGGTTTAATGGCAACAATAATTGAACAGTCTTGCAATGTTTTGGACACAAGAAAACGCTTCACCTGTAATTAAACATAATTTTAAATTGCACTTGCAGGTCCTGACTCACAAGTGATAAATGAAATAACAGACCTAAACACATTAGTAAAAGAATATCACAGAAATTATATTTCAGACATGATGTAAAACAAGGAGATACAAAGAGGAGTGAAGAGAATAAAGAATACAGAAGAGAGTGAGAACAACAAAGAATATAAGAGAGTGTAAGAACAATATAGAATGTTGGAGAAAGAGAGAACAATAAAGAATGCAAGAGAGAGTGAGAACAATAAAGAATGCAAGAGAAAGTAAGAACAATAAAGAATGTAAGAGAGTGTGAGAATAATAAAGAATGTTGGAGAGAGTGCGAACAATAAATAATGCAAGAGAGAATGAGAACAATAAAGAATGTAAGAGAGTGTGAGAACAATAAAGAATGTTGGAGAGAGTGAGAACAATAAAGAATGCAAGAGAGAGTGAGAAAAATAAAGAATGTAAGAGAGTGTGAGAACAATAAAGAATGTTGGAGAGAGTGAGAACAATAAAGAATGCAAGAGAGAGTGAGAACAATAAAGAATGTTGGAGAGAGTGAGAACAATAAAGAATGCAAGAGAGAGTGAGAACAATAAAGAATGCAAGAGAGAGTAAGAACAATAAAGAATGCAAGAGAGTGTGAGAACCATAAAGAATGTTGGAGAGATTGAGAACAATAAAGAATGTAAGAGAGTGTGAGAACAATAAAGAATGTTGGAGAGAGTGAGAACAATAAAGAATGTTGGAAAGAGTAAGAACAATAAAGAATGCAAGAGAGAGTGAGAACAATAAAGAATGCAAGAGAGAGTGAGAAAAATAAAGAATGTAAGAGAGTGTGAGAACAATAAAGAATGTTGGAGAGAGTGAGAACAATAAAGAATGCAAGAGAGAGTGAGAACAATAAAGAATGTTGGAGAGAGTGAGAACAATAAAGAATGCAAGAGAGAGTGAGAACAATAAAGAATGCAAGAGAGAGTAAGAACAATAAAGAATGCAAGAGAGTGTGAGAACCATAAAGAATGTTGGAGAGATTGAGAACAATAAAGAATGTAAGAGAGTGTGAGAACAATAAAGAATGTTGGAGAGAGTGAGAACAATAAAGAATGTTGGAGAGAGTAAGAACAATAAAGAATGCAAGAGAGAGTGAGAACAATAAAGAATGCAAGAGAGAGTGAGAAAAATAAAGAATGCAAGAGAGAGTGAGAACAATAAAGAATGTTGGAGAGAGTGAGAACAATAAAGAATGCAAGAGAGAGTGAGAACAATAAAGAATGTTGGAGAGAGTGAGAACAATAAAGAATGTTGGAGAGAGTGAGAACAATAAGGAATGTTGGAGAGAGTGAGAATAATAAAGAATGCAAGAGAGAGTGAGAACAGTAAAGAATGCAAGAGAGAGTGAGAACAGTAAAGAATGCAAGAGAGAGTGAGGACAATAAAGAATGTAGGAGACCGTGAGAACAATAAAGAATGCAAGAGAATGTGAGAACAATAAAGAATGTTGGAGAGAGTGAGAACAATAAAGAATGTTGGAGAGAGTGAGAACAATAAAGAATGTTGGAGAGAGTGAGAACAATAAAGAATGCAAGAGAGTGTGAGAACAATAAAGAACGTTGGAGAGAGTGAGAACAATAAAGAATGTTGGAGAGAGTGAGAACAATAAAGAATGCAAGAGAGTGTGAGAACAATAAAGAACGTTGGAGAGAGTGAGAACAATAAAGAATGTTGGAGAGAGTGAGAACAATAAAGAATGTTGGAGAGAGTGAGAACAATAAAGAATGCAAGAGAGTGTGAGAACAATAAAGAACGTTGGAGAGAGTGAGAACAATAAAGAATGTTGGAAAGTGTGAGAACAATAAAGAATGTTGGAGAGAGTGAGAACAATAAAGAATGCAAGAGAGTGTGAGAACCATAAAGAATATAGGAGAGAGTGAGAACAATAAAGAATGCAAGAGAGAGTGAGAACAATAAAGAATGTTGGAGAGAGTGAGAACAATAAAGAATGTTGGAGAGAGTGAGAACAATAAAGAATGCAAGAGAGTGTGAGAACAATAAAGAATGCAAGAAAGAGTGAGAACAATAAAGAATGTTGGAGAGAGTGAGAACAATAAAGAATGTTAGAGAGAGTGAGAACAATAAAGAATATAGGAGAGAGTGAGAACAATAAAGAATGTTGGAGAGAGTGAGAACAATAAAGAATGCAAGAGAGTGTGAGAACAATAAAGAATGTTAGAGAGTGTGAGAACAATAAAGAATATAGGAGAGAGTGAGAACAATAAAGAATGCAAGAGAGTGTGAGAACAATAAAGAATGTTAGAGAGAGTGAGAACAATCAAGAATGTTGGAGAGTGTGAGAACAATAAAGAATGTTGGAGAGAGTGAGAACAATAAAGAATGCAAGAGAGTGTGAGAACCATAAAGAATGTTGGAGAGATTGAGAACAATAAAGAATGTAAGAGAGTGTGAGAACAATAAAGAATGTTGGAGAGAGTGAGAACAATAAAGAATGCAAGAGAGAGTGAGAACAATAAAGAATGCAAGAGAGAGTGAGAAAAATAAAGAATATAGGAGAGAGTGAGAACAATAAAGAATGCAAGATAGAGTGAGAACAATAAAGAATATAGGAGAGAGTGAGAACAATAAAGAATGCAAGAGAGAGTGAGAACAATAAAGAATGTTGGAGAGAGTGAGAACAATAAAGAATGCAAGAGAGAGTGAGAACAATAAAGAATGTTGGAGAGAGTGAGAACAATAAGGAATGTTGGAGAGAGTGAGAACAATAAAGAATGTAAGAGAGAGTGAGAACAATAAAGAATGCAAGAGAGAGTGAGAACAATAAAAAATGTTGGAGAGAGTGAGAACAATAAAGAATATAGGAGAGAGTGAGAACAATAAAGAATGCAAGAGAGAGTGAGAACAATAAAGAATGTTGGAGAGAGTGAGAACAATAAAGAATATAGGAGAGAGTGAGAACAATAAAGAATGCAAGAGAGAGTGAGAACAATAAAGAATGTTGGAGAGAGTGAGAACAATAAAGAATGTAAGAGAGAGTGAGAATAATAAAGAATGTTGGAGAGAGTGAGAACAATAAAGAATGCAAGAGAGAGTGAGAACAATAAAGAATGCAAGAGAGAGTGAGAACAATAAAGAATGTTGGAGAGAGTGAGAACAATAAGGAATGTTGGAGAGAGTGAGAACAATAAAGAATGTAAGAGAGAGTGAGAACAATAAAGAATGCAAGAGAGATTGAGAACAATAAAGAATGCAAGAGAGAGTGAGAACAATAAAAAATGTTGGAGAGAGTGAGAACAATAAAGAATGCAAGAGAGAGTGAGAACAATAAAAAATGTTGGAGAGAGTGAGAACAATAAAGAATGCAAGAGAGAGTGAGAACAATAAAGAATGCAAGACAGAGTGAGAACAATAAAAAATGTTGGAGAGAGTGAGAACAATAAAGAATGCAAGAGAGAGTGAGAACAATAAAGAATGCAAGACAGAGTGAGAACAATAAAGAATGTTGGAGAGAGTGAGAACAATAAAGAATGCAAGAGAGAGTGAGAACAATAAAGAATGCAAGAGAGTGTGAGAACCATAAAGAATGCAAGAGAGAGTGAGAACAATAAAGAATGCAAGAGAGAGTGAGAACAATAAAGAATGCAAGAGAGAGTGAGAACAATAAAGAATGCAAGAGAGAGTGAGAACAATAAAGAATGCAAGAGAGTGTGAGAACAATAAAGAATGCAAGAGAGAGTGAGAACAATAAAGAATGCAAGAGAGAGTGAGAACAATAAAGAATGCAAGAGAGAGTGAGAACAATAAAGAATGCAAGAGAGAGTGAGAACAATAAAGAATGCAAGAGAGAGTGAGAACAATAAAAAATGTTGGAGAGAGTGAGAACAATAAAGAATGCAAGAGAGAGTGAGGACAATAAAGAATGTTGGAGAGTGTGAGAACAATAAAGAATGCAAGAGAGAGTGAGAACAATAAAGAATGTTGGAGAGTGTGAGAACAATAAAGAATGTTGGAGAGTGTGAGAACAATAAAGAATGCAAGAGAGAGTGAGAACAATAAAGAATGTTGGAGAGTGTGAGAACAATAAAGAATGCAAGAGAGAGTGAGAACAATAAAGAATGTTGGAGAGAGTGAGAACAATAAAGAATGTTGGAGAGTGTGAGAACAATAAAGAATGCAAGAGAGAGTGAGAACAATAAAGAATGCAAGAGAGAGTGAGAACAATAAAGAATGTTGGAGAGTGTGAGAATAATAAAGAATGCAAGAAAGAGTGAGAACAATAAAGAATGTTGGAGAGTGTGAGAATAATAAAGAATGCAAGAGAGAGTGAGAATAATAAAGAATAAAAGAATAAGTAAACAATAAATAATGCATGAGAAGGGTGAGTAAAAAGAACTGAAAGCAGAAGAGGTGTGACTGACTCATAAATAACTTGGAACATTCATGAATTCCTTTGTGGTGCAGCAGCTACGTCTGTTTTAAGCACACCTATGGGCTCATCTGACAGCATATGGACAGAAAGTGGTCGACTCACAGGATCAGTGAACCAGAACTATTTAAATCTATTCTGTTTTTTTATGGTGAGCCTGGAAATCCTTAATCTAGTAGGGACATGAAGGAAGGTAACCCAAGAAATACCAAGTTGATGTTGGATATATATAGGAAAGAAGATGGATATATGTTGGACATCAGACATGTGCTGAGATAAGACAACAAGAGAATTCTAAAACAGGAACTTCTATAGGAAACATTAGGATACAAAAAAGAAGAAGATCTAAAGAGATACTAAAAATAACACTTATGAGAGAAGCAAAGTTGGCAAGCATAGACTCATTAGATAAGAATGAAGATCTCACCAAGAAGATAGAGATAAGTGGAGAAAAACACTACAAGCCCTACGGTCTAACAGTGCGGGAAGGATCAAGAACCAAGATCAAGAATGTTGGATTTATTGAAGCAATAAGATACCATAGCTTGCTGTAATGCACAAAACAATACATCTAAGCCCATTTTAACTTCCTTTCAAAGGCAGATAATGAAGGGCAATTTGTCAGGTAAATGCTGAGCTTTAGCTCACTTTTCTCTTACTTCAGAGTTCAACATTAAACACTAAACTATTTATATCATAACTTCATTATTATGACATATTGCTTGCTTATCTAACCTTCAGAGCTGCATAGTCATCAGAATCAGAGTCCAGGTCATCAAGTTGTCCATCTTTGGCACCAAATAGCCAGGTCACATCATTATATGGACCACTAAAACACCATTTGTTCCTGGAAACAGAAGTTTGATGTTTATATTTTGACATCATTATGACTTTTTATCCAATTTTTGGGTGTGCCAGAGTTTTATATGGGGCTAGAGAACAAAGAGAACTTCTGCCCAGTGCAGTAGTCATAGGTGTTTTGGTCAGATTCTGTAATTTAAACCCGATATCTTCAACCCTAACAACAACAACTTAAATGGTTTGGCCACCTGGTCAGAATGAATCCTCATCAAGCACCATCAAGGGCGTTCTTCTCGAGAATGCATGGAAAAAGACCAAGAGAAAAACCTAGAAGAAGATGGATAGATGCAGTGATAGAGACATGTAACAACAAAGGAAAATCACTAAATCAGACAGTTCGAGCAGCTCAAGAATGACAAATGATATAACCACGACACCTTTTCATTATCAGTGAGAAAGAGAAATGAAAGAAAGATCTTCAAACCTACCATGATTTGAACCTGGGTTCACCTGATTTGGAAAACAACAGGCTCCTTCATTAGGCATCTACACAAAACAATACAAAAGCTCTTCTTCTTCCTTTCAACTCACTATGGAGCACAAGTCTTCAACAAACATTTTTCAAGTTGTCTTGTTTGGCACCATTCTCTTAAGATCCATGTCTTCCCCATCTTCTTCATCTCTGCTTCCACCTGCTTTCTCCAAGTATATTTTTGATCTCCCTCTTTGCTTCCTTTCCTATGGATTCCAAAAATGGGCCTGTTGTGTTTCTCTGATTTCTTCTCTAAATAACAATAAATATGAAAACATACATAAAAGGGTATTTTCTCTTTTTCTGCATACACTAAATATCAGTCTTAATAAGTTTAAAGAAAGTAATGGTCAGTTCAATTCAGGTGACATCTCTCAACAGTTGGTCCGAGTACAGCATTGGTGAGGAGCCTTCTCTGTTTATCAAATGTTGGGCACCTCGGTAGCATATGTTCATCAATCATTTTTCCTATGCAATAGTCACATTCATCTGAGGCTCCTATCTTTAGGATATAAAAGTGTATGGTTTTACAGTTTAATATTGTAAAATGATGACACAGGACAATACTGAATGTGCTGTCAATTTTCTCATCTTCTTCACTTTCTCTTACATCCTTGTGGGTGGAGTTTCTTGCACTTCTGACAGTCTCAACCAGTGGCATGTGAAGCAGCTGTCACTTCCAACCATACATCAGTAACCCCCTTTATATCAATCTTTAATCTCCACACCATCATCTTTACAGTAGCCCTCATAGCTCTACGCCAACCCTCATGCCTCTTAATGACCATAACAATAAACCATAATAATTAACTGAGTAGTTTCCCCTTGAATTGACCCACTGAATGACAAGCTGAACTATGAGAGTTATGGGGGCACTGTGATAGTTTGCATTTTTAACATTTACAACAAATGCATGAAATTATTGTTCTAAATGTGAAAATATTATCTATGCAACATTTGTTTATCCTGACTCTGCTCATTCCTTATATTACACAGCAGTTTTGTCACTAGTGCTTTAGTTGATTTGCTCAGTTGTGTCTTTCCAGAAATGTATTTCTATTTATGCATTCAAGTTGATTAGAAATCGGGAAATTTAAAAAAAACTTAACTTTTGATCTTTTAATTATGTGCATTTATTTTTTTACTAATATATCACTCAAACATAAATATTTACTTCTGCTTATATCACTCGAACATAAATATTTACTTCTGCTTATATCACTCAAACATAAATATTTACTTCTGCTTATATCACTTGAACAAAAATATTTACTTCTGCTAAAAACAAAATGATGTTTCATGTTTCACAAATAGAAACCACTTCCATAAAACATCACTTTTAAGAATGAATTGAATGTCCTAAACTCTGGACCCCAAAACCTTGGATACTCAAAAATCCTGCCACATTTCCAAGTTTAGAACTAAATTGCCAGTTTTATGTTAAAACATGCAGCTGTGATTCAGAGCTTTGGATAGAGCTTTTATAATGAGTTTGATGAGCATTGACAGGACAATTATAAAAGTGTAATTCATCTACAATTATTGCAGTCTATAAGGTCTTCTTTTTATGGATAGCCTTACAATTATTAAGGGAGCCGTGATAGCTCAGTGGTTAGTGAACTGGACTACAAAGGACAAAAGGTAGGGTTCAATCCCAACTGACGGCTTCCGGGTTCACCCAGCCTTAAATGGGTACCGGATTTTTTTCTGGGAATGTAAAGCGGCACGGGCGTAATACCGACCACATTACCCCAAAAATCATGTGCTGAAGGTCTGTAAAATTTATGGTCACTAACACCATATTCCCTATACGTCACTTGGTGTGACGAGGGCTCTTTACTTTCTTACTTTACAATCATTCATTACTTCTATTCTTGTAATGCTGTTTCTGTTGGCTAAACTTGCAAGAAAGGTGGCCCCAGAATTTCAGCTGCTAAAGCTAGGTCTGCTTTGATGAGTTCTGGATTGATCTGAGGTTTAGTCTTCTTCAATTCATTGTGAGAGTTTTGATAATTTCTTCTTTCTGTGGAGGTTTGTATTAATGGTGAGATTGACTTCAGTCTCATGAAAATCTGGTGCCATGTCTGATGATTTCTTGTTGAGTGTTTTTTTTGTTTGTGGGTGTTCCGTCCATCTTTTTTCTTGTTCATTTTCTGCCATAACAAGTGCTCCTCTTGTGTCTCATACTAGTTTGCTGTTTGCTTTACACTGATAACTTTTGAGAACGTTGGTGTTGTGATTTGTTTATATCTTAGTACTACCTCTTCTGCTTGTCTTGCAAGTCTATAAATGTATAGTTAAATTAATGTTGATGATGTGATATTTTAGTAAATTGATACTAATGAGAAGATACATTTCAAAGACTGTCTAATTTTAGTTTCAGGTGTAAAATACTTAAATGTTAATGACAAATGTTATTAATACTAAAGCTAATCATTTCTTGTAATCACATTAATTATATATATTATAGAGTAATCATATGATCATCATCAGGTAGCATGTCCTATGCAGAACGTTGCGTTCACCACAGTCCATCTGAAAGAATCTCTGTCTCTAGCCAGATCTTCCACTTCTTCTGTTGTCATGTTCAAGGTCTCCTTGATGTCTTGAAACCACCTGCTTCTTGGTCTGCTCCTGATGCATCACCCAGAAACCATGCTTTCCATTATTGTTCTTTATAGCCCATTTTATCTTTTGACATGGCTATAGTATTTTAACTTCCTCTGTAGAATGGTGTTTATAGGCCAATTCTTTTTAATGTTTAACTCTTTATGTCTGTGGGAACGCTGTCATGGTTACTTTCTTACTTAAATTTTGCCAAGCGAATGCTGACATGGTTACTTTAATTTTGTTTCGTTATAGTAAATACTACACATTTTAAGCTACCACATCCGCAAAGGGATTTAAATCTAATATCCTGTCTGATTGAATCCTGTCTTTAGACACGCTTAGACCGTTCAACATGCGTTTAATTTGTTCACAAAATTGTTGAAATTTGTGTTGTTTTCTAAAGTCTAAAGCAGCAGTGAAGTATCTATCGCTCCTAAACGTGAATTATTATTAACAGCAGAAAAAGCTAGAGAATTATGTTCTGAGAACTTTGAATGTGATAGCAATCTTAGTGATGTTAGTTTTAATACCACTGTCAGATTAAAATGTACCTCTTTGGGTAGGTGAGTACTATTTTTTATTTAAAAAATTGTTTATAGCAAATTTTTATTATTAATTTCTTAAATTTTATCCTTCAATTGTTTTTTCAAAATATTGTTGCTGATTATGAATCTGTGTCATTTTTCCTTTAAATTGATGCCTAATACATCTGTCTATGACTTGTTATAGTGAAAATATGAAAGATTTAGTGCAAGAAGTATTTTTCAGGAAGAAAAAATTACAGCCACACATTTTTGGAAGGGTCGAAAAAGCAAGGACATAAAGAGTTAAATCTTTTAGCATGTCTTCATTGCTCTTTTTCAATATCCAAGGTATCCTAAGGATTTTTCTGTAGTAATCTGAGTAATCATATACAAGTAATATTTTTGAAATGAGCAAGTAAGAAAAACAACTAAAGAACCAGTGACAAGCAACTGTGTACATTTGCTAAAATCTAAAAGAAAGAATATAATAAGCTCCTCATGGCTACTGATGATGAGGGTAAGAACATGAGAAAAGAAGAATCACCAAAGATGTGGTTCCTGTTCCAGCCTTGTCTTCAACCTTGTGTACAGGGGAAACACACCCTCAATGTCCAGGTCATCAAGGGACTGTAGGCTGTAGATCCTTTCTAAGACACAACCATGGGGCAGCCCTTGTGATGTTTCTGAAACATAAAATATTTAGAATGTAGCAACTTATATAATGTTTCTCAAACTGACATTTAGAATGTTGCAAACCATGTGATGTTTCTTACACAGACATTTAAAATGTAGCAAACCATATAAAGTTTCTTAAAAAGATATTTAAAATGTAGCAAACCATATAAAGTTTCTTAAAAAGATATTTAAAATGTAGCAAACCATATAAAGTTTCTTAAAAAGATATTTAAAATGTAGCAAACCATATAAAGTTTCTTAAAAAGATATTTAAAATGTAGCAAACCATGTGATGTTTCTTAAACATAAATTTTAAATGTAGCAAACTATGTGATGTTTCTGAAAACATTTACACTGCTACAAACCATGTGGTGTTTCTGAAACAGACATTTAAAATGTAGCAAACCATATGATGTTTTTGAAACAGACATTTAAAATGTAGTAACCCTTGTGATGTTTCTGAGATAGACATCTAATGCAGCAACCCATTTGATGTTTCTGAAACAGACATTTAGAATGTAGCAATTTTTGTGATGTTTCTGAAACAGACATTTAGAATGTTGCAACCCTTGTGATGTTTCTGAGATAGACATCTAATGCAGCAACCCATTTGATGTTTCTGAAACAGACATTTAGAATGTAGCAATTTTTGTGATGTTTCTGAAACAGACATTTAGAATGTTGCAATCCATGCGCTGTTTCTGAAACAGACATTTTAGAATGCAGCTGAAACAGACATTTTAGAATGCAGCAATCTCTTGTAATGTGTCTGAAACTGACATTTAGAATGTAACAACCCATGTTATGTTTCAGCAACATACAATTAGAATGTAGCAATTCATGTAATGTTTCTAAGTAACAGATGTCCAAAATCTTATGATAACATTTCATTGCTATAGCTTGTACTTTATTTTATAAATCTGCTGTGAGGGCCCATGTTTCACATCATCATCATCAAGTACCGGGCCTGCTGGCGTAGGTGATCATGTCTCTCCACAACTTTTGATCTCGGCAGTTATTTATCATTTCTGTTGTTGAGCTTCTGCCAAGCCATTCTCTTAAGCTGTCTGGTATTTTTTCTCTTTGCTTCCCTCTATCTCTTCGTCCCTCAATTTTTCCAGTTGTTACAATATATACCAGTTGTTCTCTTCTCATTACATGGCCAAAAAATGATGATTGTTTCTTCCTAATATTGGAAATGAGCTCTCTTTTTGCTTTGACCTCTTTCAGAACGTTTTCATTACTCTTCTTAGCTGTCCATGGTATTCTCAACATTCTTCTATAAAACCACATTTCTACAGACTGCAGTGATTTTCTTGTCTGTTGTCCTATTGTCCTTGATTCACATCCATATGTTAAGACTGGTTCTACATAACATTTAAGAACTCTTTTTCTTGTTTCTATTGTGGCGATTCATGATTGTACAAAGAGGTTACGACGGTAGTTTTCTGTTGCCTTCCGTCGGTTTGTTTACGGTTGGCTCCGCTAGCCTTTGACTAAAAAGTTTCACCCACAAGGCAGTAGGGTTGTTTTACTTTGGGGTACCTTCCCTTAGTGTTTTACTCTCCCAAGTTTACCTGCAAGGCAGCAGGGCAGCCACAGGTTGTACTGTTTACTGCATACAGTAGCAGGTAAAATTGGTTATTGGTTATGGAAGGCCCCGGTTTCACAGCAAACGAATTAAAATCCATAATTGCTCAACCGCCCGTGCCAGTGGAATCATCCGAATTACTAATTCATCTCCCAAACAAAGAAAGGTAACTGTAGTCCCCATCGTAGCAGTCTCAGCACACGCCAAAAGACATAAGGCGAAACCGCGCAGAAAGTGAACACAGCCAACTGTTTCCCGTCATACGAAATCATCACTCATCGTAAACAAGCGGGATATCGAAGCAGGATCAAAACGGATGAGACACACAGCTCACGGTGTGCACAGAGCACTTAACTCAGTAGCTCCTGCAACAAGCCGGACTTGGAATATGAGGAAACTGCAAGAAGGAACACTTTTCAGACATAGCCTTCAATGGTTCCTGCCGCCTATCCACCATACACCATGGGAGTTCACGTCCTCCCGAAAATGATGATCGTCATAGCACTTGATGATGTTAGGCCGTCATTGGTGACTCCAATTCCAAACATATAGACACACAGTGGTGGTAAGTTATCATTTCCAATCCAACAGAAGCCACATGACCTGTAGTTAGTAAAACCACAGAGAGAATATGATTTTGTGACCTTCACTGATTCACTCTTAGATGTGAATGTGTAGTTTACACAAGAGGAGAAGTTTTCAACTACAGTGATCCCATTTAAGGCAATTCTGGGATAGCAAGGCAAGTCTCCTTTATAGCAGCAGAACTTGATGTTCTCCGCTCCCTTCTTGTAGCTGCCGCCACACGAATCTGATGTCTCATTACCTTGGATATCATTCAAGAACAATGTCAGATTAACATTCCATAGATATGGCTCTGCTGATGAAATGCTTGGTGCAACAGTTGTATCAATCATACTGGAGGCTTCTGGTCTGTGGTCATTAATATCACAGACGGCACATGATGTTGTTATATTCAGTATTTCTTTCTGGGGTGTAAATATGTGGCACACACATGGAGAGTTGTTTGTGGTCACAGTAATCCCATTAAAGGCAATTCTAGGGTAGCATGGCATAGCTGTTTCAGAACAGCACAATCCTATGATGTTTTCTGTGTTCGCTATAAAGCTGCTGCTGCTACACATTCCTGACCAATTATAGGTGTGGACATTATTCACTTGCAATGACAAAACTGCTTTGTTTACATCATAAACCTCTGGAAGCGAATCATTTATGGGACTAATAGTACAATTTATTCTTCCATCGGGGATATCTTCATTGAGTCCCCCCAAAAAAAAGTCTTTGGTTAAAAAGCACATATGCTTTTGAGTTAAACACACAATGAGCCCACTTCATCGATTCAAAATGATCCTTGCCAATGCCATCCGTTTGCACAAGTTAGGTCCTTAGCTACCAACGTCCCAAACGTCCGAAACGAAAGCCATCGAATTAACGACTTTATCTACAGCGAAGGTTAACGAACTGTGAACAAACATTTATGTTCAAACCCTTGAAAACATTTTCAAAAATCTGCCAACTCGCAGCAATATCATATATCGTGTTGTTCAATGTAAACATTGCTTAGTCCATAGCTCGAATATAAATAAGCTGCCATTTTGGTGCGTCCCTGATGTCATCTCATCTCAAGGTAAAATTATCCGACCTTACAATGATTCACAAGCGTACCAAAAAAAACTATATCAGAGAGGTTTGCATCAGACTGATCTTACAACCAACAGTGATGTATTCACTGAAGGGGAAAAAAGAATTTAAAGCGAATGTAAGAAGAACAGAAATGACATTGACCAATCAGTCAATGGCAGAAAAAAAATTAGTTGAAGACTTGTGCTCCACAGGGATTTGAAAGAAGGAGTGATTTCTTCTCTTTACCTACCATCTTTACAGTGAACAAATGAGCTGCTATCACATTTCTGTACTCTGTGCTGTGTTGGCAGTTTGGCTACCACCGATTCATTGCTACATACTGTACTGTTGGTGCTGAGAAGAATCTCAGTCACAAGGTCCAAGAACGCATTTATTAATCTGCAAACAAATGAACAAGTATATCATCATCATCGCGTGCCATACCAGTTTACGTAGGCGATCATGTCCTTCTACAATCTTCTATCTACAGTGCATCGTGTCAGTTCTGTTGTTGACTGTTTTCTGACTGAAATTCTTAAAATAGTTTATATGTCACAGCTATTTTTTTTTCATCTCAAGTGGCTTTTTAGTTTGTAATCTCGTAAATTTTGCACCATTTATGGATGAAGAAGTCCTTGATATTTTACGGAAGTGGTTTCAACATGTGACAACAGATACAAAAAGTAAAATTTCTAGTTGAAGTAAATATTTAATGTATGAATGATATTGTAGTAGTATTTAATTAATGCTCATAATAAAAAAAGAACAAAACAAATAAAAACAAAAACAAAATTAGCAAATCTGAGAATTTTAGGATATGCTGAATTCAATTTTTCACCACCAAAATTTTAAAATTTTAAGTTACAGTTTTTTTCTAATCACTTTGTATAAATAATAGAAGAGGCATGTGAATTTTACTTTAAATTGAATGATACAAATGAACTAAAGTATTAATGACAAGCAACTGTAGTTGATATATATATATATATATATATATATATATATATATATATATATATATATATATATGAACTTTCATATGTAACTTCTTCTTCATATGTAACTTCTTCTTCATGTGTAACAGTATCTGGATTCAGATCTGGCTCTTAGTATAGGAAAGGTTGCCAATCAACGTCTAACATAAAGGCATGCAGTACTTTACATTAGAAATACAGAGCAAATAATTAAAATAATGGTCATCAGATCATCCTCAATGCACCCTGAACAATTCTTTAAAATCTCAGATACCCTCTTCAACATATTTCTCAGTGTGATGTGACTGATAACACCAACATAATATTAGTTAAAATGGTAATTAAGATACTAACAAAAATTTTCAAAAACCTGAAGTTAAAGAGTATTGCAGAAAGGTACACAGATGAGAACTACCCATATAACTCTTGGTCCCATGTTTTCTTAGATGGTTCTACTGCTTGACTATTGGTCACATGTGTACACAGATGGTTCTACTGACTATTGGTCTCATGTGTACATAGATGTTCTACTGCTTGACTATTGGTCCCATGTGTACACAGATGGTTCTACTGCTTGACTATTGGTCCCATGTGTACACAGATGGTTCTACTGCTTGACTGTTGGTCCCATGTGTACACAAATGGTTCTGCTGCTTGACTATTGGTCCCATGTTTTCACAGATGGTTCTACTGCTTGACTATTGGTCCCATGTGTACACAGATGGTTCTACTGCTTGACTATTGGTCCCATGTGTACACAAATGGTTCTACTGCTTGACTATTGGTCCCATGTGTACACAGATGGTTCTGCTGCTTGACTCTTGGTCCCATGTGTACACAGATGGTTCTACTGCTTGACTATTGATTCCATGTGTACACAGATGGTTCTACTGCAAGACTATTGGTCCCATGTGTACACATATGGTTCTGCTGTTTGACTATCGGTCACTTGTGTACACAGATGGTTCTGCTGCTTGACTATTGGTCACATGTGTACACAGATGGTTCTACTGCTTGACTATTGGTCTCATATGTACTGAGATGGTTCTGCTGCATGACTCTTGGTGCCATGTGTAGACAGATGATTCTGCTTCAAATGCCACTAACAAAAGAGAAGGAATAAAAGTGGTTCTCAGACTTGATACTCAGGAAGATCCAACTAAAGCCACAGCCACAGAAAAATTCCATAACAATTACAATGCTGAACCCAAAACCTTCAAAACCACAGAAGCGCTGCCATCCAATCCAACACAAAAGTAACAAGCACAATAAACTGATGGATGCCTTAACAGGAAACTCTCAGGAATAGTGAGCTAGATAACCTGAAGACAACACTGCTGCAGCTGTGCCATAATTTCTAGTTATTATTGTTGCGTTCGCCAGCTTTCATCTCTGACGAAGTCCCTAGTGACTAGGAACTGAACTTTGCGTGCTAATCAATTTTTTTCCCTGGCAGCCATGTGCACAGGGGTCCCTCGCCGCACAGGTAGATAACTCCAACTTCGGAGGCACTCATGTTTTTTTCCGTCGATGAGTAACTGACGTTTCAAGCCAGGTCTCGCTGCTGAGACCAGGGGTGGTTGCCGCAGAGAGAAATCATAAACAAAAATCCCAACTGGTGTAGCCGAGATTTGAACCTACAACCTCTCTGTCCCGAGGTTGGCGTCTTGCCTCGAGACCAGCAAGTCCCACATGGACTGGGAATATGAGGAAACTGCAACAAGGAACACTTTTCATGCATAGCCTTCAATGGTTCCTGCCGCCTATCCACCATATACCCCGAAGCCCACGTCCTCCCGAAAATGATGACCGTCATACTTCTTTAAAAATGTATAGCGCTTGATGATGTTAGGCCATCTTTTTTTATTCCAATTCCGAACATACAAACACACTGTTAGTCGTTCAGATCATCCCTGTTGCACATCAAACAACAGACCGTAAGATTAGCGTAAGGTCAGTCTAGGGATTTATGATGGGCCATTAATTTCTAGTGAATAGGTTGAAACCATCACATTGCAATATACAAGGAAATGAATATGTATTTAAACTTACCAAGAAAGGAGCAAAACTAGCACAAGAAGACCATCTGTGAAGAAGTTAAATCTATCATTAAATAGCAAAACTATTGAAAGTGAAAACAAAACTATTGAAAGTGAAAACAAAACAGGAAAAATTAAAATGAGAGGGGATGGATATTATCAATTGTTAGGGACAATCCTGTTCCCTTTCATGATGGCCATAATGAGACACCACATGTACTTAAAACTAAAGATAGATATCACCAGTCTGTGTCACTGCACCCTAGCAGATATGACAGCAAAACATATCCTACAAAACTGTGCCCAGTACACAAACTTGTGGGGAGAAAAAGTAAGTCTTGTCCACTACCTTTGGGAGGAAGTAACTCATGTCTACTACCTTGGAAGAGAAACGACTTTGTACAACCAAAATCCTGACAGCACACTTCATAAGAGAATCCAGACCCCAGTTTGAGTAAATCATGGTTGCAAATAAAGAAGAAAACACCTGAAAAGTAATAACCAATCCTTACATATTCACTGAAGGAAGTCTCTATGCAACACTATATAGGACACTGTGTATGGTTTCTTGCAGGACATGAAATAAAGCTTGCTGCACTTTTCAGTGTGGGCGGTGTAATCTTATCCATGTAGCTACAAACGTCTTGCACTATTCATGGGGAGATAATCATTGTGCAACCTAAATCTTAATTAAAGTGCTGTAGAAAAGAATTTATTACAGCTAAATGGAAGCCTTTGAAATGTGGATATATAGAAGAATAGGTAGAATTGGATGGAAGGAAACGAAAACAAACAATGAAGTCTTAAAACAACTAAAAATTAAAAGAGGACTACTAAACACAATTCAAACAAGACAAATGCGATTTTTGGGCCATTTTAAAAGACACAACAGCCTACTCAAAGTAATCCTGCAGGGGAAAATATGAGGTAAAAGAGGCAGAGGCAGACCAAGACTAACATGGATGAGTAATATCAAAAGATGAACAAACCAGCCTATGACAAACTGTACCACCAAAGTAAGAAACAGAGCAGAATGGTGATCCATGGTAGCCAACCTTCGTTGCAGAGGCGGCACTCGATGATGATAATGAAATACAACTGGATGGTCTAGAAGGTAAGATGTCACAGCCTCTGGACAGGAAGGTCATGGGTTCAATCCCCCCCCCCCCAAAAAAAAAAAAACAAAGTGGGTTTTTTAACAAATAACAGTGATTCTTAACAAATCATATCTGTGGTTTCTTCATGGCTTTATTTTCCCCTGGTCTCTGTGTAGTAAGATTCGATGTCACGCACATACATTTAAAGAACACCTGACAGTTAAAAGTCTAAAAGAGTAGGCTAAAACTGGCCACTGTCCAGGCAAAAAAATGGTGAAGCAAATCTACTCATCCATGCAGAGATGGATGTGTCGAGCCGAAAGGCGCAGATATCATGGCATTGTCGTAAACTAGTGACACAACGCATCCGTGCCCACTTAATGGACAAATGCTAAGAAGAAAAAGACCCAACAGCAGTGAGCTATAGATGTAAATATGTTAGCTGCTGGAATGGCTATATCAGCTGTATCACAACATTTCAATGTTCACTGAAACACTCTATCAAGAACTCAGTCTCATTGACACCAAACTGGATCCACTGCTGATCACCTTGGAAGTGGCTGAGTTACCACAACTGCACAAGACCACACATGCTTCCTGCATCTTTGTAACAGATTTCTCTAGGCAAGATGGACTGTCAGGATCATTCAAGTTTTAAGATGTTTGTCTAGCAGAGCAGTGTGCAGCAGGCTTAAAGAGGTTACCTCGCAGACCTGCAGCCAGACCAAGTGTTGTCAGTTCATCACAGACAAGTGCACTTATCCTGAGCCAGACCAAGTGTTGTCAGTTCATCACAGACAAGTGCACTTATCCTGAGCCAGACCAAGTGTTGTCAGTTCATCACAGACAAGTGCACTTATCCTGAGCCAGACCAAGTGTTGTCAGTTCATCACAGACAAGTGCACTTATCCTGAGCCAGACCAAGTGTTGTCAGTTCATCACAGACAAGTGCACTTATCCTGAGCCAGACCAAGTGTTGTCAGTTCATCACAGACAAATGCACTTATCCTGAGCCAGACCAAGTGTTGTCAGTTCATCACAGACAAGTGCACTTATCCTGAGCCAGACCAAGTGCTGTCAGTTCATCACAGACAAGTGCACTTATCCTGAGCCAGACCAAGTGCTGTCAGTTCATCACATACAAGTGCACTTATCCTGAGCCAGACAGCTTATCCTCAATGGAAACTTGTCCTCTGAGGAGTCAAGATCCTGTTTGCAAGGCAATGATGGGCATCGTTTGGTGTAAAGGTATCAAAAAGAACTTGGAGAGTGTGGGGGGGGGGGGAGTTAAACGGCTTGGGGTGGAATTTCTAATACAGCCAGACCTCATTATCATCAATGGCAACCTGAGTGGTTTTGGGTACAGAGAAGAAATCATTAAACTGTTCATAGTGCCATTTCCTTAATACAAATGAACCAGGCGTGATCCTCTGGCAAAGACAATGATTATGCACACGCTGCACGTATGGTCAGAGGTTACTTTCAGCAAAAACAGCTTAATGTCTTATCATGGTGGCTGCTTCCTGGGACCTATTTTCCATTGAGCACATGTGGGATGAACTGAAGTGTCGGCTGTGAGGAAGACAAAATCATTCTGAAAAAAAAAACCACCAGTAGCCACAAAGCCTGCAAGAAGGTTCCAACAATGGATCAAATGTCTCATTGGCTCGATGAGAAGACACTGTCAAGCAGTGAACAAGCAGTCAAGGTGGACGGGTACTGAGATCACGATTTCATTTTATCGTGGGTGCTACACTTACTTTAGTTCTTATCTTTCTTTCATGACACTAACACAACAAAGTGATCACTAGCTCTGTTATTTAATATTCAAAACGACTGTCACCCAAGAAACCACACACTAGCTTCTTGTGAGTATAGCTTGTCAAATATAAAAAAAAAGGAAAATGCCCCGTCACGCCAAGTGGCGTATAGGGAATATGGTGTTAGTGACCATAATTTGTATAGACCTTCGGCACATGATTTTTGGGGTAATTTGGTCGGTATTACGCCCGTGCTACTTTACTTTCGCAGAAAAAATCTGATACCTTTTTAAGGTTGGGTGAACCCGGAAGCTGTTGATCAGGATCGAACCCGCTCTTGTCCTTTGTAGTCCATTTCATTAACTACTGAGCTATCGCGTCTTCCTTGTCAAATATGACATAACCTAAATACCATATTTCTACAGCTGACCACACAAATCTTGCCTTATATTTGGCACTAAAAAGACTCTAAATCTATTTAAACGCATTCTACTACTAACCTCTGTCTCCGGTTGCGGTTGTTAGCAAACCAGTCCTGCAAAATTGAATTTAAATCCATGTGGATGTCTGATCCATACACTTCTCTTCCATCCTTTAAAACAAAAATACCAATCATTGCTGAAATTTAAATATTTTTACATTTTTAAGTGTCAATTAATTTCTGATTCCATTTTCTTCAAAGATAATTATCCATAGCTTTAAGATGTTCATTATCTTATCATTGTGTTTTGTGTGACCTGCTCAAGATAATAAAGATCGTATGGTTAATTAATTATTCTATATGGTCTTCCAGAAACTAAATGTATAAGAAAGCATAGTATTTTGTTCCTGAATTAATCTGGTACTTTAGAGACAGTGAAGAGACAACAGAAGACTTAATTAGTTTATTATTGTTCTACCGTAATAAGGCAAACAAAAACAGTTGCATGAAAGAAGGTCTCTCCTTTATTCATTACTACAAACAGTCGCTGCTGTAGATAAGAACTATATAACTTGGAAGGTTGTTTACATGTATGGTTTCTTGCTGCTATAGACTCTCTGTTGTCATCCATTGTTTGGATCACCATCATTGCACACCGGACAAATCCATTGGTGCTCCCATATCTCTCTCTCTCTCTCTCTCTCTCTCAAGCTTCTCAAGAAAATCAAAGGAGAACCTTAACCCTTGTGCATGAACTCCATTGTACGGCCTGGGATCCATGGTATGCCCTGGGATCCACAGTACGTCCTGGGATCCACGGTACGTCCTGGGATCTACGGTACACCCTGGGATCCACGGTACGCCCTGGGATCCACGGTACGCCCTGGGATCCACGGTACGCCCTGGGATCCATGGTACGCCCTGGGATCTACGGTACGCCCTGGTATCCACGGTATGGTCTATGATCCACGGTACGCCCTGGTATCCACGGTACGGCCTAGGATTCACGGTACGCCCTGGGATCCGCGGTGCGGCCTGGGATTCACGGTATGCCCTGGGATCCACGGTGCGGCCTGGGATCCAGGGTACGGCCTGGGATTCACGGTGCGGCCTGGGATCCAGGGTACGGTCTGGGATTCACGGTACGGCCTGGGATCCACGGTACGGTCTGGGATTCACGGTACGGCCTGGGATCCACGGCACGGCCTGGAATCCACGGTACGGCCTGGGATTCACGGTACGGCCTGGGATCCACGGTACGGCCTGGGATCCACGGTACGGCCTGGGATCCACGGTACGGCCTGGGATCTACGGTACGGCCTGGGATCCACGGTACGGCCTGGGATCCAGGGTACGGTCTGGGATTCATGGTACGGCCTGGGATCCAGGGTACGGTCTGGGATTCACGGTACGGCCTGGGATCCAGGGTGCGAGCAGGTTTTTGCCGACAATATTGCAAGAACAACGGCCACATTTATGGCTTACTCATTTAAATTTGAACTGTCACAGATTCTTTAACAAGCACACATGACCTCCTTTCTATTGCTGTTATCCAAGAGGACTACTACTCAACAGATCAGGGGAGTGTAACGTCCAGAAAAAAAACACAGATTAATTTTTCCTATTTTTGAAACATCACCACCGCCTATGGTAGACTTTGAACCTGGGTTCTTCTTGTCAAGAGGCCGAAGTTGTACCTCTAGACTATCAAAGTCAAGGTAAAGGTAAAGTACGAGACTTCAACCGGCGTCTTACCACGCGAGTTTCCACCCATATGTGCTCGGCCACCTATTCAGAAATATTCGGAGATTTCTGGATAGTGTCGCTTTAAGCATCGAAACTCACGATGCGAGGCGACATCCCTCACCTTCCCAGGGTAATACCCTGGTACCCATTTCTGCCAACGGCTGGGTTGACCGTGGGGGTATTTTTTTTTTCCAACCACGAGTACAACACACTGCTCCCAGCGGGAGTCGAACACGAGTTGTCCGAACGTCGGTAGTCCAGTCGGGTGGTTTTCCCCAACTAGGCTACCAAGGCCCCCGTGAGACTATCAAATCTCTCTCCCACCCCCACCCCAAATTCATTTAACTTAAGAATATACTTTCCATCTTGTAAGAATTTACTTTCAATTATATATTACAATTAAATTTAATTAATTCAATTTAATATTACAAAAATGTGTTTGCGAAATGTTCTTGGTTGTTTGTGTAATGACTCATTTGATATTAGATTATAAGAGCACAGGAATGAGTTTCTGTAGCTGTTGTGCTTGCTGTGCTGGCCTCTTTAGAACAAGAAAGTCGCATGGCTTCTGTTTGCTTATATGGGCTGAGAAATGTACACTAATTTTTTTTGTATGTTCAACTTGCAGAGTGGTTATGTTGAAATGTCCCGAGATGTCTCGCGTCAATCCTTACATCTTTAGAGCGGATGAGAGTTCGTGTTTGTAAGTCTCGTTTGTAAACTATTTTTGCTGCTGTGTTTCTGTCATTATATTCTTTAAACATGAAATTGTTGCTCATGAGTCGGTTATTTTTATTTCCCCGTCTATAATATATATATATATATATATATATATATATATATATATATATATATATATATATATATATATAAATAATAATTAAATAATACTTATCAAATCTGCAATGTGTAGCAGCTCCCGGGGTTATTAGTCTATTTTTATCAACCTTAACTCAGCAGGGGAAAAAAAAAAAACATAGTATGTGGAAAACACGTAATGTGAACTAGACAAAAAAATAAGATAAATTTAGTGTTTTAAAAACAAAACAAAAAAGCACAAAATATCAGACTACAAAAATAGGGCTTAAAAAAATATAAACAGTTGCAGCAGACAGGAACTGAGATCATGCTCTAGCCAGAATAGAAGAAAAAAAAGGTAAACGGCATCATTGAACGGGAGATGTAGGGAAGGCAAACATGAAATGGAAGAAGAAAAAAAACAATAAAATGGCGGGAAAAAATGTAGAACTGGTCAAAAATAAAATAGTGTCTGCACCAGTTACAGAGCCTGATGGGTAGAGCTGTTTTATGCAAGAACAAGATGAGGAGGTCACGGACATTGATAAAGTAGATCTACGAGTACATAATAAACATATAAGTACACACACAAACAGACATAGTAGATCTACATAATAAACAGATAAGTACACACACAAACAGACATAGTAGATCTACATAATAAATATATAAGTACACACACAAACAGACATAGTAGATCTACATAATAAATATATAAGCACACACACAAACAGACATAGTAGATCTACATAATAAATATATAAGCACACACACAAACAGACATAGTAGATCTACATAATAAACAGATAAGTACACACACAAACAGAAATAGTAGATCTACATAATAAATAGATAAGTACACACACAGACATAGTAGATCTACATAATAAATATATAAGCACACACACACAAACAGACATAGTAGATCAACATAATAAATAGATAAGTACACACACAAACAGACACAGTAGATCAACATAATAAATAGATAAGTACACACACAAACAGACATAGTAGATCTACATAATAAATAGATAAGTACACACACAAACATAGTATATCTACATAATAAACAGATAAGTACACACACAAACAGACATAGTAGATCTACATAATAAACAGATAAGTACACAAATACACACACATAGACATAGTAGATCTACATAATAAACAGATAAGCACACACACACACGCGCGCGCGCACACGCACAGACAAAGTAGTTCTGCATAAGAAACAGGTAAGAACACACACGTTGAAAAAGCAGCTCTACACAATAAACAGATATATAAACACAATGGACAGTAGTGATAGTATAGAGAAACTGATAGATAGGACATCTGATAAGATAGGACATCTGATAAGATAGGACATCTGATAAGATAGGACATCTGATAAAATAGGGCATCTGAAAGGATGGACAACAGATAGGATGTGGACCCCTAGGCCGTGCTACGGAGTTCGTGCACATGAGCCAGAATTCTCCTAGGACTTTCTGGAAGGAGATAACGGAGCATCTATGTATTCATTATCCAGTGTACAAGGAGGATGATCCTAACAACAAGGTGGGAATAAAACAAGATTTAAGACAAGACATGTGTACAGTAGGACATTAAAGCTGCAGACGGAAGAGTGGGACATGAAGGCTGTAGACGGAAGAGTGGGACATGAAGGCTGTAGACGGAAGAGTGGGACATGAAGGCTGTAGACGGAAGAGTGGGACATGAAGGCTGTAGACGGAAGAGTGGGACATTAAAGCTGCAGACGGAAGAGTAGGACATTAAGGCTGCAGACGGAAGAGTAGGACATTAAACCTGCAGACGGAAGAGTAGGACATTTAAGCTGCAGGCGGAAGAGTAGGACATTAAAGCTGCAGACGGAAGAGTGGGACATGAAGGCTGTAGACGGAAGAGTAGGACATTAAAGCTGCAGACGGAAGAGTAGGACATTAAAGCTGCAGACGGAAGAGTAGGACATTAAAGCTGCAGACGGAAGAGTAGGACATTAAGGCTGCAGACGGAAGAGTAGGACATTAAAGCTGCAGACGGAAGAGTAGGACATTAAAGCTGCAGACGGAAGAGTAGGACATTAAGGCTGCAGACGGAAGAGTAGGACATTAAAGCTGCAGACGGAAGAGTAGGACATTAAGGCTGCAGACGGAAGAGTAGGACATTAAAGCTGCAGACGGAAGAGTAGGACATTAAGGCTGCAGACGGAAGAGTAGGACATTAAAGCTGCAGACGGAAGAGTGGGACATTAAGGTTGTAGACGGAAGAGTAGGACATTAAGGCTGCAGACGGAAGAGTAGGACATTAAAGCTGCAGACGGAAGAGTGGGACATTAAGGTTGTAGACGGAAGAGTAGGACATTAAGGTTGTAGACGGAAGAGTGGGACATTAAGGCTGCAGACGGAAGAGTGGGACATTAAGGTTGTAGACGGAAGAGTGGGACATTAAAGCTGCAGACGGAAGAGTAGGACATTAAAGCTGCAGACGGAAGAGTAGGACATTAAAGCTGCAGACGGAAGAGTAGGACATTAAAGCTGCAGACGGAAGAGTAGGACATTAAAGCTGCAGACGGAAGAGTAGGACATTAAGGTTGTAGACGGAAGAGTGGGACATTAAAGCTGCAGACGGAAAAGTAGGACATTAAAGCTGCAGACGGAAGAGTAGGACATTAAGGTTGTAGACGGAAGAGTAGGACATTAAAGCTGCAGACGGAAGAATGGGACATTAAGGTTGTAGACGGAAGAGTGGGACATTAAGGTTGTAGACGGAAGAGTGGGACATTAAGGCTGCAGACGGAAGAGTGGGACATTAAGGCTGCAGACGGAAGAGTGGGACATTAAAGCTGCAGACGGAAGAGTGGGACATTAAGGCTGCAGACGGAAGAGTGGGACATGAAGGCTGCAGACGGAAGAGTGGGACATTAAAGCTGCAGACGGAAGAGTGGGACATGAAGGCTGCAGACGGAAGAGTGGGACATGAAGGCTGCAGACGGAAGAGTGGGACATTAAAGCTGCAGACGGAAGAGTGGGACATTAAAGCTGCAGACGGAAGAGTGGGACATTAAAGCTGCAGACGGAAGAGTGGGACATTAAAGCTGCAGACGGAAGAGTGGGACATGAAGGCTGCAGACGGAAGAGTGGGACATTAAAGCTGCAGACGGAAGAGTAGGACATTAAGGCTGCAGACGGAAGAGTGGGACATGAAGGCTGCAGACGGAAGAGTGGGACATTAAAGCTGCAGACGGAAGAGTAGGACATTAAAGCTGCAGACGGAAGAGTAGGACATTAAGGCTGCAGACGGAAGAGTAGGACATTAAGGTTGTAGACGGACGAGTAGGACATTAAGGTTGTAGACGGACGAGTAGGACATTAAGGCTGCAGACGGACGAGTAGGACATTATGGTTGTAGACGGACGAGTAGGACATTAAGGTTGTAGACGGACGAGTAGGACATTAAGGTTGTAGACGGACGAGTAGGACATTAAGGTTGTAGACGGACGAGTAGGACATTATGGTTGTAGACGGACGAGTAGGACATTATGGTTGTAGACGGACGAGTAGGACATTATGGTTGTAGACGGACGAGTAGGACATTAAGGCTGTAGACGGACGAGTAGGACATTAAGGTTGTAGACGGACGAGTAGGACATTAAGGTTGTAGACGGACGAGTAGGACATTATGGTTGTAGACGGACGAGTAGGACATTAAGGCTGCAGACGGACGAGTAGGACATTAAGGCTGCAGACGGAAGAGTAGGACATTAAGGCTGCAGACGGAAGAGTAGGACATTAAGGTTGTGGACGGACGAGTAGGACATTAAGGTTGTAGACGGACGAGTAGGACATTAAGGTTGTAGACGGACGAGTAGGACATTAAAGCTGCAGACGGACGAGTAGGACATTAAGGCTGCAGACGGAAGATTAACACCAAAAAATTGTTAAGAAAGAGTTTTCATTGTCCACATCAAACACTGGCTACCACGAGAAAGGTGACAATAAGCCCTCACTAACTGGTACATAATAATATATCAAATATGCCTGATAACATAGGCGATCATGTCTTCCCACAACTGTCTGTCTTTGCAGTTCTGCTTTCTTGCAATTATATATCAAGATATTTTCTTAAACGTTAGCTATAGTTTCTCTGTGATTCTCTCTTTCTCTTCACTTCAATATTTCTTTTCCAGCTAAAAACTGTTTTCAGCTGTTCCAATTTGTTCAGTAGGTGAACAGAAATGGCTGATTATGCCGTCCTGATGTTGGTAATTTGTGTTTTGCTTTTGTCTTTTCTTAGAACTTCTTCACAACTATTTTTAACTTCCCATGGAATGTTCACAATTCTTCTGAAAAAAAGACCATGGAACACCATTTTACTCTATCTCTTGCTTTAATGGTGCATGTTGTCGTAGTTTTGCTTGTCCACCTTTTGATGTTATCAGCCCACTTTAGTCTTGGTATGCCTTTGCCTCGTCTACCTTGTACCCTCCCTTCCAAGATGGCATCTAGAAGGAGAATTATGTCTCGTCACATGTCCAACAAATGTCAGTTGCCTTTTTCGAATGGTGTTAAGTAGGTCTTTTTTTTTTCATTTTCAGCTGATTCAGAACTTCCTTGCTTGTTTCATTGTTATGTTGTATCATTCTTCACACATTTCAATGCAAATTACGAACAGTAGGAAAACAAACAAGAAAACAGTTGCAGCCACTAAAATGTGTTTCTACAGAAGAATTGTGAACACTCCATGGGAACTTAAAAATAGTTGTGAGGAAGTTCTAAGAAAAGACAAAAGCAAAACACAAATTACTAACATCAGGACGGCATAATCAGCCATTTCTATTCACCTACTGAACAAATTGGAACAGCTGAAAACAGTTTTAGCTGGAAAAGAAATATTGAAGTGAAGAGAAAGAGAGAATTACAGAGAAACTATAGCTAACGTTTAAGAAAATATCTTGATATAATATAAAAGCAGAACTGCAAAGACAGAAAGCTGTAGGGAGACATGATCGCCTATGTTATCAGGCATGATATTTGATATATTATTATGAACCAGTTAATGACCTAAACAACAACATAAGAACAAGAACAGATAACAGGAAAAAAACAAAGCAATGAACCGGTTACTGAAGGAATATACGAATCGGATTGACAACAGAGAAAATTCCACACGAAGGTAACTGGTAATATACAGGCAACGAATTTATAAAAGAAACAAAACAAGAGTGCGATCTGACAACAAAAACTAAAAACAAGAGAGAAATGGTAACAGAAACAAAGAAAAACTGTAAACAAACAACGAAGCAAGAATAAAACACAAAGGACATACTCTGCAAATCTTGAGGTTGTTCTGAGGTGTCTTGATCAACGAGAACAAAGCATGTTTCATTCTTTGTTTGTTTCTGTTGAAGAGGAGCATGACATTATGATAATTCTATGATAAACGAATTACAATAATTCTATGATAAACGAATTATAATAATTCTATGATAAACGAATATCGATAATTCTATGATAAACGAATATCGATAATTCTATGATAAACGAATTACAATAATTCTATGATAAACGAATTACAGTAATTCTATGATAAACGAATTATGATAATTGTATGATAAAATTATTATGATAATTCTATGATAAACGAATTACAATAATTCTATGATAAACGAATTTCAATAATTCTATAATAAACGAATTACAATAATTCTAAGATAAACGAATTACAATAATTCTATGATAAACGAACTATGATAATTCTAAGATAAACGAATTATGGTAATTCTATGACTAACTAATTTTGTTCACTTTTCTGTATTATGCTAAACATTTGGATTTTTTTTTTTTTTTTTTTTTTGTAAACAGAAGAGATGGAGTTCAAAATCCTTTTAGAAAAATTATAGGGTGGGGGGGGGAATTAAATTAAAATCAAGGGGATTGGGGATGGGGGGGCAAGAATGAGAGGTTGCGGCAGAGAGTGAAATGAATGAACAGATGTACCAAAGTAATGACAGATAGTAACAGGGAAGACAGCGAAATATTTCGGGACAGCATGTCCGTGACATGTGAGGATATCGAAGTGAAACTTTGTTATCAGTCATCTCATCGTCAAGCGCTATACATTTTTAAAGAAATATGACGGTCATCACTTTCGGGAGGACGTGAACTTCTGGTATGTGGTGGATAGGCGGCAGGAACCGTTGCAGGCTATGCATGAAAAGTGTTCCTTCTTGCAGTTTCCTCATATTCCAAGTCCATGGGGGACTGGTTAGTCTCGAGGCAAGATACCGGTCTCGGGACAGAGAGGTTGTGGGTTGAAATCTTGGCTCCACCGGTTGGGATTTTTATTTATGATTTCTCACTGCGACAACCACCCCTGGTCTCAGCAGCGAGGCCCGGCTTGAAACATCAGTTACTCATCGACGGAAAAAAAACATGAGTGCCTCCGAAGTCGGAGTTATCTGCCTGTGCAACGAGGGACCCCGGTGCACGCGGCTGCCAGGGAAAAATGGATTAACACGCAAAACTCAGTTCCTAGTCTCTAGGGACTTCGTCAGAGTTGAAAGCTGGCGAACGTAACAACAACGAGTAGAATCACTTGACAAACTCTACTTGTGATGGTCCCGCCCTGCCTTGCTGGGGATCACGGTGTTCGTGACTAATAATGACAACACTACTAGCTACTGCTCGGCTCACATTTAAATTCATGGAAATAAAGCAACGTAAATGAGACTGAGTGTAGTTGTTGTCATAATAATAACAATTTCGATGCAGATGTCTTGGTATTTCAGATTTCAGATCCACATTTTGTAAATTGTTCTCTCTCTCTTTCTCTCTCATAAACTTGACTCAATATTAATTCGTTACCTCTGTTTCTTGTCACCTTCCATTACAAGACCAAGCGTTCTCGATTTTCTTTCATTTTTGACTCATCACATCTCTCTCTCTCTCTCTCTCTCTCTCTTTTACACACACACACATGTACTCGCGCGCATTCAGACACAAACACATACAGCAACATGCACAGAAACTAATATTCGAAAAAAAAATCTTCACAAGCGATTGGTAAACAGACTACATCCATTAAGTTGTACCATGATTAATTTAACAATTTATTGATATCTTTAGCTAACAATAAAACCTCAAAACTGAAAAACAAACGAGGAAGGACAGAAAAAAAACTAATATTAACCAGCCATCATAAGGTTTTGCTGTAATATAAATAATATATAATAAATATATAATAAATATATAATAATGTATTTTTAAAACACCGATGACAGATGGCTGGCTCATTGAATGAATGATCACAATGAAACAACCGATCAATCACCGAGCTGTCGACCGAGGGCTTGAAGAGCCCTCAATACTACCGTTTATATGAAATCTGTATGTCTGTACCGAATGTCGTCAGGTTGAACATAACGCTGAGAATGCTTGCTATCTCTCCATGGCAACGGGACGTCACAGCGTAAAAGATCAGGGGTCGTTTCGACAAAGATAAGGCAGAAGCCAGATGCCTCATGCCTGGTAAATAACCTGGGATAGGCGATGAAAACAATACCCGACTGTGTATTTGGCATATTTACTCAATAGACTTCTCTTATACAAATACCAAAATTTCAACATCTCGTTATTCGTTCATCACCATTGCCATAACATGTTTTTAGTTTCTTTATGTTATTTTAATCTCATCATAAATTTAGCTGTTTTCTTTAAATCAATCATAACACCCCCCTCTCTCTCTCTCTCTCTCTCTCTCTCTCTCTCTCTCCAAGTGGTAAGGTATATTGAAAAGAAACAAAAATAACTCGCGTTGGAGTTTCTTTGGGGCGGACCAGGCTCCAACGTCGATAGCAGAACCAATTAAATTAAATATAATAAAAGGCTATTAATAAGGGTCACTGCAACCCGTCACGTAAACCAGTGTTTAGAATCAGGAGTTAACAGCCCAGCCTCGTGGCATTGAGGGGAAAGAGGATAGGAAAATGGAAAAGAGAAGAAGAGGGGAAGAAGACAAGGAGGAATGGTAAGAAGGAGAAATTGGGCATGAGGAGGAATTTAAAGGAAAAGGAATGAAGAGGAAAAATGATGAATGAAGAAGATAGTGGAAGAAATAGGAGAAGAATGAATCAAAAGAAGAAGAAAAATAAAAGTAGAATAATTAATAGAAGTAGAATTCGATCAAGTATACTTTATAAACGTATGTTTACATAAGCTAAGCTCTGAAACAAATGTCTAGTTCAATGGGGACTTATTTAGTTGTAAAGTAGGTAAAGTAATGAGCCCCGTCACGCCAAATGGTGTATAGGAGCCCCGTCACGCCAAATGGTGTATAGGAGCCCCGTCACGCCAAATGGTGTATAGGAGCCCCGTCACGCCAAATGGTGTATAGGAGCCCCGTCACGCCAAATGGTGTATAGGAGCCCCGTCACGCCAAATGGTGTATAGGGAATATGGTGCTAGTGACCATCATTTTTAGTCCCTCGGCACCTGATTTTTGGGGCAATGTGGTCGGTATTATTCCCGTGCCGCTTTACTTTCCCAGAAAATAAATCAGGTACACTTTTAAGGCTGGGTGAACCAGGAAGCTGTCCATCTGGATCGAATCCGACATCTTGTCCTTTGTAGTCCAGTTCACTAATAACTGAGCTATTATGGCTGCCTCATTTAACAGTGCCACTTATTATAGCTTCCATAATGCTTTTTTATTCGGAAGAAACAATCATAATTTTTTGGCCATGTAATGAGAAGAGAACAGCTGGAATATATTGTAACAACTGAGAAAATTGTGGGACGAAAAGATAGAGGAAAGCAAAGAGAAAAAATAACAGACAGCTTAAGAAGTCTTGGCAGAAGGTCAACAACAGAAATGATAAATAACTGTCGAGATCGAAAATTGTGGAGTGACATGATCACCTACGCCAGCAGACCCAGTACTTGATTATGAATGCTCTTTTGTACGAGCATATATAGAGAGCTGGTAAAGGTATACTTAGTTAATAAAATTAAATAGTTATTTCTAAAAAAAAAAAATAAATAAATAAAAGAGAGAGAGAGAGAGGGTATATGGGGATTTAAGACCATCGGAACATATTGATTGTGGAGTGATACGGTCGATTTCAGGCTGCCTGTCAGAACAAGTCTTCTGTACCTTTTTTTAGTGAGTGCGTGAGTCATAAACACAGCTCTTAGTTTCCATCTCAAAGTAACATTTTATAATCTTGAAAAGTTTGCTGCATTTAAGGATGACGATGTCTTGATCCTAGTACATTCTCCACATAAAAAAAAAAACGGATATTTTATGGAAGTGGCTTCACTTTGTGACACCGGACAAAACGTAAAATATTTAGCTAAATTCAGTGTTTATGCTTGAATATTTCATTAGTTAATATTCGTAACAAAAAGTTTACGATTCGCAAACCTGAGAGTTTCTGAGATGCAATATTCAACTTCTAACTACAAAAGTTGGTCGACCACGAAGATGGATAGATGGAATATTAGAAACACTAGGAAACATAACAGCAGCAGGAGCGAACAGAAGAGCAAAAGATGGATCGATTGAATATTAGAAGCACTAGGAAACATAACAGCAGCAGAAGCGAACAGAAGAGCAAAAGATGGATCGATTGAATATTAGAAGTACTAGGAAACATAACAGCAGCAGAAGCAAACAGAAGAGCAAAAGACCACAAATTATATCTCCCCTCGGAGGCGAAGGCGGGCCTCACAGCACCAGAGCTGGAAGTTGTCAGCGACCCACAGCCGATGGCTTGCGCCAGGATCGGTGAACCAGAACCATCCGGACCCTGTTCCACCTCTCAGTGGTGCCTTTAGTAACAGACTAACCTGTCTTGTCTGGCCAAGCGATTAGGGATCGAAGAGGGAAAACAACCCGGTACTAAAAAATGTCGTGCTGAAGTAGGATGTGTTGGACGTAAGGCGCAACTATCACAGTTATACTGCAAACCACAACACAACGCAGATACGCCCACTTAACGTCCTTTAAAGGACGGATGACGAAGAGGTGTACTCCTTTAGTCATCGGGCGAACGCAAGCAATTCTCCCCTCGACCTAAAAGGCAAATTTTTATCTTCCCGGAAAGACACTATTGAGAAAACCAACTAAGGTATCAGTGACAAACCGTTGTGTATAAAGTGGAGAAAATGGAACCAGGGCCTTTCTTGATAGTAGCGGACGCACTAGCTACTCGATCACAGAGACTTCTAATATAACAGAGAGAGAGAGAGAGAGAGAGAGAGAGAGAGAGAGAGAGAGAGAGAGAGTAATCCAGGGGTTTTAGGACTGTTAAATGATAGATATTTTGAGAGTCAATGGGTGTGGCGCAATAATTAATTGACAGAGACAGCGTCCAGGAATGAAGCAACACACGCAAACCAAAGGGAGACATTATCTGATTAATGCTGGCTCGTTTTATCGCTTTTACCATCGCTCATTCACTACTCTAGTATAGCTATCGGGGAATTACATGAGGCGGGAGAAGGGCGTGGATAATAAAGGAGTTGGGAGGAGATGATTGAAGAAATAGCATACGGGAGATAGAAAGAGTTAGAGGGACACAGAGTGAGTTAATGTTGAGTGAAAGGGAGACAGAGTGAGTGAGTGAGTGAGTGAGTGAGTGAGTGAGTGAGTGAGTGAATCAGTCAGTCAGTCAGACGAAGTAAGTGAAAGAGACAATGAGTAGTAAATTAGTAACAATGAGATTGAGACAGTGAATATGTGTGAGTGAGCGACAGAGTGAGTGAGTGAGTGAGTGAGTGAGTGAGTGAGTGAGTGAGTGAGTGAGTGAGTGAGTGAGTGAGAGGAAGGGACCAGTCAATCAGTCAGAACGAGTGAATAATTGTGTGTGTATGTATGTGTATGAGAGAGAGAGAGAGAGAGATAGAGAGGAGTTATCGAAAAACAAAAACCATGAGAGAATGCAACGAATAAAATAACAAGCTTATACACCGTAAGCAGTAAAGCTGAAGCGTTAGCGACATAAGCACGCATCTGTTTCTCAACCACAGATACATGAATAGCCGCTTTTACTGGCCGGGATTAATGTCAAGTTCTGAGCTGCATACACAATAATAATGATACAACCACGGAAAGAACATAAATCAGTTAGCGATACAAAACAGCTCCATTTTACTTTGTCTCTGAATCGTCAGTCATCATTATACTCGGCCTTCCTTCCTCCCTTCCCTCCCTCCTTCCTTCCTTTCTTTCTTTTTCATCTGCCCTTAAAAGGACGTTCAGTGGTTAGTGAAGTGGACTACAAAGGACAAAAGGTAGGGTTCGATCCCACCCGACCGCCTCCGGTTCACTCAGCTGTTAATGGGTACCGGATTTTTTTCTGGGAAAGTAAAGCGGCATGAGCGTAATACCGACCACATTACCCCAAACATTATGTGCCGAAGGTTTGTAAAATGTATGGTCACTAACACCATATTTCCTATACGCCACTTGGCGTGACGGAGGTACTTTACTTTACTACTTAAAGGGACGTTAAAGTGGACGTAGATTAGTTCTTCTGAGGTTTCCAGTAGATCTGTGATATGTGCGCATTTCGACCCAACACATCCGACTTCCGCGCGGCATTTGAGTACCGGTTTGCCTTCCCTCTTCGATCCCTAAACGTTTGGCCAGACAAGACAGGCTAGTCTGTTTCTAGAGGCACCGTAAAGAGATGGAGTAGGGTTTGGTTTGGTTCTGGTTCACCGACCCTGGCATAAGCCGTCAGCTGTGGGTCGCTGACAACTTCCAGCTCTGCTGCTGCGAAGCGCGCCTTCGCCTCCATGATTGTCACATATAATGAAATTTTGTTCAACAAAATTCGAAATCATCATCATTGGGTGTCGTCTCCGCATCGAAGGTTAGGTACCATGGAGTGCCATTCCGCTTTGTTTCTTGCTTTGATAGTGCAGGTTGTCATAGGCTAACCTGTCCAGCTATTGATGGTACTCGTTCGAAATAGAGAGCAACTCACTTTTAGGACGTGAACAGACACACCACAGAAATGAAAAGCAGAATAACTCAGGCCAAAACAGAATTTCAGAAAATGTCAAATATCTTATGCAACAAATCTATGTCAATAGAAGTGAGAAAGAGAGTACATCAGTGCTATATAGAACCAATTCTGACCTATGGAAGCGAATGCTGGACAGTAGACAAACAAATGAAAAGACGATTAGAGGCCAATCATCTCCACCTTATCTTGTCTGGGGCAAACATGGACAACTCTTGCCAACCTCTGTCATTTCATCATGTATGGTTCGTCGCTATGCCCCCAATGGTCTGCCTCTTCTTAGTTTGCCATGTGGTGACCATGTTAACAAACTACCTTCTTATATTGCCTAGTATATTTATGTCAAGCGAATCATGGACAAAAAGACGATTAGAGGCCACAGAGATGGGATTTCTCAGAAGAATGTAGAAAGTTCCCTGGACAGCTAACAAGACAAATGAGGAAATTCTCAGAGGCCAACACAAAAAGGGAGCTCATAAAAAACATCAGAAAGAAACAATCAACATTTTTCGGGCACATCATGAGAAGAGGAAAGTTGGAATACTTGGTTACAACAGGCAAAATAATAGGAAAGAGAGATCGCGGACGACAAAGAGAGAAAATACTGGATAGCTTGATGTCATGGCATGGAAAACAGTCAACTGAACTGATACGATGCACATTGGATAGAAGATTGTGGAAGGACATGATCGCCTACGCCAACCGGTATGGCACATGATGATGATGATGAGACACACTACTCTCTGAAGGTCATCTTGAGCCGAAAAAGTACAAGGTAGTCGTGGCAGAGTCAGGCTAAAGTAACTTAAGACTAAAGTAACTGATAACATCAAAAGTTGAAATGGTGAACCTATGACAGCGCGCACTATCAAGACAAGCGACACAATAAACTGGCACTCTATGATAGCCAATCGTCGATGTGGACACAGAACCCTATCAATGAATGAATGAATATGTTACTGCATGTGCAAGTATGTAAACAAATATTTTCACACCCAAACAACATGCACGTGAAGGCTCCAGTGAGGACACTTGAAGAGCATTTTTGTGTTTGAGCTCCATGATGGCCTTGGCCTTCAGACGTTTCTCTCATTTCCTCGGCATATCACAAGTATGCTGAACAGGCACAGCCATCTCGGAATGTTTGCCTACCGTCAAGAAACTATGAGGCTGGTGTTGATAGAACCTGATTAACTAAAACAACGCGGAAACAGTGTGAACAATGTATAGATACACTCTCACAAGGAAGTTGCAACACCTACACTTGATGAGCGTGCTGTTATTTTTCTTTCCTCCCATATTTATTTTTTTAGCGTTGCGGAGAGAGATAATAGTATGCGCTCTTTAGCTCTTCTGTTGCCTTATTCGCTGTCGGGTTTCAGAGAATTTCTAGTATTCCATATCTCCATTATTTCAGCGTCAGATAACAACTGTGAGGATTATCCTTCCTTCCTTATTTGCCTTTCAGCGTCGAGGGGAGATATAATTTGCGCTCTTGGCCTCTGCTGCTGTTATGTTTCCTAGTGTTTCTAATATTCCACCGAACCATCTTTTTCGAGGTCGGCCCTTGAGTCTGGTGTTCTCGCAGCGTTTACTTAAAGCTCGTGTTGTGTTTTGATATTTCTGTCTTATCACGTGGCCAAACCATTTTATCTGTTGTTTCCTTATATATTCAGAGGCGATAATTATTCCTATCTGTTTTCTCAGTTCTTTATTTCTGATCTTATCTCTCTGGCTGTTTTCTGTCAGTAGTGGTTATTTTTCTTTTTGTTATGAGTCTAGCGTCCAGGTCTGAGGTTGGTAGCACTACACTGTGAGGACTGTGTACAACAAATGTATTGGTTTGCACATCTAGATAGAAAGCCAACAAATTATGTACCATACCAAACATATATTAAAGAAAGAGATAGAAGAAGAACCCATGGTGAGTAAGATGAACTAGCAACATCCGAGAAACGTTACAACAACTTCAACCGATAATGTTTTTGGCTGAGGTTGAAGAAAATGAGTTATTGAGTTATTTGCGGGTCATCATCATTGCACTCCGAAATGTGCATAGGAGCTCAGATGCCCTCCTCAGCAAGTCCTGCAGTGTCCAGTGACTGACGACTCCAGTTCTGTGTTCGTTGATAAGACTTCTTATATGCCCACTAAGTTTCTCGTTTCTGGCTGTGCCCGTCTTAACTCCCATCTCTTTCATCCGAAGGAGTGACGTGGACTCATGGTTGTCGAAGTCCTGTGCCCTTCCCACATCTTGGAGGGCATTGATGACGTCCGCCCGATCCATTTGAGGACAAGAATTAGAATTAGTGTCTCCCTTGACACGGGAAAAGACAAAGAGAAAGACCAAGGAATTCTTGGAGAAGACAGATAGAAGCAGAGATGAAGATGATGGGGAAGACATGGAATGATCTTAAAAGAATGGCAAGAAACAGAACGACTTGGAAAGTGTTTGTTGAAGACCTATGCTCCACAGGGAGCTGAAAGGTAGAAGAAGAAGAATCTCCCTTGACACCTGTGAGGATTATCCTTCCTTCCTCATTTGTCTTTCAGCGTCGACAGGAGATATAATTTGCAATCTTTTTCTCTTCTAATGGCGTTTATTGCTGTTATATTTCTTTGTGTTTCTAATATTCTACCAATCCATCTTTTTCGTGTCGACAATTTAGTCTGGTAGATGCGTCTTGTTGTAGTTTACATGTATCCTACAGGGAATGTTTGAGTACCGGTCGCTTGGTCAGACTAGTGAGTCTGTTGCTAGGAACAATGCGAAAATGTGAGTTGAGATCTGAATAGTTCTTGTTCATCAATGCTGGCTGGCGCAGGCAGTTTGTAATGAGTCGTTGACAACTTTCTGCCCTGACAAACGCCTGCGCCCCATAATTTCTTTTTCTTCGTTCAGACTGCGATTCCGGGATCTATTATAGAATCTGCTGTCTCTGGGTTTCGGTTGCACTACAGTCTTTCAATGTAGTGGGTGTGGACCACGTTTTCCACTAGTCTGCCCCCCCTCCCCCCCCCACCTCCCACAATTCAAATGCCATGGGCAAAAGAAGATCAGACAAACAAATGTACTGAATATAGTTGACAGAGGAAAACCCATTTGTCCATATATAAAACACTACAGACAAAATTGTATGGGCCACTGCAAGAATTACAAAAAAAATAAAATAAAAAAAAAAACAACAAAAAACTAACATGTATACAGAAAACGACTTTGTGACTAGATAGATTGGTAGGTAGGTGAATAGGTAAGTAGGCAGGCAGACAAAACATAAACAGGAAAAAAACGCAAATCAATGACGGACATTAATAAACGCATGAATTAGGAAGAAGCAATTTAAGCAAGAAAAAAATGGGGGGGGGGCGGGGAAAATGAAAACAAACAGATATTGAACACAACTAAACAGTGAATACAACTAAACAGTGAACACAAGCCACGGAAACAGACACAGTGGGAGGAAATAAATTAATTTGAGGCAGGAAACACGAGTGTTGTGTTATTATTATCTTTGTTTCAAGGACAGCATTCTAACTTGCAATTAGCAGCACTTTGAAACATAATTGCTAGAAAGAATAGCATTGCACAAAAGAATAAAGAATATCATTGTACAAAAGAATAAAGAATATCATTGCACAAAAGAATAAAGAATATCATTGTACAAAATAATAAAGAATAGCATTGCACAAAAGAATACAGCATACTTGACAGATACTACCACTAAAAAACTAATGTCAGAAACCTCTACTTCTTATTCGTCTTGTGTTCACATTTTGGTGTAGGCAATATGAGACAAGCGTTTGTGGTTAATTTGACCGTTGCCTGGAGACCCTCGTTAGCAGTGAACAGCTTTGTTGAATCGTTGGGCAAATGCTTTTTTTTCGTTTTAACTGATCAAATATCGGGCAACTCTATAGTATATACGTTCTGCAATTTGGTTATTTAGTCGACGTGTACATAGTGGAGTATAAGACAGTTCGGTTTACGCATGTGTTTACGTTGTTTGTTATGATTTGTTCTAGCCTGGAAATGGCAGAACCAGGAACAACAATAAATTGAGAATAAATAGCAAGAAGAAAACAGAGTACACAATAACAAGTAGCTGGACAACAGCAAGCTGACAAGCCTTTATGGAATCTCCGTCGTGTTCTCGAAGCGTCTGTCCTAGGGTCTAGTCACAATCGCTAAGTGAACGATGTTTGTTTATCAAGTCCAGAAACTACGACCAAATGAAGCAATTCAATTCATCACTGAAACTTGACAGAAATTGTTCCAAACCAGGAGCACTATTTTGATCTCATCTATCTCAAATGTTGGCTAAAAGGGGAGAGTATGGGTTTCTGTGCCAGCAAAGTCAGAATAAAACATTGATGATGTAGCAATGCCATCAATCAAATGGTGTTTTTTGGGGGGGTTTTATTTTTAATACTTTGATGAGGCTGTGGGAGTTGGAAATCATGAGGGCTTCGAGTGATATCAACATCTGAGTGGATGATGAAGTCGCTCGTTTCTCATCAAACACAGAGAGAGGTCTGACTATAGTTTCTTCATTTATTGCGAAAGTGTTAATTAACTAATTAATTTAGTTTTATTATTATAGTGACATGTGTGTTTTTTACTTTCTTCACTCTCATTTCATAGCTTGTCAGACACCAATGTTGATATTATAATGCCCCTCGTATCTCAAGCTTTTCATAAGGGCCGAAGATCTTCTCTCTCAAATCTGTCTGTGTTAGCCAGTCTTTCTCTCCTACTTGTTTTATTTACAAGCTGCAAGACTAAAGAACTACTTCCGCATTTTCTGACAACTACAGCTATAGCGGCAGAGATAGATTCCGGGCTTAATTTGTAATCCCTGTCTCATTCTCAATAATTCATAGATCATTCCTGAACTCTTTATTTGCTTTTATCTCAACAATGCATGTCATATTGTGAACATTAACAATCTATCTTTCGCTCGTTCAAACTTCTCCCATTGGCGTGAGTGTGCGACATCCTGATTGTTGTAGTGCGCCTTTTGGCTGGTTGCCTCCGTCTTCAGTACTTCAATTTGCTAGAGCAGACTGTAGTCTTGACTTGCTAGAGCAGACTGTGGTCTTGACTTGCTAGAGCAGACTGTGGTCTTGACTTGCTAGAGCAGACTGTGGTCTTGACTTGCTAGAGTAGACTGTGGTCTTGACTTGCTAGAGCAGACTGTGGTCTTGACTTGCTAGAGCAGACTGTGGTCTTGACTTGCTAGAGCAGACTGTGGTCTTGACTTGCTAGAGCAGACTGTGGTCTTGACTTGCTAGAGCAGACTGTGGTCTTGACTTGCTAGAGCAGACTGTGGTCTTGACTTGCTAGAGTAGACTGTGGTCTTGACTTGCTAGTGTAGACTGTGGTCTTGCTCGGGTGTAGGAAGCCCTGGCCGGTCGTGGTTTTCAGTCCCTGGTGACTGGTAAGCCCCATCCCCACGACAAGGCGCTGGGTTTGATGGGGTACATGAATAATTAAAATGACTTTGTCTTACAGCAGCTTGTTAACTGTCCATGATTCAGAACAATTCAGTGATATAGAGAATAAATATACCAGAGATGTGGTGATAGTGCAGTGGTCTCGAGTGGTTTTGTGACCAAGTAAGGATTCTGTCAGCTGCTGCTTCTCTGTCACCACGGCCGGTCTATCTGAGCTTTCAAGTCATTAACATTAATGACCAGTCTCCAGTTGAGACTGACTTTAGCAAGTTCTTTCCGTACATTTATAGTTATCAGCAGCTGAGCCGAAAGCGGTAAGAGACTCATATCTGACAGAGTCAGGATCAGCACCAACGGCCGATCAAGGTCCTCATCCACCTCAAATGTACTGACTCAGGCTAGTCAGAGCCCAGACTAGGGATAAAAGAGGAAAGGTAACGCGCTGTCTAAAATATTCCTTGCTGATGTCGGATGTCTTGGGTGCAAATTATCGCAGCTTACTATAACGATAACATTTACGCTTACTTAACGCTCTTTGTAGGGATGGACGATAATGAGGAATAATCAAACGAATGTAGCAGATGAGGAAAGTGTGTTCATCGTATCATGTAGCTCATGGCACAAGTCATGTATTTAAGATAATTCATAGTACATATCATATATATATATATATATATATATAAGACAGATCATATAATTTATATAAGATTGTTCATGTTACATGCCATGTATATAAGATAGTTAATGGTATGTTATCATGTATATAACCAATAACGTTTATTATATTCATGGTTTGTGATGTACAAAACAGAAAACACACTAATCATCTTCATGATTTACATAACATATAATGCTGATAACTATCATGATGTTAAATATATAACCGGTTACCCTCCCTTTAATGATATAAACCTAGAGGCAAAACATGCATTGTACACCACAACTTTCATTCCAAAGTTGTTCTACTAATACTAGACATGGATTCTAGACTCAAGAAGAACAGGACAAATAGCCACAACCGAGAAATGAAAAGTGTAGGACACGTGACAGGAAATAGCTTGAGAAAAATATCAGAAATGATAAACTGAGAAAAGAGCTAGAAATAATTTCCGCTACTGAATACGTAAAGAAATACCAGATAAAATTGTTCGGCCACGTGATAAGACAAAAATATCAAAACACAACATAACGAGATTTCAATAACGTTGCGAGAACATCAGACACAGGGGCCGACCATGAGAACGATGAATAGATGGTGTATTAGAAACACTGGGAAACATCAGAGACCAGCACAAAGGCAAAAGACCGCAAATTATATCTCCCGTCGACGCCGAATGAGGAAGGAAAGGCGAAGAAGAAGAAGAAATGGTGGTAATTGATCGTTTTCATGATACGATATGCACATATGAGGTAACAATGAATTTCATGCTCATAAAAGAATAACAATGGCCATTTCCTGTTTACACATTTGAGAACATTACAAATTAAAAGTGTGTATAAGGATATGGCCACTATTGGCCACTCCCATTATTATTTCAACTTCCGTAGCATTTTCAACAAACTCACTGAAACACCGATCTAGAGAGCTGAGTGGGTTGACCAATTTCACTTCCTTGCCCGGGTATTTCCCAATTCAACAAGCTGGGGAAGTATGTGCACAATAGCCAGATTTCTCAGCTCGAGTCACTTCAGTGGGAGTCAAGAGCAAACATGACTTTCCTATCCCAGCGCAAAAGATTGCGCAATTTAGTGCAGCACTGTAGCTTGTGTGCTCGCATTGTAATCTTTCTGCTTGCTTGCGTTCGCCCAATGACTAAAGTATTCTAGAGTATTCGTAAACTGTAGAATTCCTCTTTTTATTTAACACATAAATATATGCGTAAGTAACATGTTGTGAGAAGGGAATAGCTGGAATATATTGTAACAACCGGGAAAATTGAGGGACGGAGAGATAGAGGGGAACAAAGAGAAAAGATACCAGACAGCTTAAGAGAATGACTTCGCAGAAATGATAAATAACTGTCCGAGATCGAAAGTTGTGGAGAGACATGATGACCTACTCCCGCAGGCTTGGTACTTGATGATGATGATACATAAGTAAACATCAAACAAAAATATACATATATAAATATTGTAGTAGACAAAACATCTATAAACATAAATAGAAAAATACCTATACAAATATCATCATGTGCCATACCGGTTGGCGTAGGCGATCATGTCCTTCCACAATCTTCTATCTACAGTGCATCGTATCAGTTCTGTTATTGACTGTTTTCCATGTCATTACACCAAGCTATCCAATATTTTCTCTCTTTGTCGTCCACGATCTCTCTTTCCTCTTATTTTGCCAGTTATAACCAAGTATTCCAACTTTCCTCTTCTCATGATGTGCCCGAAAAAAAATATATACAATAAATACACATGGTAATTTAGAGAAATATATATATACATATATATATATAGAGCATCATAATTATATTGGAAGGAATGGTTTCGGAGCGACGCTTCAGGAGCAGACCAAGAAGAAGGTGGTTTCAAGGCACAAAGGAGACCATGAACACAACAACAGACAGAAGAAGATGGAGATCTGGCTAGAGACAGAGATTCTTTCAGACTGGCTGTGGTGAATGTTAACGTTCTGTAAAGGATATGTGACCTGTACAAACATATGCTGAATATATATGCCAGCAATAATGTTACCGTTATAGATCGCTAACAGGTGGTGTAAAAAGGTGGTTGGAGAGTGAAGATATTTTAGCCTGAATGACCGTTGACATAGATGGCAGTCAGTAAAACAGCACACATAAGTGGTGACTGCAAGGAAAGATAATACGTTACAAATATATGCAGGGGTTCAAGATGAATTTCGCCGAAGATGTCAATAACTCTTAGTTTCGCCTCTGATCGCACACATCATGGGTCGCTGTATTTACTTTGAATATATATATATCATCATCATCATCATCAAGTACAGGGCCTGCTGGCGTAGGTAATCATGTCTCTCCACAACTTTCGATCTCGACAGTTATTTATCATTTCTGTTGTTGACCTTCTGCCAAGCCATTCTCTTAATAAGCTGTCTGGTATTTTTTCTCTTTACTTCCCTCTATCTCTTCGTCCATAAATTTTTCCAGTTGTTACAATATATTCCAGTTGTTCTCTTCTCATTACATGGCCAAAAAATTATGACTGTTTCTTCCAAATATTGGAAATTAGTTCTCTTTTTGCTTTGACCTCTTTCAGAACATGTGCATTACTCTTCTTAGCTGTCCATGGTATTCTCAACATTCTTCTGTAAAACCACATTTCTACAGACTCCAGTGATTTTCTTGTCTGTTGTCTTACTGTCCATGATTCACATCCATATGTTAAGACTGGCTCTACATAACATTTAAGAACTCTTTTTCTTGTTTCTATTGTCAAAAATGGATTGCATAGTATCTTCCTCATTTTCTGGAAAGCTGCTTTTGCCTGAGCCATTCTGCACCTCACCTCTTTTGTACATCTTCCGTCTGAGGTTAACAAAGTTCCTAAATATTTAAATTCATTTATCTGTTTTTAATATTGTTCCACTTGTCTTTATTTTGCACTGAGGTGATGCCTTTTCTTTGTTGTTACCATTACTTCTGTCTTTTTGCTATTAAGGTTGAGTCCTTTATTTTTGCTTTCTTTCACTATAATGTCCAACATTTCTTATATATATATATATATATACATACACATATATAATATAAACAAAAGAAATGGTTAGGAGACTTAAAAGACGTGAGCTAAGTTTGAGTAAGGAAAGAGAGTAGATAAGTGAGAGACAAAAAAAAAACAAGAGCAACGTTTAAGTAAGCAGCCAGTGTAGACAAAATAAATGAATAGTGTTTGGCGTTCAATGTGAAAGTAAGTATAGGGAGGCTGTGGAGACGAGGGAGAAGTGATATGGAGGATGTGAACACCAAATTGAGATACGTGGAGGGCATACAAAAAAAAAAAAAAAAAAAAAAAGAGATGAGAATGTTAAAACAAGGGCAAAAGAAACGGATGTACTGAAAGCTGCGACAGAAAAGTGATGGAGATGATAACGGTATAAGGTTTAAGCGAGCAGTGGCGATAATAGCAGGCAGAAGGAATATCAGCAGGCGTCATAGTTGTCACGTGTGTCAGGGGAAGTAACAGCAACGTCACAGTAACTTCCTAAGTAGTAGCTATGTACCGTGAGTAAGATGACAAATATAAAGATGAGGTCAAGGTTAGAGAAAATAGCAGCGACTTTACATTAGCTTGAGGGTGTAGAGTTGATACAGTATTTATCAGAGGATAAATAACGTTAGGTGATTTAGAGGAATCAATGACGTAGCAAGATAATTTAGAGAAATCAAAGATGTAGCATGGTAATTTAGAGAAAACAAGGATGTAACAATGTAACTTAGAGAAAACATGGACGGGGAAAAAAAGGATGTAGCAAGGTATTTTAGAGGAAAAAAAGAATGTAGCAATGTAACTTAGAGAAAACATGGACGGGACAAACAAGGGTGTAGCAATGTAACTTAGAGAAAACATGGACGGGACAAACAAGGGTGTAGCAAGGTAATTTAGAGAAAACATGGACGGGAAAAAAAGGATGTAGCAAGGTATTTTAGAGAAAACAAGGACGTAGCAATGTAACTTAGAGAAAACATGGACGGGACAAACAAGGGTGTAGCAAGGTAATTTAGAGAAAACAAGGACGTAGCAATGTAACTTAGAGAAAACATGGACGGGACAAACAAGGGTGTAGCAAGGTAATTTAGAGAAAACAAGGACGTAGCAATGTAACTTAGAGAAAACATGGACGGGACAAACAAGGGTGTAGCAAGGTAATTTAGAGAAAACAAGGACGTAGCAATGTAACTTAGAGAAAACATGGACGGGAAAAAAGGATGTATTTTAGAGAAAACAAGGACGGTGTAGAGAGAGTTACAGGAAACAAGGACGGTGTAGAGAGAGTTACAGGAAACAAGGTCGGTATCGAGTGAGCTAGTGCGCATAACAATATATCATTGGTATTTATTTACAAGAAATAACAAACATAAGATAACTTCTAGGGGAAAAAAGATAAATATGAGTTAAATGAAGTAGCAATTTAAAGTGAGCAATGAAAGAACAACAAAGTGCGAGTAGATGAAGGACAACATAGAGAAATGTGTCGTAAAGTTTTGTTGTCAGAAGAACGAAGGCGTGGCAGTTAAACGAGGAAACAAAAACAAAATGAGAGGAGCCTGAGAGGGTAAAATGAGAGGAGCCTGAGAGAGTAAAATGAGTGGAGTCTGAGAGGGTAAAAATGAGAGGAGCCTGAGAGGGTAAAATGAGAGTAGCATGCGAGGGTAAAAATGAGAGGAGCATGAGAGAGTAAACATGAGAGGAGCATGAGAGTAAAAATGAGAGGAGCATAAGAGGGTAAAATGAGATGAGCATGAGAGGGTACAAATGAAAAGAGCATGAGAGGAGCATGAGAAGGAAAAATGAGAGGAGCGTGAGAGGGGCAAAATGAGAGTAGCACGCGAGGGTAAGATGTGTGAAGAAAAGTGTGACTGAAACAGCTTAAGAACATACAAACAGACAGGCCTAAATTAGGAAGCTTTATCTAGTATGATTCCAACAAAACATGCAGGGTTATCTTCTCTTGGGGAGGATTGCGGTAGTGAGTGGCTAAATATAAACACTTCTTGTGAAACTCTGCCAAAATCCGCCTTTGTCGTTACCTGCGCCTCTCCTTGGGCAAACATTTCGGTTCTCGGGTCCTGTCCATTACTTGCAAGGCCTTCCACAACTGAAAGCGTAAATCGGGGAACGCAACCTTCACCTGGCAATGTTGTGAAGATGAATTGTGGTTGGTTTATTCTGAATCAATATAACCTCGACACCCTAATGGGGCCTGTCCTACTACTTGCCGTTTTCTTTGTTTCAACATTCAGGCTTCTGTTGTTAGGGAACACATTCGAGGACGGCATATTGCATGAACACCGCTTTGTCCTTCAAAATGACATCTCACAGTTTCTGACAGCCATGACACAACAAACTGGACATTCACATTTGTACGTGCTTTTACAATAATGCGTTCCCCCAGAACTAGAAAACTAACTACTGAATATTTTCTTTTGTTGACTAGAATATAACGGAATGTTATTTGAAAAAAAATGCTTTATGTTAAGTTGATTACATATGTTGTTTAGATTGTACATATGTCTTATCTATCAATCTCCATCTTCTCGTGTCATATTTTCTCCACTTATGACTGTCCCTTTTTGTTCCCATCCTCTCTCCTCCCATCCACATCCTCAATCCAACCACCAACACTTTATAAATCTATCTATCGACCTTTCGAGCCGTAGCCGGCCCATAGGGCGTAGACATGATACTCCTTCCCTTATCTAAATTTTTATTCTAGCAGTTTTCAATTCTTTTAAAGATATGTTATCAAATCTCGCCATTTGTCTCTGTTCTGTGCAAGCAGCTATATATCTCAATTTGGGAGCCGATTCCTGCTGCTCTTGCCTCTCTCATCAATGTTCTTCTCATTGTCTCTCTGGGTCTTTCTCTTACCTGTTGTTTCCCACATGAGGGCTTGCTTTGCTATTCGGTTATTATCTCTTCTCATCACATGTCCAACATATGACCATCGTCTTTTCTTTATTACTGAAGATATTAGTGGTTGATTGGCGATTTCTCTAATTTCCTCGTTTGTTTTGAATTCGTTCCACGCTATACCAAGTATTTTCATTAGACATTTATTTTATAGACTTTATAAATAATAAAACAAAAATGATACATTTCTTGAGACCAATGATTTACCAGTTTCTTTTATCATGTACATACATACTATTGTTACCAAAGTACTTATTCACGCCCCTATAATTTATTTGATCGAGACTGAACTTGGATGATTGCCTGACGCATTAACTTGGGTAAGGAAATAACAGCGAGGGAGAACACATAGTCTCATCATTGCTACTAGTTCGGTTAACTTACGTTATGTGGCATCTCTTACATTTTACACAATTACCATGCACTTAAGCGGGATATATTGTCTCTCATTGCTTTTGTTTCTGTTTGATTCATCGTAGCTTGTTTTCATGTATGTTCCCTTGGCAATTTGCGTTATTGCATTTGTATGTTTTTCTATTAGTGGAAAAAACCACGACCATTTTGGCAGAAGACCGCAGCCGAACTAGCTGATCGAACTAACCGAAGAAAGGCGCGAAACAACATTCGAAAACAAATGAAGTCCGGTCCAAAGTTAGGAGATAAAAGACGCAAGAGAAAACCCTTAAGCATAAATGACCTGTTACAATCTTGTCTGACTCAGGAAATGAGAAAAGTTCTCGGCAACAAACGTCTGGTGGTGACTACCAAATGTCAAAAACGTCTTGCAGTGATTACCAAATACAAGTTACGTCTGGAAGTGACTACCAAATGTCAGCAACGTCTGATAGTGACTACCAAATGCCAACAACGTCTGGTAGTGACTACCAAATGTCAGCAACGTCTGGTAGTGACTACCAAATGTCAGCAACGTCTGATAGTGAGTACCAAATGCCAACAACGTCTGGTAGTGACTACCAAATGTCAGCAACGTCTGGTAGTGACTACCAAATGTCAGCAATACCTGGCCATCTGGCGTGTCCGTTGTAGAACGTGCATTCATCAATCTGTCTAAAAGAATCTCTGTCTCTAGTTAGATCTCCCACTTTTGTCATATTCAACGTTTCTTCGATGTTTTGAAACTTCTTTCTTTATCTGCCTGTTTCACCTTCCTGGAACCATGCCTTCATCCATTATTGTTCTCTGCAGTTCGCTGTGTCTGCCGTACTATTTTAACTCCCTTTGTAAGACTCTATTTGTGTAAGTTAGGTCTTTCTAATATTGTTCCAGCTCCTGCCTATAAGGCCGTTGTCGACTGGGCCGATCCTCCGTCCTTTCTGCCAGCAGCTGGGTGTTCTATTGGAGGAGGACTTCCTTCCTTAATTTGTTCTGCGCAGCTTAGCCGGTCAGCAAAAGCCGTATTGGGAGGAGGGGACGGAATGGCGCTGCCGTACAAAAGCAGACTCTAGGAACCATATTTAGGCTCAATATGCGCTGAAGAACCAACTAGGCTCATATCCCAAGAGATGACAACGTCTGGAGATGAATATCAAATATCGACAACAACAACCCCTAACAGTTATTATACCAAATACCCAACACCAAAACTATTGAGTTATTAGCAAGTATACAACACCATCTTATAGTGGTTACCAAGTATTCAACACCATCTTATAGTGGTTACCAAGTATTCAACACCATCTAATAGTGGTTACCAAGTATACAGCACCATCTAATAGTGGTTACCAAGTATTCAACACCATCTAATAGTGGTTACCAAGTATTCAACACCATCTAATAGTGGTTACCAAGTATTCAACATCATCTAATAGTGGTTACCAAGTATACAACACCATCTAATAGTGGTTACCAAGTATTCAACACCATCTAATAGTGGTTACCAAGTATTCAACACCATCTAATAGTGGTTACCAAGTATCCAACACCATCTAATAGTGGTTACCAAGTATTCAACACCATCTAATAGTGGTTACCAAGTATTCAACAGCATCTAATAGTGGTTACCAAGTATACAACACCATCTAATAGTGGTTACCAAGTATTCAACACCATCTAATAGTGGTTACCAAGTATACAACACCATCTAATAGTGGTTACCAAGTATTCAACACCATCTAATAGTGGTTACCAAGTATACAACACCATCTAATAGTGGTTACCAAGTATTCAACACCATCTAATAGTGGTTACCAAGTATACAACACCATCGAATAGTGGTTATCAAGTATTCAACACCATCTAATAGTGATTACCAAATATAGTAGTAGCCTCCGTCAGTCATAGTTGACTATGGATTTTTCAGCGCCCCTAGAAATGTTATTTTTTCCTTTCTTATCTTTCGTCGTGCATTCTCTCTATCTCTATGAATCCGTCTGCTTCTTCTATGAGGTGAACCTTTAGAGTGTGTCTCCAGAGATTGCGGTCTGCAGCTATGTCTTCCCATGCTGCAGAGTTTATATTCAGAGTCTTCATGTCGCGTTTACACACATCTACAAATCGGAGTTTTGGGCGCCCCCTAGTTCTTTTACCATATGCCAGTTGTCCGTAGAGTATATATCCTTCGGTATGCGACCATCTTTCATACGGTGTACATGGCCAAGCCAGCGTAACCTACGTCGTTTGAGCAGCGTGTAGATATTCGGTAGGCCTGTGCAAGTCAGGACCTCCACGTTTGTCACTTTATCCTTCCAGGTGATACCAAGAATACGGCGTAGACATCGCATATGGAATGCATTTAGCCTCCTCTCCTGCTTTACATAGGTTGTCCAAGATTCGCTGCTATACAGGAGGATACTAATTATGCAGGCATTGTACACTTTTGGTTTAAATGTCAGTTTGCTGTTTTGCCAGACACGCTTAGAAAGACGGGCAAAGGTGGTAGCAGCTTTACCAATACGAGTGTCAATTTCTGTATCTAAAGATAGTCTGTCGCTGTTGATGGACCCCAGGTAGTTATACTGCCGCACGATATCAAGTTTGTAGTTGTCGATAGAGATTCAGGTGTTGCTTCGACGTCCTGACCGAGTATGTTAGTTTTAATACCAAATATATATCACCTAATAAGTGACTTCCAAGTATAAACACCATCTAATAAGTGACTTCCAAGTATAAACACCATCTAATAAGTGACTTCCAAGTATAAACACCATCTAACAGTGAATATCAAGTATTGGCCAGTATGTGTTCAAGTGTCTAGGTCACACGTGGCTGAGGTGCCAATCTTGTATACTTTCCGAGATATATATATATATATATATATAAATCGTTCACATTTATATGACCATAATTTTTATAGACCTTCAGCACATGATCTTTGGGGTAATATGGTCGGTATTACGCCGTGCCGATTTACTTTCCCAGAATAAAAAATTCGGTACCAATTTAAGGCTGAAAGAACCGGAAAGCCGTCGATGAGGATCAAACCCGAACTCTTGTCCTTTGTAGTCCAGTTCATTAACCACTGAGCTATCGCGGCTCCCTGATTTATTGTACATCTTATTTGTTAATCTGCTCCAACGCTTGACACACTCTTCGTGTTCCTCTTCGTGACTTCTGGCACGAAAAACCGCCAACAGAGATCGACATTGTTCTGAAAGCATTTTTAAAAACCGCCCCCAAGTGAAGGCATGTTCTCTTTGTCCTTTATGGGTCATTCATTGCCATGTCTCTCTTGTTGTTTGCCAGCATATAGGATACAATGTTATCTTTGGTACGGCTTTATCAGAACACGGCTTGGCCCAGCCAAATCTTCTACACGATCTCAGTAAAGCAATTGTTGATCATCATCATCATCGTGTGCCTTCTCCGCAACGAAGGTTGGCTACCATGGATCGCATTCTAATCTGTTTCTTGCTTTGATGGTGCAGGCTGACATAGATTGACTTGTCTATCTTTTGATGTTACTCGTCCATGTTAGTATTGGTCTGCCTCTGCCTCTTTTACCTTGTATTTTTCCTTCCAATATTACTTTTAGTATATTTTTTAGTAGGCAGTTGTGTCTTTTAACATGCCCAAAAAATTTCATTTGTCTTGTCTTAATTGTGTTTAGTAGTTCTCTTTTCATTTTCAGTTGTTTTAAAACTTCATCGTTTGTTATCTTTTGTTTCCATCCAATTCTACCTATTCTTCTATAAATCCACATTTCAAAGGCTTCAATTTTCTGTTCTGTTTTCTTGTCTAATGCCCATGTTTCTGCGCCATACAGGAATATTGAGAAGACGTAACATTTTGCCATTCTTAGTTTCAGCCCTGCTGATATTTGTTTTGTTGTTAGTATATTTTTCATGGCATTAAAATTGTTGATATGGATATATATTAGTCACGATGCTAGTAGAGCAGAAAGATATCCACTATTTTCTATGGTGGCTTTACATTAATTGTATATGGGACATATTTGAATATCTGCTCTGATTATGTGTGTCTCCCATAATAACAGTTTTCTTTTTCTTTATACTCACTGTCTTCTTTTTCTATTTTTTTTTTAAAGACGTCTGAGCGAAAGGGCATAGTTAAATGAAAGAAAGTAAATGTGCGTGTGTGTTTGAGAGGGAGAGAAAGATGGCGAGAGAGCAGACATGGAAAGAGAGAAAGTAGTGGTGGTTTCCACGTTGACTTAAACATATTACACGTTAAATGTGTGTCATTGGTCATGTGGAAAAATCGACACTAACACCATACGTCGCACAGACCACTAGGGGCACACCTTATCATTGTTTGACACAAAGATGAATGTATTCGTTCAGTGACGGTGACGGGTCGTTCAGTACCAAATTTAAAAAAAAAAAAAAAAAAAAAAAAAAAAAAAAAAAAAAAATTGGGTACCTGGCAACTAGATACGGGGAAAGGAAATAACAGCAAGGAAAAGAACTTTGCTTAGTAGAATTTTCCTTTCCGATACACCTATCTATCTGTCTTGCCTGAAGTATTGTCTATTTCTACATTCACAAATCGAATTTTCCTTTCCGATACACCTATCTATCTGTCTTGCCTGAAGTATTGTCTATTTCTACATTCACAAATCGAATTTTCCTTTCCGATACACCTATCTATCTGTCTTGCCTGAAGTATTGTCTATTTCTACATTCACAAATCGAATTTTCCTTTCCGATACACCTATCTATCTGTCTTGCCTGAAGTATTGTCTATTTCTACATTCACAAATCGAATTTTCCTTTCCGATACACCTATCTATCTGTCTTGCCTGAAGTATTGTCTATTTCAACATTCACAAATCGAATTTTCCTTTCCGATACACCTATCTATCTGTCTTGCCTGAAGTATTGTCTATTTCAACATTCACAAATCTAATTTTCCTTTCCGATACACCTATCTATCTGTCTTGCCTGAAGTATTGTCTATTTCAACATTCACAAATCTAATTTTCCTTTCCGATACACCTATCTATCTGTCTTGCCTGAAGTATTGTCTACTTGCCTGAATCTATCTGTGCCTGAAGTATTGTCTATTTCTACATTCACAAATCGAATTTTCCTTTCCGATACACCTATCTATCTGTCTTGCCGATATTTCACACCTAATTTTCCTTTCCGATACACCTATCTATCTGTCTTGCCTGAAGTATTGTCTATTTCAACATTCACAAATCGAATTTTCCTTTTTCTATCTCTTCCTGAAGTATTGTCTATTTCCATTCACAAATCTAATCCTTTCCGATACACCTATCTATCTGTCTTGCCTGAAGTATTGTCTATTTCAACATTCACAAATCTAATTTTCCTTTCCGATACACCTATCTATCTGTCTTGCCTGAAGTATTGTCTATTTCAACATTCACAAATCGAATTTTCCTTTCCGATACACCTATCTATCTGTCTTGCCTGAAGTATTGTCTATTTCTACATTCACAAATCGAATTTTCCTTTCCGATACACCTATCTATCTGTCTTGCCTGAAGTATTGTCTATTTCAACATTCACAAATCGAATTTTCCTTTCCGATACACCTATCTATCTGTCTTGCCTGAAGTATTGTCTATTTCTACATTCACAAATCGAATTTTCCTTTCCGATACACCTATCTATCTGTCTTGCCTGAAGTATTGTCTATTTCTACATTCACAAATCGAATTTTCCTTTCCGATACACCTATCTATCTTTGCCTGAAGTATTGTCTATTTCTACATTCACAAATCGAATTTTCCTTTCCGATACACCTATCTATCTGTCTTGCCTGAAGTATTGTCTATTTCAACATTCACAAATCGAATTTTCCTTTCCGATACACCTATCTATCTGTCTTGCCTGAAGTATTGTCTATTTCTGAAATGTCGTTTCCAGTATAAAATTCACCATTTTTTAAATTTATTTATACAATTCATATAATTTTGTCTGTAGTGTTGTATTGTTGAATTGGCGTAATGCAACGAGTTGATGCGGGCAGGTTGCCCTTTGACTCATTAACATGGTGGGTCGTAATGGCTTTCTTGACATTCCCGGCTCTTGCTGGAGAGGCTGGAGTTCGTCTATTCCACACTATGCTGGAAAACTACTAGTCCAGCCCAGAGATACTACAATACTGGGTCTTCTATATCATCAACAGCCACCACTACAGGGAGCACGGCGATCCTAGCTTCTGTTAGCCAGCCTGTTTTGACACAGACTGTTACCGGGAGAGACCACGAGGAGGTAGAACTGCTAGGTCTTGGTCAGCTGATGGTGCGCCGACCCTGCTATTGTGACCGCAGGTCGCAGGCGCGTCTGCTCCCCCTAGTGTTGTATCTATGGAACAATGCGTTCTCTCTCAGTCTACCATATTCAGTAGGGAGCCCCGATAGCTTAGTCGTTAGTGAACTGGACTACAAAGGACTAGAGATCGGGTTCGATCCTGATCGACGGCTTCTGGGTTCACCTAGCCTGAAATGGATACCGGATTTTTATTTATTTATTTATTATTATTTTTTTTTTTTTGGGGGGGGGGGGGCGGGGGTAAAGCGGCACCGGCTTAATACCGACCACATTACCCCACAAAACATGTGACGAAAGTCTGTAAAAACTATGGTCGCTAACACCATATTCCCTACATCTCACTTGGCATGACAGGGCTCTTTACTTTTTTTTTCTTTTACTATATTCAGTACGGGTGTCCGGTTAGCGCAATCGATAGGCGGTTGGCTTACCACGGCAACAGCCGGGGTTCGTACCCTGGCGAGGACACCTGGGTTTTACTAATTCCCTAAAAATTAGTAGGAGCCGCGATAGCTCAGTGGTTAGTGAACTGGACTACTACGGACAAGGGGTAGGGTTCGATCCCAACCGACGGCTCCGGGTTCACCCAGCCTTAAATGGGTACCGGATTTTTTCTGGGAAAGTAAAAGCAGCACGGGCGTAATACCGACCACATTACCCAAAAATCATGTGCTGAAGGTCTGTAAAATATAGGGTCACTAACACCATATTTCCCTATACGCCACTTGGCGTGACGGGGGGTACTTTTACTTTATATTCAGTACAGTCTTGAAGTACACCAACACCATCTAATAGTGATTAACAAGTAATCGTCACTATCTATTAGTGATTAACAAGTAAGTAATCAACACAATATAATAGTGATTAACAAGTATACAACATCATCTAATAGTGATTACCAAGTATATAAACACCATCTAATGGTGATTACCACGTCTACAACACCATCTAATAGTGATTATCATGTGCTACAGGTGACACCCGATCGTCATCAGCAACTGTATGCAAAATAAAAAATAAAGAAACACTAGCAATAGGAACTTGGAACATTAGATCAGCATTCCAGGTTGGTAAACTAGAAAACATCAGTCAAGAAATGAAAAGAATGAAATTGAACATCTTGGGACTATGTAAAATGAGATGGAAAGGAGCAGGATTATTACAACGCGACAGTGGAAATGTAATTTACTCCGGGGGAACCACACACGAAAGAGGAGTAGGCATCATGTTAGATAGAGAAAGAAGCAAAACAGTGAAAGGATTTTGGCCAGTATCAGACAGAATTCTGCTAGTAAAATTGAGAGGCAGACCAATGGATATCAACATAATTCAAGTTTATGCACCAACAAGTAATAGCGAAGAAGGAGACATTGACACTTTTTACGACGAGCAAGAGGCGACCATGGAACAGTGTAAATCCCAAGAAATAACTATTATATTAGGGGATTTCAATGCAAAGGTGGGAAAAGCTAAAGTGCAAAATGTGACAGGGGGCATGGCCTTGGAGAGACGAATGACAGAGGAGATTGATTGATAGATTGGGCAAAGACACATAAAATGATTATAGGTAACACCTGGTTCAAACAACACCCTAGGCGACTATGGACATGGCAAAGCCCAGACAAAATAGTACACAATCAAATTGATTTTATAATGGTACAGAGAAGATTTAGGAATGGGCTAACGTCAGTTAAAACAAGGCCAGGAGCAGATGTAATAGTGACCATGTACCAGTAGTTGGAAAGATAAGAATAAATCTGCGGAGGCACAGAAATCACCTAGAAATATAAAATTAGAACTAGAAATGCTAAGAGTAAATAAACAGATGAGTGATAAGTACAGCACGATAGTACAAAATAGATATAATGCTATTGAGAAAATACAGGGCATCCAGGAGCAGTGGGAAATGCTCAAATAATCGATTCATCAAACATCAAAAGAAGTAATACCAGTGACTAAAAGAATAAACAAAAAGAAGTGGATGACAGAAGAAATATTACAACTAATGGATGAAAGAAGAAAACATAAGAAAGAAGAACGGACATACAAAATATTGCACAAAGAGATCCAAAACTAATGAAGAGAAGCAAAGGAAGGATGGTTAAAACAGAATTGTGAAGAAATGGAAAAACAACAAAAGAAAGACTCACAATTTATGCACAATCAGTTAAATGAATTAACAGGAAGAAAAGAAGTCAAAGTTTCAGGATGTGTGAAATCAAAGGAAAGGAAATATAATAATGGGACAGGAGAAGACAATGGAAAGATGGACAAAATATATCAGTCAACTCTAAGATGATGAAAGACCAGAATTAAACAATTCAAATTAAGACACAGGACCATCAATAATGCAGAGGAAGTGGAGGACGCAATTCAACACATGAAAAGAGGCAAAGGACCAGCTCCTGACAATATAACAATCGAAGAGATAAATGCATTAGGAGAGCTGGGAGTACAAGTCATAACAAAATTACTCAATGACATATATAACACTGGACACATACCCGAAGTTCTACTAAAATCTATCTTTGTAGCCATACCGAAGAAGTCAGGCGCCACTGATTGTGAAGACCATCGCACTAGTAGTCTCATGAGCCATATGACTAAAATTTTACTAAGAATAATCATGAGACTGTAAGGAACAAAATAAAACCAGAAATAAGTGAGGAACAGTGTGGATTTGTGGAAGGAAAGGGCACCAATAATGCAGTATACATCTTAAGAACATTGATAGAAAGATCTATAGAGGTAAAGAAAGATCTATATATGCGCTTTATAGACTATACGAAAGCATTTGACAAAGTAAAGCATGTGGAAATAATAAATATGCTGGAGAAATTAAACATTGATGACAAGGATCTGCGAATCACAAAAAAACATGTACTGGCAACAAACAGCAGCTATACGAATTAACAACCAAACAGGACAATTCCAATATATAAAACAAGGAGTCAGACAAGGCTGTGTTCTGTCACCGGATTTGTTTTCACTTTACAGCGAATATATTATGAGATCAATAGTAGACAAAAAAGGAATTGAAGTCAACGGTCACAACATAAATAATTTGCGATATGCGGATGACACAGTCTTAATAGCAGAGACAGAGAATGAACTACAAGAAATGATAAGACATATTAAAAGAAAGCACCAAGAAAGGTCGCAGTCTGAATAGTAAGAAAACAGAAGTAATGGTTATATCGAAGAAACAATCATCACCATCATGCAGGATAAAAATAAACGAGACAAATCTAAAACAAGTGCAACGTTTCAAATACTTGGGCACAATAATAACATCAGAGGGGAGATGCACCACAGAAATAAAAAGCAGAATAGCTCAGGCCAAAATAGCATTTCAGAAAATGAAAAATATCTTATGCAACAAATCTATGTTGATAGATGTGAGAAAGAGAGTTCATCGGTGCTATGTAGAACCAATTCTGACATATGGAAGCGAATCATGGACAGTAGACAAACAAAGGAAAAGACGATTAGGAGCCACAGAGATGAGATTTCTCAGAAGAATGTTGAAAGTTCCCTGGACAGCTAAAAAGACCAATGAGGAAGTTCTCAAGGAGGCCAACACAAAAAGGGAGCTCTTAAAAAACATCAGAAAGAAGCAATCAACATTTTCGGGCACGTCATGAGAAGAGAAAAGTTGGAATACTTAGTTACAACTGGCAAAATAAAAGGAAAGAGAGATCGCGGACGACAAAGAGAGATAATACTGGATAGCTTGGTGTCATGGCATTGAAAACAGTCAACAACAGAACTGATACGAAGCACTGTGGATAGAAGGTTGTGGAGGGACATGATCGCCTACGACAACCGGTATGGCACATGATGATGATGAAATAAATAAAAGAATAGGTATGGCAAAAAGTAATTTCAATGCCATGAAAAATATACCAACATCAAAACAAATAACACCAGGGCTAAAACTAAGAATAGCAAAATGTTACATCTTCTCAATAGTCCTATATGGTGCAGAAACATAGACATTAGACCAGAAAACAGAACAGAAAATTGAAGCCTTTGAAATGTGGATTTATAGAAGAATAGGTAGAATTGGATTGAAAGAAAAGAAAACAAACGAGGAAGTTTTAAAACAACTAAAAATGAAAAGAGAACTACTAAACACAACTAGAGCAAGACAAATGAAATTTTTGGGTTATGTTAAAAGACACAACAGCCTAATAAAAGTAATATTGGAAGGGAAAATACAAGGTAAAAGAGGCAGAGGCAGACCAAGATTAACAAGGACGAATAACATCAAAAGACGGACAAGTCAACCTATGACAATCTGCACCATCAAAGCAAGAGACAAAGTGGAATGGCGCTCCATTGTAGCCAACCTTCGATGCGGAGACGGCACTCAATGATGATGATGCCACCCGAGGGGTGACCCTCGCCCCTTTTTCACCACCCTCTCCCCCAACTCTGCAGCCTGAAAGTAAAATTGCAAAAAAAAAAAAAGGGAAGTAACAACACGCTGTTGCTCTGACATCATAAAGAGAAATAGCAGCTAGGATAGAACAGCCCACACCAGGACACGACCGTGAATGTCACGTCTGCTTGTCCGGGCGTGTTGGGGGACACACGGCCGATGTGCAGACGTCAGCTGGATTTTCGTTTGTTGAGCAAACATGTCCACATTCGGGGGACCTTTACTAATAACAACACAAACGTTTCGCTCAAGGCCACAAGTTGTGTTTAGTCAACACACAAATGCCACCCTGCCCTCGTTGTTTCTCGAATTTCCGTCGGTCACGAAATTTTATCTGATCTCGTTTAACAATGGAAGTTTCTTGTGTAAGTACGAGTGTGTGTCTAAGCGTGTGAGTGTGTGAGATAACTCGCTCACTAACGTTCTCTACCACAGCTATGGTTGCAGGCATGAGACAAATAATAATTAATGAATGGGGGGGGGGGGGGGGCTGCGATGAAAGGTGGACATTAATTTAAAATAAAATGAAAAGATATACTTTAAAGAAAGGTAATTTCTCTCTCTTTCTCTCTCTCTCTCTCTCTCTGCGATCAGGACTCAATCAGAGTAGGATTCCAGACTCTCACATGAAGTCAGCTGTCAAGTTAAGTGTGTTGATCGCCCCCACAGACAGAACATCACAATAAGAGTCTGCCAGATCCACTCTGATTGAGCACCCGTTAAAACGTTGCACTGTGTTCTGCGCCAGTGGACCAGTGCATCCGATTTCAGCCATAATTTATTCAGGTTTGCTTTCCTTAGCCTTTGATTGTCCCCAATCTTCCTGCAAGGCAGCTGATTGAAAGGTAATTTAAATCGGATATAAAATAAACAAAATAAAACAACACCAAAGTTCACAGGCCGGTTGTCAAGGACAACAAACTAATCTACAACAGAAATTTTTAGAGAATGAAAATCTCTCGTCTCAGCATTCTTCAGTGGCCGTATATGCGTTGTGTCGTTAGTTGAAATCAAAGCTGCGATCTGTGCGGTTTAGCCCAAAACATCAGCATGAGTAGATCCTGTTTAACCGCTCCGTCCCTCCTGGTACTGGTCATTCGCCCACTATTCTAAACTTTTAAAGGCAAAAGGTTATTTAATGTGCGCGCGTGCACACGGAACCCCTTGTTTTTCGTCGTTTTCTAAGACATCAGATCTCACTACCTAGAGCGTGTTAGACATCGGATCTCACTACCTAGAGCGTGTTAGACATCGGATCTCACTACCTAGAGAGTTTTAGACATCAGATCTCACTACCTAGAGAGTTTTAGACATCGGATCTCACTACCTAGAGAGTTTTAGACATCAGATCTCACTACCTAGAGAGTTTTAGACATCAGATCTCAGTACCCAGAGAGTGTTAGACATCGGATCTCAGTACCTAGAGTTTTAGACATCGGATCTCACTACCTAGAGAGTTTTAGACATCAGATCTCACTACCTAGAGAGTTTTAGACATCGGATCTCACTACCTAGAGAGTTTTAGACATCGGATCTCACTACCTAGAGAGTTTTAAACATCGGATCTCACTACCTAGAGAGTTTTAGACATCGGATCTCACTACCTAGAGAGTTTTAGACATCAGATCTCAGTACCCAGAGAGTGTTAGACATCGGATCTCAGTACCCAGAGAGTGTTAGAAATCGAATCTCACTACCTAGAGAGTGTTAGACATCGGATCTCACTACCCAGAGAGTGTTAGACATCGGATCTCAGTACCCAGAGAGTGTTAGAAATCGGATCTCACTACCTAGAGAGTGTTAGACATCGGATCTCACTACCTAGAGAGTTTTAGACATCGGATCTCACTACCTAGAGAGTTTTAGACATCAGATCTCGGTACCCAGAGAGTGTTAGACATCGGATCTCAGTACCCAGAGAGTGTTAGACATCGGATCTCACTACCCAGAGAGTGTTAGACATCGGATCTTACTACCCAGAGAGTGTTTATACATTGGAACTCACTATCCAGAGAGTGTTAGACATCGGATCTCACTACCCAGAGAGTGTTAGACATCGAATCTCACTACCCAGAGAGTGTTAGACATCGGATCTTAGTACCCAGAGAGTGTTAGACATCGGATCTCACTACCCAGAGAGTGTTAGACATCGGATCTTAGTACCCAGAGAGTGTTAGACATCGGATCTCACTACCCAGAGAGTGTTAGACATCGGATCTTACTACACAGAGAGTGTTTATACATTGGAACTCACTATCCAGAGAGTGTTAGACATCGGATCTCACTACCCAGAGAGTGTTAGACATCGGATCTTAGTACCCAGAGAGTGTTAGACATCGGATTTCACTACCCAGAGAGTGTTAGACATCGGATCTTAGTACCCAGAGAGTGTTAGACATCGGATCTCACTACCCAGAGAGTGTTAGACATCGGATCTCACTACCTAGAGAGTGTTAGACATCGGATCTCACTACCTAGAGAGTTTTAGACATCAGATCTCAGTACCCAGAGAGTGTTAGAAATCGGATCTCACTACCTAGAGAGTGTTAGAAATCGGATCTCACTACCTAGAGAGTTTTAGACATCAGATCTCAGTACCCAGAGAGTGTTAGAAATCGGATCTCAGTACCCAGAGAGTTTTAGACATCGGATCTCTCTACCCAGAGAGTGTTAGACATCGGATCTTACTACCCAGAGAGTGTTTATACATTGGAACTCACTATCCAGAGAGTGTTAGACATCGGATCTCACTACCCAGAGAGTGTTAGACATCGGATCTTAGTACCCAGAGAGTGTTAGACATCGGATCTCACTACCCAGAGAGTGTTAGACATCGGATCTTAGTACCCAGAGAGTGTTAGACATCGGATCTCACTACCCAGAGAGTGTTAGACATCGGATCTCACTACCCAGAGAGTGTTAGACATCGGATCTCACTACCCAGAGTGTGTTAGACATCGAATCTCATTACCCAGAGAGTGTTAGACATCGAATCTCATTACCCAGACACCAGGGAAGGGTCTGACTACTAGGATACCACGGTCATATTAAAAAAAAATTCCCACAGTGGTATTCGAACCCTGAATTCCCCCCCCCCCCTAATAGGGCACCATGTTACCTTTAGACTCTAATCTAAACCACCTTTTCCCCAACAAACGTCAGGACTCTAGCCTAAACCACCTATTTCCCCGACAAACGTCCAGACTCTAGCCTAAATCACCTATTCCCCAACAAACGTCCAGACTCTAGCCTAAACCACCTATATTCCCCGACAAACGTCCAGACTCTAGCCTAAACCACCTATATTCCCCGACAAACGTCCAGACTCTAGCCTAAACCACCTATATTCTCCGACAAACGTCCAAACTCAAGCCTAAACCACCTATATTCCCCGACAAACGTCCAGACTCTAGCCTAAACCACCTATATTCCCCGACAAACGTCCAGACTCTAGCCTAAACCACCTGTATTCCCCGACAAACGTCCAAACTCAAGCCTAAACCACCTATTCTCCGACAAACGTCCAAACTCAAGCCTAAACCACCTATTCTCCGACAAACGTCCAAACTCAAGCCTAAACCACCTATTCTCCGACAAACGTCCAAACTCAAGCCTAAACCACCTATTCTCCGACAAACGTCCAAACTCAAGCCTAAACCACCTATTCTCCAACAAACGTCCAAACTCAAGCCTAAACCACCTATTCTCCGACAAACGTCCAAACTCAAGCCTAAACCACCTATTCTCCGACAAACGTCCAAACTCAAGCCTAAACCACCTATTCTCCGACAAACGTACAAAACTCAAGCCTAAACCACCTATTCTCCGACAAACGTCCAAAACTCAAGCCTAAACCACCTATTCTCCAACAAACGTTTAACTATCAAATCCTAAAGATCTGAAGTGAGAATTCATCAATGAGACGAGCCTTAATCCTTCTTTCCTTTCCTTTTTAGATACGAACCTTTGTACCAGGATACAATCATGTCACTATCATCGCGTATGTAACTGTAACAAACACGATATACGTGTAACTTTTTTGCTACCTAACCCAGTACAATGATGAATTTAGTCTCAAGGACAATATCATCACTGAGGCCGTCTCCGCATCGAAGGTTGGCTACCATCGAGCGCCACTCCGCTCTCTCTCTCTCTTTCTTGCTTTGATAGTTCAGGTTGTCATAGGTTGATTTGTCCATCTTTTGATGTTACTCGTCCACGGCAGCCTCTGCCTCTTTTACCTTGTATTTCTCCTTCCAAGATTACTTTTTAGTAGGTTGCTGGGTCTTTTAACATGCCCCCAAAATCTCATTTGTCTTGTTTGAATTGTATTTAGTAGTGCTCTTTTCATTTTTAGTTGTTTTAATACATTATTTGCTTTCTCTTTCCATCAAGGACTTCAGCCTATAAAAAGACTGAAAAACCTTGTATTTTCACGCAAATAGACCCTAATCTTTGTTTTCGGTTACTACAAATGTCGAAACAAACTGGCAGTAAAGAGTGAGAGAGAGAGAGAGAGAGAGAGAGAGAGAGAGAGAGGAAACACTATCTACAGAATGAGGGTGTGTGGCTGTGGGCATCGTTTTGTTCCATTCAAAATATAAAAAAAACTACAGTTTATCTCAACTACATCGCTTAGTGGGTGGATATGAAGCAAAGTTAGAGTTGTTAGAGAGAGAGAGAGAGAGAGAGGGGGGGGGAAGGAAGGAAGGAAAGAAAGAAAGAAAGAAAGAAAGAAAAAAGAAAGAAAGAAAAAGAAAGAAAGAAAGAAAGAAAGAAAGAAAGAAAGAAAGAAAGAAAGAAAGAAAGAAAGAAAGAAAGAAAGAAAGAAAGAAAGAAAGAAGTCTCATAACATTCCAACACTCCACCAGATGCAACAATATCTGTTGCTCAGCGAAAAAGGGCAACTGTTGGTATCCCCCTGCTAGCTGATGTGAGTCACACACATTTGCTATTAATAGATCTCTTGACTATAGGGAAGACCCAAACTCTTTTCATTGTGGTAACTAAGAAACACTGCCAACGATTGGCTGGGGAGATAGACCAACGTGATCGTGATATGTTGAAGTGGGACAACCAAACGGGGTCGGGCCTGTACTAAAAATAAAAGTTACGACATCTGTGGTCCAACTGTGTTGAGGCTCTGCTTGGGGTTGGTGAGTTTTGTGCTCAAGTGTTTTAAACAATCTTCTTGTTAACACGTTTGTGCTTCCTAATGGTTAATGGATGTCACTGGATAAGAGTTAACTAGGCTCAGTGACGACAGCCCGTCTTTACCTACAGACCCCAAAACAAATAGATTATTTATTAGTTCTGATGTGTTCTCTTGCTTTTCACGGCATTGAGTGACTCCAACAAAATAGATGATTTATACAAATCTAAAAAGAATAACCATATTAACAAGGGGTTAAGGCAAAGAAATGCATAAAAATGCGAAGCTGCTGTAAAGCATATTAACAGCCATTTTACTGGGGTGTTTCTAGAATCTCAATGTCGTTGGGGGTGACAACATATCAACCCTTACGAGCAATGTTAACATGAAGTTACAGCAGCCTGAGTTGTACAATATCTACACATGTAATGTATAAATGCTTGATACAAGGATATGTCAACTACAAATTATAACAAAGTGGAATGTTCAAACAAAGTAGTCATTGCCAGACAAGCATAGAAGGCATCAAGTAGGGCAACAACAAATGCCTTTCTACCTTGACCATCGTTCGCTTAGGGGGTGGTCAATCGTTAGTCTTGATTATAAAATATAAAGTACAGATAACAACCAACTCAGGACCTGACCTCAAAGTTTATTCAAATATAAAAGGTCACTGGCATTGAAGGTTTACTCTCCTCCAACTCGAATGTTTTATGGTCAAGTTATTCTGGTCCAGTTTCCATAAATTACAATATGAATCCCTTGTAACGCAAAGAGAACTATACACATATTAATATATAATGAGGAGTAAGACCATCCTACCACCAAGCTTGTTCAATCTATACACTGAGAAAATCTGTAAAAACATCACAGAAATGCCAGGCCTAAACATTAATGGAAAGATAATCAATACCTAAGATATGCTGATGAAACTGTACTAGTAGCAGAAAATCCTAAAGATCTACAACAATTACTTAATGAAATAAATATGACAAGCAAAAAATATGGATTAGATATGAATAGCAAAATGACTAAAACTGTGATCATAAACAAAGATAATACTCAAAACCCACAAGTGGATATCAAATTTGAAGGAATAGATCTGGAGACAGTTCAGAACTGCAAATACCTTGGACATACTATAACGAGTGATGGAAAATATAAAACTGAAATAAACAAAAGAATAGGAATGGTAAAAAATTATTGTAATGCCATGAAAATATACTAACATCAAAACAACACCAAGGCTAAAACTAAGAATAGCAAAATGTTACATCTTCTCAACATTCCTATATGGTGCAGAAATATGGACATTAGACAAGAAAACTGAAGAGAAAATTGAAACCTTTGAAATGTGGATACATTTACACATACTACAAGAATAGGAAGGAATGAAAAGAAAACAAACGATGAAGTCTTAAAACAACTAATAATGAAAAGAGAACTACTAAACACAATTCAAGCAATACAAATGAGATTTTTGGGGGGCATGTTAAAAGATACAGCAGCCTACTTGAAAGTAATCTTGAAAGGTAAAATACAAGGTAAAAGAAGCAGACCAAGACTAACATGGACTAGTAACATCAAAAGATGAAAAGATGGGCAAGTCAGCCTTCAAAGCATCACCAAAGCAAGAGACAGAGTGAAATGGAGATCCATGGTAAGCCAACCTTCGATGCGGAGACGGCACTCAATGATGGTGTAATGTTTACATCTCATGCCTCGGAGTTCCCCATAGAGTAACATATTTGTTTATATATTGTTTTTGCTGTCTTTAAGCGCCGCTTTTGCAATCTGTTCAAATTCCGTCGTAGTACAAGGAAAAACAATTGAAACAGATTTGCTGAAATATCGGCTTTTCAGTTTAAGATGAACTGTTGATATGATATTGATAATGATGATATGATAATAATAATGGTGATAATAATGATGGCGACACAATGATGGTGTAATGTTTACATCTCATGCCTCGGAGTTCCCCATAGAGTAACATATTTGTTTATATATTGTTTTTGCTGTCTTTAAGCGCCGCTTTTGCAATCTTTTCAAATTCCGTCGTAGTACAAGGAAAAACAATTGAAACAGATTTGCTGAAATATCGGCTTTTCAGTTTAAGATGAACTGTTGATATGATATTGATAATGATGATATGATAATAATAATGGTGATAATAATGATGGCGACATAATGATGGTGGTGATAATGATCTGATAACAACGATGCCATTAATAAAGATAGTGTTAATAATTTTGTTGATAGTAATGTGGTACTATAATGCTGATAACAATGATGGTGATAACATAATAACGATACTGATAATGCTATTGATAATAATAATGGCGAAAATATCGACTCCGATATTGACAATAACGACGTTGATAATATCGCTGGTGATAATTATATTGATAATAGCTATGTTGATAATGAGATTGATAATAACGATATTGATAAATTTGATGGTGATTATAAGGAAATTAAAGAACAGAAGGGTAACGCAAGATGTATTTAACTGGCACATGAAGAACGTGCAAACAAATAATGGCAAGATACAGAAAACTAAAGGTGGGCACAGGTGGTACTAGACGACTACACATAGTGAATAGAGGCAGAAATATAGTGACGATATACATGTCTAACAGACACCAATATATATGTATGTATGTATGTGTGTTTGTGTAAAAGTAAAAAAAAAAAAGTAGAGTCCCGTCCCGTGAAGTGGCGTATAGGGAATATGGTGTTAGTGACCATCATTTTTACAGACCTTCGGCGCATGAATTTTGGGGTACTGTGGTCGGTATTACGCCCGTCCTCTTTTACTTTCTCAGAAAAAAAATCCGGTACCCATTTAAGGCTGGGTGAGTCCGGAAGCCGTCGATCAGGATCGGACCCGAACTTTTGTCCTTAGCAGTCCAGTTCAAGTATATATACGTACGTGTGTGTGTGTGGTGTGTGTGGTGTGTGTGGTGTCTGTGTGGTGTGTGCGTGTGCGTGTGTGTGTGTGTTAGAGACAATATACACATATTGTAGGGTTATCAATTACGATATTATTATCGTGACATAAATGAAACAATCGTAAACAAGTAGACAATAGTGACACCAATAGTCCTTGGGACAGAATTACATGGGTGATGTGGACAATAAAAATCTGTAATATGTTACAACGATACAGGATAGACAGCGACAGCAATGCGCGGGTGACAAAAGGCAACAACACAAATGTGAAAGTGACAATACAGATATACAACATTGGTAACAATAAACAAGTGGTCAGGACAATAGTAAACAAAAGATAGAGACAACACATTACGGGTGATATATGTAACATTATTATGGTTAGGGGTTTAGATTGGTTTTAGAGTTGAAAGGTTGCAATGTAAATACAAGGAAAGAATCAAATATAAGAAGATGATCAGTTCTTTTTGGCTGAGCCTACAGTAAACATGATAACTAGGCTTTGCATCTGTTGGGCCTTGAACACAATGATAATAAAGTGAGAGGATGTGAGGTTTGGCGGGAGGGAAGAACAAGAAGAAAATTGACTTGAGATAAGAGTGGTAGTAAAGGTAGAGAGAAAGTGTGTGTGAGAGAGAAACAAGCATAAATAGACGAGATAAGAGTGGTAGTGAAGGTAGAGAGAAAGTGTGTGAGAGAGAGAAACAAGCATAAATAGACGAGATAAGAGTGGTTGTGAAGGTAGAGAGAAAGTGTGTGAGAGAGAGAAACAAGCATAAATAGACGAGATAAGAGTGGTAGTGAAGGTAGAGAGAAAGTGTGTGTTGTGTGTGAGAGAGAAACAAGCATAAATAGACGAGATAAGAGTGGTAGTATGGTAGAGAGAAAGTGTGTGAGAGAGAGAAACAAGCATAAATAGACGAGATAAGAGTGGTAGTGAAGTAGAGAGAAAGTGTGTGAGAGAGAGAAACAAGCATAAATAGACGAGATAAGAGTGGTAGTGAAGGTAGAGAGAAAGTGTGTGAGAGAGAGAAACAAGCATAAATAGACGAGATAAGAGTGGTAGTGAAGGTAGAGAGAAAGTGTGTGAGAGAGAGAGAAACAAGCATAAATAGACGAGATAAGAGTGGTAGTGAAGTAGAGAGAAAGTGTGTGAGAGAGAGAGAAACAAGCATAAATAGACGAGATAAGAGTGGTAGTGAAGGTAGAGAGAAAGTGTGTGAGAGAGAGAGAAACAAGCATAAATAGACGAGATAAGAGTGGTAGTGAAGGTAGAGAGAAAGTGTGTGTGAGAGAGAAACAAGCATAAATAGACGAGATAAGAGTGGTAGTGAAGGTAGAGAGAAAGTGTGTGAGAGAGAGAAACAAGCATAAATAGACGAGATAAGAGTGGTAGTGAAGGTAGAGAGAAAGTGTGTGTGAGAGAAACAAGCATAAATAGACGAGATAAGAGTGGTAGTGAAGGTAGAGAGAAAGTGTGTGAGAGAGAGAAGCAAGCATAAATAGACGAGATAAGAGTGGTAGTGAAGGTAGAGAGAAAGTGTGTGAGAGAGAGAAACAAGCATAAATAGACGAGATAAGAGTGCTAGTGAAGGTAGAGAGAAAGTGTGTGAGAGAGAGAGAAACAAGCATAAATAGACGAGATAAGAGTGGTAGTGAAGGTAGAGAGAAAGTGTGTGTTGTGTGTGAGAGAGAAACAAGCATAAATAGACGAGATAAGAGTTGTAGTATGGTAGAGAGAAAGTGTGTGAGAGAGAGAAACAAGCATAAATAGACGAGATAAGAGTGGTAGTGAAGGTAGAGAGAAAGTGTGTGTGAGAGAGAAACAAGCATAAATAGACGAGATAAGAGTGGTAGTGAAGGTAGAGAGAAAGTGTGAGAGAGAGAGAGAAACAAGCATAAATAGACGAGATAAGAGTGGTAGTGAAGGTAGAGAGAAAGTGTGTGAGAGAGAGAGAAACAAGCATAAATAGACGAGATAAGAGTGGTAGTGAAGGTAGAGAGAAAGTGTGTGAGAGAGAGAGAAACAAGCATAAATAGACGAGATAAGAGTGGTAGTGAAGGTAGAGAGAAAGTGTGTGTGAGAGAGAAACAAGCATAAATAGACGAGATAAGAGTGGTAGTGAAGGTAGAGAGAAAGTGTGTGAGAGAGAGAAACAAGCATAAATAGACGAGATAAGAGTGGTAGTGAAGGTAGAGAGAAAGTGTGTGAGAGAGAGAAACAAGCATAAATAGACGAGATAAGAGTGGTAGTGAAGGTAGAGAGAAAGTGTGTGTTGTGTGTGAGAGAGAAACAAACATAAATAGACGAGATAAGAGTGGTAGTATGGTAGAGAGAGAGTGTGTGTTGTGTGAGAGAGAGAAACAAGCATAAATAGACGAGATAAGAGTGGTAGTGAAGGTAGAGAGAAAGTGTGTGTTGTGTGAGAGAGAGAAACAAGCAGAAATAGACGAGATAAGAGTGGTAGTGAAGGTAGAGAGAAAGTGTGTGTGAGAGAGAAACAAGCATAAATAGACGAGATAAGAGTGGTAGTGAAGGTAGAGAGAAAGTGTGTGAGAGAGAGAAACAAGCATAAATAGACGAGATAAGAGTGATAGTATGGTAGAGAGAAAGTGTGTGTTGTGTGAGAGAGAGAAACAAGCATAAATAGACGAGATAAGAGTGATAGTATGGTAGAGAGAAAGTGTGTGTTGTGTGAGAGAGAGAAACAAGCATAAATAGACGAGATAAGAGTGGTAGTGAAGGTAGAGAGAAAGTGTGTGAGAGAGAGAAACAAGCATAAATAGACGAGATAAGAGTGGTAGTGAAGGTAGAGAGAAAGTGTGTGTGAGAGAGAAACAAGCATAAATAGACGAGATAAGAGTGGTAGTATGGTAGAGAGAAAGTGTGTGAGAGAGAGAAACAAGCATAAATAGACGAGATAAGAGTGGTAGTGAGGGTAGAGAGAAAGTGTGTGAGAGAGAGAAACAAGCATAAATAGACGAGATAAGAGTGGTAGTGAGGGTAGAGAGAAAGTGTGTGAGAGAGAGAAACAAACATAAATAGACGAGATAAGAGTGGTAGTGAGGGTAGAGAGAAAGTGTGTGAGAGAGAGAAACAAACATAAATAGACGAGATAAGAGTGGTAGTGAGGGTAGAGAGAAAGTGTGTGAGAGAGAGAAACAAGCATAAATAGACGAGATAAGAGTGGTAGTGAAGGTAGAGAGAAAGTGTATGTTGTGTGAGAGAGAAAACAAGCATAAATAGACGAGATAAGAGTGGTAGTGAGGGTAGAGAGAAAGTGTGTGAGAGAGAGAAACAAGCATAAATAGACGAGATAAGAGTGGTAGTGAGGGTAGAGAGAAAGTGTGTGAGAGAGAGAGAAACAAGCATAAATAGACGAGATAAGAGTGGTAGTGAAGGTAGAGAGAAAGTGTGTGAGAGAGAGAGAAACAAGCATAAATAGACGAGATAAGAGTGGTAGTGAAGGTAGAGAGAAAGTGTGTGTTGTGTGTGAGAGAGAAACAAGCATAAATAGACGAGATAAGAGTGGTAGTATGGTAGAGAGAAAGTGTGTGTTGTGTGAGAGAGAGAAACAAGTATAAATAGACGAGATAAGAGTGGTAGTGAAGGTAGAGAGAAAGTGTGTGTTGTGTGAGAGAGAGAAACAAGCAGAAATAGACGAGATAAGAGTGGTAGTGAAGGTAGAGAGAAAGTGTGTGAGAGAGAGAAACAAGCATAAATAGACGAGATAAGAGTGGTAGTGAAGGTAGAGAGAAAGTGTGTGAGAGAGAGAAACAAGCATAAATAGACGAGATAAGAGTGGTAGTATGGTAGAGAGAAAGTGTGTGTTGTGTGAGAGAGAGAAACAAGCATAAATAGACGAGATAAGAGTGGTAGTGAAGGTAGAGAGAAAGTGTGTGAGAGAGAGAAACAAGCATAAATAGACGAGATAAGAGTGGTAGTGAAGGTAGAGAGAAAGTGTGTGAGAGAGAGAAACAAGCATAAATAGACGAGATATGAGTGGTAGTATGGTAGAGAGAAAGTGTGTGAGAGAGAGAAACAAGCATAAATAGACGAGATAAGAGTGGTAGTGAGGGTAGAGAGAAAGTGTGTGAGAGAGAGAAACAAGCATAAATAGACGAGATAAGAGTGGTAGTGAGGATAGAGAGAAAGTGTGTGAGAGAGAGAAACAAGCATAAATAGACGAGATAAGAGTGGTAGTGAGGGTAGAGAGAAAGTGTGTGAGAGAGAGAAACAATCATAAATAGACGAGATAAGAGTGGTAGTGAAGGTAGAGAGAAAGTGTGTGTTGTGTGAGAGAGAAAAACAAGCATAAATAGACGAGATAAGAGTGGTAGTGAGGGTAGAGAGAAAGTGTGTGAGAGAGAGAAACAAGCATAAATAGACAAGATAAGAGTGGTAGTGAGGGTAGAGAGAAAGTGTGTGTTGTGTGAGAGAGAAAAACAAGCATAAATAGACGAGATAAGAGTGGTAGTGAGGGTAGAGAGAAAGTGTGTGTTGTGTGAGAGAGAAAAACAAGCATAAATAGACGAGATAAGAGTGGTAGTGAGGGTAGAGAGAAAGTGTGTGTTGTGTGTGTGTATGCGAGCGAGAAAGAGAGAGAGAGAGAGAGAGAGAGAGAGAGAGAGAGAGAGAAACAAGCAGAAATAGACATAAGCTAAAACAGGTAGTGAAGGCAGAAAGAAAGTGTGTGTTGTGTGTATGAGAGCGGGAATTATGGCTGCCGAACCAGGGTTAGCATTATCAACAAAAATACTGCGGGAGATTAATATTTTTTTTTATCAGTTCGTGAAGCTCTCCCTGTCGAGGGGTAAAAATAGAACGCTAGCTGTAAAAGAGGGCTTGTCAAAGGTCCTAACGCCTGCCTGCGGATAACGGGATTTACCGCTTCAAGTGACGACAACACAACGAATTTGAAGATACAGCATCGAAATTTCTAATTTCAGGGAAATCCATCTACTTCTTGGTCTATTTCTATATCTTGGTTGTTCTATGTTGTTGCTATAAGCTCATGACGCTGGTACTGAGGGATTCACGCGCATTAAATGTTCAAACCAATTGAATGTCTCCCTATGTATTCGATTGCTGGTAGAATTGTGCTATTTGTCTTCAGCCACATATTCATCAACGTTTCTTGATATCATAGTTGGTAGAACGTGGCTTCTATGATAACAACGAAGTTTTCTGTTCTGCCTCAGATACCGGGTGTCAGGTGCTGTCAGACACTGAGACTATACTATTGGTCGTTTCAAAATATTTTGAAGGTGTTTAAAATTCCATATCTCTGCAACCAATTGATTGATAATGCTGAAATTTTGCATATGGTCTTGTGATTTTTTGGTCCCAAGAAGTACATTCATTTCCTCACCAACAAACGTATAGTTTTAAATATTCTTTATTTGAAGTATACAAATTTAAGGCATTTTGGTCAAACCATATATTTGGATGAATTACCGCTTCATATGAGTGAGCACCCACGGACTTGTCATCTTGAACGTAATGCGCGCCAATTTCCCTGTTTTAAGCACTAAAAAACACATAAAACGCGTCATAGTTATAATTTTATATCCGGTGCATCCCATTTCCTGTCGTTTTGTTTGTGATTTATGTGCAACGGCGTATCCTAATTATTGGGTAATTTCGTTAAATTTGTGATCTGTTAGTCAATGGGTATAAAAGTAAAGTTCCTTACATTGCAATCAGTGGCAATAAAGGTGTATAAATATTTTTGCATAGAAGCTAAGCGTGGAAAACTGTATCGAAGCATCTCAAAGCCAGAAAAGAGAACTATTCACGCATTGGGTATAAGCAAACGCTTTTCAAACAAGTGCTTAAAGCTAACGGAGTGTCCAGTTCAATCAAGACTAGGACGCTAGGAAGAAAGAAAGTAGTAGATAGTTTTGACAAGGAAGTGATTAGAAGAGCAATTTGTAAAATGTTCGATTCCAAAGAAACTGTGACTTTAAGAAAACTGAAAATTCGACTGAGAGCAGAAAATGACATTGTTGTGTCGAAAACAACATTATGGAGAACTGTTAGAAGCATCGGTTTTACGTTTAGAAAGTACGATAGTGGTAGAAATGTCATCTGCGAGAAGCCGCACTTAGTTTCTATGAGGAGTAAATATTTACGTGAAGTACGGGAAATGCGTAACCAAGGTTATGATATTGTATTTCTAGATGAATCTTGGATAAATTCTCACCACACAAGTGCAAAGGAATGGCAGTTATCAGTTGGAAGTATTAAAAGATGTGTACCCACTGGAAAAGGACAGCGTATTATAATGGCACATGCAGGCAGCCGAAAAGAAGGGTTGGTGAAAAATGCAGAACTTATATTCACCTCTAATTATACTGACAACAGGGACTATCACACCGAGATGAATGGCCATATATTTAGAGAGTGGATTGAAAATACTCTTCTTCCAATTCTAGACAGACCATCCTGTCTGGTAATGGACAACGCGTCGTACCACAACGCTGTGGCAGAAGAAGACAAAATTCCTACATCTACCAGTACAAAAGATGTTATAAAGATTTGGCTAAGAAAGGAAGGAATTCCGTTTAACGAGGGATTTTTGAAACCTGAATTACTGTCACTTGTTAAGAAATCGCAAAAGACCAAAGTATTCCAAATAGACAAAATCATTCAACAGCATGGTCATACGTGCTTGAGACTGCCCCCTTATCATCCACAATTAAACCCCATTGAACTCGTTTGGGCAAAAATTAAAGGGCAGGTGGCAGCTGAGAATACAAGTTTTAAACTATGCGATATAAAAGGACTGACATATGCTGCTCTATCACAGATTGACAAAGATTTTTGGTGCAAATGTGAAGATCATGTCTTAAAAGAAGAAAATGACTATTGGAAAAAAGATGGACTATCGTTCGTTCAGCCCAGATTAGTAATCAATATGTTAGACTCCTCTGATTCAGAATAAATGAAATAATAATGGACGTTTTTTATATGTCCGCATGATCAATCTTTAGCTAAAGTTGATAACGTTTTGAAAATGTAAAGATTCTTGATATGTGTACTGCAGGCATGCAAAGAAACTAAATCACTTTCATATGTCTTGTTTACGTAAAATAATGAAAGTCACATGGAAAGACATAAAACGAACAATGTAGCTCTTTACAGTGAAGAGCATCCCGTGCTTACATCGGACTCTTTAGTCACATGCGTACCCATAAACAATAACTTTGCTTGATATGTCATCTCGTTATCGCTCGCAACGGATAATTAATTTTTTTTAAATGTATTCTTTGTTGTATATTGTTTAAATAGTTTTCATTAATGGAACTGTTTATACGCTGATTTGTTTTAGACCGTCTGTAAAGGCTATAACATTGACATTCTCATAGTATTTTAAAGAAAGTAAACAATAGAAAGTAAACAGTTGATAAACGCCTCCAACTTTCAAGTTGTGTAGAGACGCCTATGCCGAGAAGCTGATTTCCATTAATGTACGGTAAATTATTTTCTCCAGGAGCAAAAAGATCCGTAAATTCACTGAGATCAAAGGAAAGTGCTGCTTCATGATGAAGCATACTTCCTACATCATTAAATTTTGTGAAATCGGTGGGACCTTGGAAAAACAAGACCAGATGCAAAAAATCAAGTTTGTAAGTGCAGGAAAGAGGAGATATTTCATGTTAATCGTGAACATTTAGATTTGAAACGACCAATACTTCATTAAATAGACACTGAGACTATACTACTTCATTAAATAGACACTGAGACTATACTACTTCATTAAATAGACACTGAGACTATACTACTTCATTAAATAGACACCGAGGCTATACTACTTCATTAAATAGACACCGAGGCTATACTACTTCATTAAATAGACACTGAGACTTTACTACTTCATTAAATAGACACTGAGACTATACTACTTCATTAAATAGACACTGAGATTATACTACTTCATTTAATAGACACCGAAACTATGCTACTTCATTAAATAGACACTGAGACTATACTACTTCATTAAATAGACACTGAGACTATACTACTTCATTTAATAAACACCGAAACTATGCTACTTCATTAAATAGACACTGAGACTATACTACTTCATTAAATAGACACTGAGTCTATACTACTTCATTAAATAGCAACTGAGACTATACTATTTCATTAAATAGAAACCGAAGCTATACTACTTCATTAAATAGACACTGAGACTATATTTCTTATTAGTCACACTCAAGAGTAATGTGTTTTTAATAATTTTCTTGTAATGAAGTTTTAATTCTTTCGACGACGTTTCCTTGAGACGTTTTTGTTTTAATTTCTTTGATCTTTCTGGGAACAATGAACAGTCAAGCAAACCACACTTCTGTAAATACAAGTGAGCTATGCTTACTATTGTTTGTTTTCTATGTTTTACATCCATGAAGCATCATTGGTTGTTGTAGCGCAGGGCAAGATACACGTAGAACATAGGCAGGAGATTGGATTGCTTCCTGCACAGCTCTGAAGTAAGCATCAACATCGTCAACATCATCACCACAGCTATCGTCATCAACACCACCATCATCATCATCATCATCACCATCATTCTCCACAGTTCGCGATTTCCTGCTCAGAACCCATCTGGACAAAGACACGTGGAAGTTGTCTACTTCAGCGTTCGCCTTACGACTATTCCTCGTTATCGTCCGACTTTTAAAAGTCGATAAATGGGCTCTGACGTCTTGTAGTTTACTGCGCCCTTTGGACCAACACATTCGACATTTTTTATACAGAGTTACCTTCTCTCTTCAATCCATTCTCGCTTGTCCAAACCGTATACAGACCCACAGCAAAGGGATCTTCTGGTTCACTTCTCCTGAATAAAAATCTATATACCGCTGGCAATCCATGCGTTATTAACCCTCGTATGGGGGGGGGGGGGGGGTCATTATTCAAGCTAGTTCTCCCTTTTCTGGAGTGTAAACAGAGTCTAGGAATAATTCTGATGCCTGCTGCAGGTTTGAATAAATAGTTCCCAAAAAACATGCCTCAAAAGAACAGTTTGTGTACAATGGAATGAATTCAAGACTAATATAGAGATAAGAGAAATGGTCATGCAACCAAAGATTTCATCTACAATTGGGAGGAGAAGATGGATATATGTTGAACAGGTGTTTAGTAGAGACAAAAGAATTTCAAAACAGGCTCTTTTATGGGGAAACAGGAAACATCATGATACAGAAAAAGAAGAAGACATAGAGAAAAATGAAAAGATCACTGACAAGAGAAGCAAAGTTGATAGGCTAAATTCATTTCATAAGATCGAACACCTCTTCCCAGAATAGAGATCGATGGCGAGAAGCAATACGAGCCCAAAGCAACGTCTAACGGCCTGGCCAGGGTCATAGAAACATCAGCACAACCAATAAGGACATTTGACGAGTCTTAATGCTCAGGTCAAAGAGCAAGGCTTATGTATGTCATTATTCAGCAAGGTTCACTCTCACCTTTTGTGAGTTTCAAGGAGAGGACAGCACGAAATGGAAATAGCATGCTCAGATCAGATAAAATAGTTTGACCATGTGATAAGTTACACCAAAATACAACACAGCGAGTGCTAAACAAAAATTTCGAGACCCTCGTGACAACAGCGAAAAAGATGAATTGATGAAGTACTAGAAACACAAGGAAACATAACAGGAGTAACCAACTGAGAAAAAGATGGATTGATGAAGTACTAGAATTTCTACACGATGAAACATAACAACAGGAGAGGCCAACAGTGAAAAAGATGGATTGATGAAGTACTAGAAAGACAATGAAACATAACAACAGGAGAGGCCAACAGTGAAAAAGATGGATTGATGAAGTACTAGAAACACGATGATATATAACAACAGGAGAGGCCAACAGTGAAAAAGATGGATTGATGAAGTACTAGAAACACGATGAAACATAACAAAGGAGAGGCCCAACAGTGAAAAAAATGGATTGATGAAGTACTAGAAACACAATGAAACATAACAAAGGAGAGGCCAACAGTGAAAAAAATGGATTGATGACGTACTAGAAACACAATGAAACATAAGAACAGGAGAGGCCAACAGTGAAAAATATGGATTGATGAAGTACTAGAAACACAATAAAACATAACAACAGGAGAGGCCAACAGAAAAGCAAAAGACATAAAACAATCTCACCATTGAAGCTGAAAGTTGAATGAGGAAGGATAGAAGATTACCCCAAAAATACGTTTATTGTCGAACAATAAGGGCACTAACACCATATTCACCATTCCCTATTTCTTGTCTTCCTTCCTCATGTTTCTGTTACACTATCACCATATTCACCATTCACTATTTCTTGTCTTTCTTCCTCATGTTTCTGTTACACTATCACCATATTCACCATTCACTATTTCTTGTCTTTCTTCCTCATGTTTCTGTTACACTATCACCATATTCACCATTCACTATTTCTTGTCTTTCTTCCTCATGTTTCTGTTACACTAACACCATATTTATTCACAATTCCCTATTTCTAGTCTTTCTTCCTCATCTTTATGTTACACTAACACCATATTTATTCACAATTCCCTATTTCTAGTCTTTCTTCCTCATGTTTCTGTTACACTAACACCATATTCACAATTCCCTATTTCTAGTCTTTCTTCCTCATGTTTATGTTACACTAACACCATATTTATTCACAATTCCCTATTTCTAGTCTTTCTTCCTCATGTTTCTGTTACACTATCACCATATTCACCATTCACTATTTCTTGTGATTCTTCCTCATGTTTCTGTTACACTAACAATGTCAATCCGTATTTTCAAAAAAGCACAGATGAGGACAAATTCGTTGCTACACCGATTGTTGACAAGGCAGACACACTCGACACGGCCTCCCACAGCTGTCAGAGAGAGAATCCGCGTGACCCTGTTTCAACTGGAGACTGGAGGCCGATAACAAAGAAAGAGACCAAGAAAAAAATCCCAACACCTGCCTTCCTTCCTTTACGGCTGAGTTCAGGGCAGCCTTGCTTGCCTTATAACTCCATTAGCGTCCTTAATGTAAACCCTAGCTAGACGTCATTAGGGCCTCCCACGTATTATCGCGAGATCGCCGAAGTTTCTAGCTGTTTGACTGGTGAATAAGTTGCTCACACTAAACACCTCCTACACACATTCTTATTGAATTACTGTCTACTGAAGGAAGATCTACTGACATCTTTGTACTAACGTGGAAACCACATTCACTCACGAAATTATATGTTTATTTGTGTGCACCTTAAGTATGACTGTATATGATTTACATAATCACCGGAGTCTGTAGTAATGTGGTTTTACAGAAGAATGTTGAGAATACCATGGACAGTTATGAAGAGTAATGAAAATGTTCTGAAAGAGGTCAAAGCAAAAAGAGAGCTCATTTCCAATATTAGGACGAAACAATCATCATTTTTTGGCCATGTAATGAGAAGGGAACAGCTGGAATATATTGTAACAAATGGAAAAATTGAGGGAAAATGAGATAAATGGAAACAAAGAGAAAGGATACAAGAGAGCTTAAGAGAATGGCTTGGCAGAAGGTCAACAACAGAAATGATAAATAGCTGCCGAGATCGAAAGTTGTGGAGAGACATGATCACCTACGCCAGCAGGCCCGGTACTTGATGATGATGTACCATGTGACTTGTTGCACTTAAATTTAACAATATATACATATATATATATATATACATATATATATATATATATATATATATATATATATATATATATATATTACGGTCATCCGTTCATAACGTATTAAAGTCATCCAGTGTTTTCATCATCAGTTTCCGTTATTCCTGTCTTGATTCTTTCTATTGTCACGTTTTGGTACAACTTTCATTCACTCATAGTCCATGTCGACAGGCGTGTTTCTCCATAACTCTCGATCTTGTGCTATATGTAACACCCCATCAGGCCACGCCATCAAACCATCATCTTTGTATTTCTCTGACCTTATATTTTCCCTCTTGTTACTAGTAATTCTACCCACCAGTTCACAACTGTCCCACAAATCTGGACTGGCTTGTCCTTATTCGATGCTGTTACATCTTTTAGCTGACATTTAATGTGGACATTATCTTTATTATTTTCGCAGCTTTCTCAAACAACTGCAGTTGTCGGTGGTCGACCAAGATGGCGGCTTGTTAAATATCGGAGTTTGGATTATGTGATAAAAGTGATTGAAAAAATATCTAAAGAAACAACAGATAAAATGGTTTGGCCACGTGACAAGGCAAAGCGATCAAAACACAAAACGAGTCCTCAATAAACGTTGCGAGAACACCAGACCCAAGGGTAGACCACAAAAAAGATGGATTGACGGAATATTAGAAGCACTAGGTAACATAGCAGCAGAGGCGAACAGAAGAGCAAAAGACCGCAAATGATATCTCCCCTCGACGCTGAAAGGGAAATTAGGAAGGAAAGAAGAAGAATAATAGGCAGTTGTCAGTTACTTTCAATATTTCCCTATTTATTTGTAGTTGTAGATTTCATGATTTGACAGTTCTCTTATCTTGGCACACTCGCTAGGCTTTTACGTAGAAACAAGGAAAGTGTAGAGAAGATTCCCGTGTGGTGTTCCAGTTTAACGGACAAAATAGTATAATAGGAAGTATCACAATGGATATAAATCACGGGTAAAGACTGGACACAATTTGGGTACGGGGGAGGGGGGAAAGGAGGAACAAGACGTAAAAGGCAAGAATAAATCGATGTAGACTGTCATAGGTCTTTCTCTTCCTCCGCTGCCCCTAAACATCACATCTTTAAGAGCGGCCCTACCCATACCCTAAACAAAAGTATCAGAGCATTTTCCTTCTCCGTCCTTGTCAACATGTTAGCTCCTGCCTATATCATCAGCCAGTAACACAGGCCTTGTTCCCCGGTCTATTTAAACAAGGTATTGCGCCGAGAGAGAGAGAGAGAGAGAGAGAGAGAGAGAGAGAGAGATCGTATCACAACTCATAACAATCGTTCGCGTGCACACAGCCCAAAACGTCGGAGCACAAAAACCAGGACTCAGCAACAAAGCGACACAACACTCAACCTTTACCAGCCTATAAAGCCTTCGCCTAGGCCAGGCACACACTCCCCCTATCAAATAACATAACCACCTCATATAACCAGTGGTTCCCAAAACGTTTGGGGTCGGGTCCACAGTTTACAGGATCTTCACGGACTTCGCTTGACCACTTCTTCTTCTTCTACCTTTCAGCTCCTGTGGAGCATAGGTCTTCAACAAACACTTTCCAGGCCGTTCTGTTTCTTGCCATTCTTTTAAGATCATTCCATGTCATCCCCATCATCTTCATCCTGCTTCCATCTGTCTTCTCCAAGAATAGTTTGGTCTTCCTCTCTGTCTTTTCCGTTTCCCCAAAGAACAAGAAAACAAGACTTGACCGCTACTCTCTTCATAAGTCCGCCCCAAACATTATTTCCACAATCTTCTACCTACATTGCATCGTATCAGTTCTGTTGTTGACTGTTTTCCATGACATGACACCAAGCTATCCAGTATTTTCTCTCTTTGTCGTCCGCGATCTTTCTTTCCTCTTTTTTTGCCAGTTGTAACCAAGTATTCCAACTTTCCTCTTCTCATGATGTGCCTGAAAAATGTTGATTGTTTCTTTCTGATGTTCTTTAGGAGCTCCCTTTTTTGCGTTGGCCTCTTTGAGAATTTTCCCATTGGTCCTTTTAGCTGTCCAGGGAACTTTCAACATTCTTCTGAAAAATTCCATCTCTGTGGCCTCTTATCGTCGTCTCATTTGTTTGTCTACTGTCCATGATTCGCTGCCTTAGGTCAGAATTGGTTCTATATAGCACAGATGAACTCTCTTTCTCACTTATATTGACATAGATTTGCTGCATTAGATATTTGTCATTTCAATAGGGACATTAAACTGACGTAGTGTTGTATTTTACTGCAAGTCATATTTTCGGCCCAACAAACACACCCGACTTCAGCACAGCATTTCTGAATATCGGGTTGTCTTTTCTCTCGACCACTTTTCGTTTGTCAAGACTAGAGTCTGTTTCCATGATCACTTATATGAGAGTCTAGTCTGTGTCCATGATCACGTATATTAGAGTCTGTTTTCATGAGCACTTGGATTGGAGTCTGTTTTCATGAGCACTTAGATTGGAGTCTCACTTTGATTGGAGTCTGTTTTTGTGAATACTGAGATTAGAGTCTGTTTTCATGAGCACTTAGACTGGAGTCTCACTTAGATTGGAGTCTGTTTTTGTGAGCACTGAGATTAGAGTCTGTTTTCATGAGCACTTTGATTTGAGTCTATTTTCATGAGCACTTAGATTGGAGTCTCACTTAGATTGGAGTCTGTTTTCATGAGCACTTAGATTGGAGTTTCACTTAGATTGGAGTCTATTTTCATGAGCACTTAGACTGGAGTCTCACTTAGATTGGAATCTGTTTTTGTGAGCACTGAGATTAGAGTCTGTTTTCATGAGCACTTAGATTGGAGTCTGTTTTCATGAGCACTTAGATTGGAGTCTCACTTAGATTGGAGTCTGTTTTCATGAGCACTTAGATTGGAGTTTCACTTAGATTGGAGTCTATTTCATGAGCACTTAGACTGGAGTCTCACTTAGATTGGAGTCTGTTTTTGTGAGCACTGAGATTAGAGTCTGTTTTCATGAGCACTTAAGATTGGAGTCTCACTTAGATTGGAGCCTGTTTTCATGAGCACTTAGAATGGAGTCTCACTTAGATGGGATTCTGTTTCCATGAGCACTTATACTACAGTTTCTAGGAACACTACGAGGAGGTGAAGTAGGATCATGATCAGCGGCTATCGCTAATCCTGACGCGTGAAGTCAGCTATGAGTCACTGATCAGAATTAGTCCTGGTGCTAACGTGCGTCTCGCTCCTTCCTTGACATGCCATAAATACGTGAATGGAAGAATCGGTCACGTAAACAACAGAAAGACATTAACTTCACTTCATTTTATACGTGTTTTTGGTGTCCCGGAAGACAAGCTAAACAGATAAAACGCTGCTTCATGTCCATTCATTGTGTGTTTATCATAGAAGGTAGGTGAGGTTTAGAGATGGTGGAGTGGGAGATGGATGGAGAGAGGGGGGGAGGGAGAGAGAGATGAATGCAAATATGACTTCATAAAGGCATTTACGAAGATGGATGTAGAAGATAAAGGGCTGGCTCAGCAAGATGACCTTACCTCCATGGCATTATCACATGTTGAAAAAGGCAGAAGGTTGATAAGAAGCAGTCATTTCTTCTTTAATTATTCCCTACCCCCAGTAGTTGGATATCAACTTTTACTTACTAATACTCACTCTGTCTGTCTCTCTCTCTCCATTAACCCCGTCTTCCTTTTCTTATTTAATCTTCCATCCTTTCTCGCTCACTTAATTGACGTCAACATTGATAATTCTGAAAAGGTAGCTTTTCTCAACTAGAACTCATGTGACCTTCTAACCAAGACCCTTGAGTGTGATCATCTACGACCCCGTTACTCAATACGTTATCTCCATGTAAGAAGCGATCTCGCCTGGCATGTTCACATAAACTGCATTAGGCTAAATGCACAGGCTGACAATACAAATGAACAGCAACACACACACTTGGTGTGTCATAGCCGCTTTCCACTGTGCTCCGGAAATCTCCAGTACGGTGACTGATTACTAAGATAAGAAATGCGAACCCACTAGGCCAGGACATGTCAAACATCGCGCACACCTTGTTTGAACTTTGTCAACTGTGACCTACTTGTGTCTACACAAAGAACTAAATTTTTGGAGAAGGAATCACTGTGAGGTGGGGGCGAGGAGGCCAGCACAGTTGTACAAACAAGTTCTTTTGCTTTTTTTTTCTCTCCTTCCTCATTTGTCTTTCAGCGTCCAGGAGAGTTTGTCGTATTTTACTTTTCTGTTGGCCTCTCTTGTTGTTATGTTTCCTGCCGCGTTTGTAATATTTAGCCAATTCATCTTTTTCGTGGTCTGGTGCTATCACATGTTGCAGTTGAATGCCGTGATTTTAGAACAATAAATCGAATAAATCTAGAATTCAGAATAATGTTTGTAATATTTAGCCAATTCATCTTTTTCGTGGTCTGGTGCTATCACATGTTGCAGTTGAATGCCGTGATTTTAGAACAATAAATCGAATAAATCTAGAATTCAGAATAATGTTTGTAATATTTAGCCAATTCATCTTTTTCGTGGTCTGGTGCTATCGCATGTTGCAGTTGAATGCCGTGATTTTAGAACAATAAATCGAATAAATCTAGAATTCAGAATAATGTTTGTAATATTTAGCCAATTCATCTTTTTCGTGGTCTGGTGCTATCACATGTTGCAGTTGAATGCCGTGATTTTAGAACAATAAATCGAATAAATCTAGAATTCAGAATAATGTTTGTAATATTTAGCCAATTCATCTTTTTCGTGGTCTGGTGCTATCACATGTTGCAGTTGAATGCCGTGATTTTAGAACAATAATCGAATAAATCTAGAATTCAGAATAATGTTTGTAATATTTAGCCAATTCATCTTTTTCGTGGTCTGGTGCTATCACATGTTGCAGTTGAATGCCGTGATTTTAGAACAATAAATCGATTAAATCTAGAATTCAGAATAATGTTTGTAATATTTAGCCAATTCATCTTTTTCGTGGTCTGGTGCTATCGCATGTTGCAGTTGAATGCCGTGATTTTAGAACAATAAATCGAATAAATCTAGAATTCAGAATAATGTTTGTAATATTTAGCCAATTCATCTTTTTCGTGGTCTGGTGCTATCGCATGTTGCAGTTGAATGCCGTGATTTTAGAACAATAAATCTAATGAGTCATGTAACACAAATCTTGCCAAAGGTTATACTAGGAAGAATTCAGAATAAAATCAATATTGAATTAAACGAACTACAATTTGAATTTAGGGGGAAAAAAACAGTGCGACAATAGAAGCCACATTCAGCACGAGGACATTAATCGAAAAGTACACTGAATTAAAGAAACAAACATATGTCTGCTTCATATACTACACTAAAGCTTTTGATAGAATGCATCGTAAACAACTTATAGACTGTCTAAAAGATATACATCTAGATGACATGGACATGCAACTAATATGTAATTTATATTGGGAGCAAACAGTAATAATAAAATATAACAAAGATAACTCTACAACTATTGATATAAAAAGAGGAGTAAGACAAGGATGCATCCTATCATCAAGCTTTTATCACTGAGCACATCCTTAAAAACATCGCAGAGGTGCCAGGCCTATACATTAATGGAAAGATAATCAGTAACCTAAGATATGTTGATGATACTGTTCTACTAGCAGAAAATCCTAAAGACCTACAACAGTTACTTAATGAAACAAACACGACAAGCAAAAAATATGGATTAGATATAAATATCAAAAAGACTAAATCTGTGATCATAAACAAAGAAAATACTCAAAACCTACAAGTGGATATAGAATTTGAAGGAGTAGACCTGGAGACAGTTCAGAGGAACATACCTTAGACATATTATAACCAGTGATGAAAAATGTAAAACTGAAATAAACAAAAGAATAGAAATGTCAAAAAGTAATTTTAATGCCATGAAAAATATACTAAAATCAAAATAAATAACACCAGGGCTAAAACTAAGAATAGCAAAATGTTATATCTTGTCAACATTCCTGTATGGTGCAGAAACATGAGCATTAAACAAGAAAACAGAACAGAAAATTGAAGCCTTTGAAATGTGGACTTATAGAAAAGATGGAAGAATTGGATGGAAAGAAAAGAAAACAAGCGATGAATTCTTAAAACAACTAAAAATGAAAAGAGAACTACTAAACACACTTCAAACAAGACAAATGAGATTTTTGGACCATGTTAAAAGACACAACAGCCTACTTAAAATAATCTTGGAAGGGAAAATACAAGGTAAAAGAGGCTGAGGCAGACCAGACTAACATGGACGAGTAACATCAAAAGATGGACAAGTCAGCCTATGACAACCTGCACCATCAAAGCAAGTATCAGAGCGGAATAACGCTCTATGGTAGCCAACCTTTGATGTGGAGACGGCACTCAATGATGATGATGAAGATTTCTCTTTGTTTCGTTCGGTTGACGTAATGTTTATATCTGCAATGTCGTTTCGTTGATGATGATGATCAGTTATCACTCCAGCTCGCCATATTTTCAACAATTTTTTTTTCTAATTTCAGGGGATGGATACAGCCCGAACACGTGACGCCCCTCACCCTTCCAAAAAAAAAAAAAAGAAAAGCCAAAAGTAGGACTCAAACTCGGGCCTTTCTGGTCAGGAGTGAGCATATTAAACCCCCACTGCTACTTCATCAGCTGATAGCAGTCACCGGTTAATACCTGGATGGGGTGAACAAAAAATTTAAAAAGGTACGGTTATCAGCTGTATGTAGAGGTGAGTAGCAAGCAACTCAAAACGACATTGCGTCTCTGTAGGACTTCAGCTGAAAAAAATGGACACAACACAAACATATATATATAAATAAGCCGATAAAACGACATAGTGGCTACATAGTAGAACATATGAAAAGGAAAATATTAAAGGTGGCTTTCCTGAGTGTAAGGTCTGAAACAAGACTGACCACTAACTGGACAGGACAAAGATCTGAACAATAGGTGCCACTGACAAAGATCTGAACAATAGATACCACTGACAAAGGGTTAACGAAAACAAGAAGGGTCTAAAAATATGCGGAGATGGGGGCTAATTTCCCCAACTATATATATATATATATATTTAAGGCAAGGTTAATTAAAAACCTTTACGCATATATATATATATATATATATATATACACACACACATACACACACACACACATATATACGCATATACACTTATACACACAAGCATGTGATATACATAATTTTTTAAAAAGTATCAATATGTACGATATATACGTAGACATTGATGCTTTAAAAAAAAGTTTCATTTCACTTTTATTTATGGATAGCAATTACGGTCTAATACATGTTGTTTATAAGTCGGTGTGCAGTGACGTGAAAAATATAGGTGAAATTAAGTCACCGATTTATGCAATCTACGTCATGATATTCTGTGTCCACATTCCCGTCTGTAGTATAACACAACACGCCGTTGTTTTACGGTTTCATTGGTGAAAGGAAATTGTGTTCAATTGTGCAAATGTACTGAAGAAGTATTTTTACGATTTATGCTGATATTTCCATACACTGCAGACGCAACTTCATCGTGCGAACAGCCACTTAACCCAATACAAGTCAGCCAAGGGCAGTAGTGTCTAGATAAATAACAAACATCTACGGTATAATTTCCCGTCATTTCAAACATATTTTCACTGCACCTCGACTTTATAAACAAGCCCGTATAACCAGAAAGACCTTGTGGTTGAACGGATCGTTTCTCGCCAAAAAGTAGCAAAACAACAACAATCTATGTACACATATAGATACATACACACAGGCATTGCGTCGTTTTCTCTTTTTGTTTGTTTTTTGTTGTTATTCACCCAATGACTACTAAAGAATTTGTCTGTGCTCTTCGTTGTCCCCACCCCCTTAAAAGGACATTAAGTTGGTGTTAGTTATGTTGTGTTTTAGTTTGCAGTAGAACTGTGATATTTGGGCCTTTCGGCCCAACACATCCGATTACAGCAAGTTATTTTTATTTTTGAGCACCGTGTTGTGTTCCTTCTTCGATCCCTACTCGGTTAGCCTGACTAGACAGTTTAGTCGTTTCTGGAGGCACTGCGAAGAGGGTGGGGTGGTGGGTTGGTTCATCGACCCTAGCGCAAACCATCAGCTATAGGTCGCCGACACATCTCTGCAGCTGTGAGGCGGCTTTGTCTTCTAGCGTCGTTCTGATTGTATGGTGCCCCTCACCCATGTAAAGCTGCAACTATTTTTATAATAATTTTTTTTTAAATCTTGTCATCCTTATCAGATTTACTGCATTTTTTTTTAAAATGCATTTACCCTTGACCTATACCTGGCTAAGGAGTAACGAATTCGAGCTGAACAAAACTATACTCGATCATCATAGATTTAATCCTGGAAATATTTTGGTCTGTTTGGCTTTTGAAAGGCACATTTCATTAGTTTGGCCGCGTATCCCGATCGTCTGGCCTAGGAAAGACCATTCTGCGAGGAATTGTGAAAGTAGCGATTTAGAGAGGTAGACAGGAAACAAAGTATAAGATAACATCAAATAATGGTCAGGCCCTCGACATTGCAGGGAGCCGCGATAGCTCAGTGGTTAGTGAACTGGACTACAAGGACAAGGGGTAGGGTTCGATTCCAACCGACGGCTTCCGGGTTCACCCAGCCTTAAATGGGTACCGGATTTTTTTCTGGGAAAATAAAGCGGCACGGGCGTAGAAATACCGACCACATTACCCCAAAAATCGTATGCCGAAGGTCTGTAAAATTTATGGTCACTAACACCATATTCCCTATACGCCACTTGGCGTGACGGGTCACTAACACCATATTCCCTATACGCCACTTGGCGTGACGGGTCACTAACACCATATTCCCTATAGCCACTTGGCGTGACGGGTCACTAACACCATATTCCCTATAGCCACTTGGCGTGACGGGTCACTAACACCATATTCCCTATAGCCACTTGGCGTGACGGGTCACTAACACCATATTCCCTATACGCCACTTGGCGTGAATTTACTTTTACTTTTACCTCGACATTGCGCATTCAAAAAAAAAAAAAAAAAAAAAAGACAAGATAGGGAGAAATGGAAAAAAACTTAACAAAATTTGTCTGTAATGTCTCAAAGACCACCCAGGGATGTGTGATGAAGAAAAATTAGGTGGCTTATGAGTATACACTGGTGGCAAACACAGCCACAACAATACGCTTTGGCGTTGTCAGAGCGTAGTGAGTAGTAAGATGTTAAAGTGGAAAAAAAAACAACAACTGCGACACAGCGGAAAAATACTACGAAGAGAAATAAACTAAAAAACAAGCTCATAACGAGAGGACAGAATTAACACACACACAAGTTCTTCCTTTAGGTCATGTTGAAAGCTGCGTTACACTGTGTTCGTTCGTTCGTTCGCTTTCGTCAGCTTTGACCTCTGACGAAGTCCCACCCACTCAATTTTGTGGGACTGAATTTTGCGTGTAAAGTCTGTTTTATCCCATTACAGGATGCCCCTCGCCATGCAGGCAGATTTACTCCGACTTCAGAGGTACTAATTTTTAGGGAATTAGTAAAACCCAGGTGTCCTCGCCAGGGTACGAACCTGGTAAGCCAACCGCCTATCGATTGCGCTAACCGGACACCCACACTGTGTTCTAGGACAATACATTTTAGTTCAAAAACGACACCAGGAGGCGGTAATTACCGTCAATCAGTAACTAAGTCATTATGTCAATCACGCTGTAGTTAGACAACTTCCCATGATCCCACTATTCAACAGCTACAACAAAACATAATACATGTACATTACGAGATGGCCGTGTCAAAACAAACATACTTGTATTCACACACACACACACACATTAACTAAATAAAGACAAACACAGTTTATATATTATGTACCAGTAATATTCATTCTAAGCCGCGCCTTAGGTCTCGTTTAACAGCTAAAAGACAGCATGAAGTAACTGCTGTGTGTGCGTGTGTGTGTGTAACCGACCAGTTTGTTTAACCTATCGCAACAATCAAGCTTAAAATAACACACGTTTCTTTCAAAGTAAAAATACAAATTAAAGATATAAATATATATTTAAATTAGATACACCAGGAGAAAGAAAACATATATTCAATTTGTGAAGAAAAAAATTGATAAAACAATAAATTTATAAAGTAATATTTAATGTTATGACAACTCGTACCCTCGTAAATATTTGTTTCCCCTTTTGTTCTTCTCGGCTTTCTTGAGATCCCGTAGATGGCGTGATACAACAATATCAAAACCCACCGCTTTTCTCTTTACAAATTAATAACTTCACTCACCTTAACTATGTGCGTGTGTGTACGTGAATGTCCACTGTATTTTTTTTCCTTTGTCCACATTTTCCTTGTACTTTTACATGAAATTGTATTTTACACAACATCCTCCTTTCAAATCGTCATCTTTAATAACAAAAGAAAAAGCTACAGCCACTACCGCTACCACTACTTTACTAATTATGCTGCATTACTACAACTAAAAAGGGAGCCGCGATAGCCCAGTAGTTAGTGAACTGGACTACAAAGGACAAGAGGTGGGGTTCGGTCCCAACCGACAGCTTCGGGGTTTACCCAGCCTTAAATGGGTACCGGATTTTTTTCTGGGAAAGTAAAGCGGCACGGCGTAATACCGACCACATTACCCCAAAAATCATGTGCCGGAGGTCTGTAAAATGTATGGTCACTAACACCATATTCCCTATACGCTACTTGGCGTGACGGGGGCACTTTACTTTTTTTTTTTTACTACCACTAAAACTACCACCATAAAAATACAATTACTACTACCACTAAAACTACCACTATAAAAATACAATTACTACTACAACTAAAACTACCGCTATAAAAGTACAATTACTACTACAACTAAAACTACCGCTATAAAAGTACAATTACTACTACAACTAAAACTACCGCTATAAAATGCAATTACTATTACAACTAAAACTGCCGCTACTAAAAATACAATTACTATTACAACTAAAACTACCGCTATAAAAATACAATTACTATTATAACTAAAACTACCGCTATAAAATACAATTACTATTACAAATAAAACTACCGCTATAAAAATACAATTACTATTACAAATAAAACTACCGCTATAAAAATACAATTACTATTACAACGAAAACTATCTATCTATTGTCCTTCCGAGCCGAAGACGACACATAGGGCAGAACCACAATCTCAAAAACAGAAACCTTGCGTGCCAAATTGGCACATATTGCGGAGATCACTGCTTCTAAAATATATGGCTCTGTTTCCATAACAACACTTTTTACAATGATAGCTTGTCAAGCCATTGATCAACCTCCTTAGTCGCCTCTTACGACATGCCTGGAAGGTCACAGTGCCAATACAATTTACTTCCCTCATAATGAGACCCCGGTAACACACGGGAAACTACTAAAACTACCACTACTAAAAATGCAATTACCACTACTACTACTACTACTACCCAAAATCAGCTACTACAATTACTACCACCAAAAATACAACTACTACTATTGATACTACTACTACTACCAAAAATACAACTACTGCTATTACTACTGCTATTACTACTACTACCAAATATACAACTACTACTATTACTACTGATAGTACAATTCCAGGACAGTACAATTTCAAAAACAGGACAATTCCAATATATAAAACAAGGAGTCAGACAAGGCTGTGTTCTGTCACCGGATTTGTTTTCACTTTACAGCGAATACATTATGAGATCAATAGTAGACAAAAAAGGAATTGAAGTCAACGGTCACAAACATAAATAATTTGCGATATGCGGATGACACAGTCTTAATAGCAGAGACAGAGAACGAACTACAAGAAATGATAGACATAATAGTGGAAGAAAGCAACAAGAAAGGTCTCAATCTGAATAGCAAGAAAACAGAAGTAATGGTCATATCGAAGAAACAATCATCACCATCATGCAGCATAAAAATAAACGAGACAAATCTAAAACAAGTGCAACGTTTCAAATACTTGGGCACAATAATTACATCAGATGGGAGATGCACCACAGAAATAAAAAGCAGAATAGCTCAGGCCAAAATAGCATTTCAGAAAATGAAAAATATCTTATGCAACAAATCTATGTCAATAAAAATGAGAAAGAGAGTTCATCGGTGCTATATAGAACCAATTCTGACCTATGGAAGCGAATCATGGACAGTAGACAAACAAATGAAAAGACGATTAGAGGCCACAGAGATGGGATTTCTCAGAAGAATGTTGAAAGTTCCCTGGACAGATAAAAAGACCAACGAGGAAGTTCTCAAAGAGGCCAACACAAAAAGGGAGCTCTTAAAAAACAGAAAGAAGCAATCAACATTTTTCGGGCACATCATGAGAAGAGGAAAGTTGGAATACTTGGTTACAACTGGCAAAATAAAAGGAAAGAGAGATCGCGGACGACAAAGAGAGAAAATACTGGATAGCTTGGTGTCATGGCATGGAAAACAGTCAACAACAGAACTGATACGATGCACTGTAGATAGAAGATTGTGGAGGGACATGATCGCCTACGCCAACAGGCAGGGTACATGATGATGACTATTACTACTACCAAAAATACAACTACTACTATTACTATTACTACTACAACTACTACTATTACTACTACCAAAAATACAACTACTACTATTACTACTACAAAAATACAACTACTACTATTACTACTACCAAAAATACAACTACTACTATTACTATTACTACTACAACTACTACTACTATTACTAACACTACCAAAAATTACTATTACTATTACTACTATTACTATTACTATTACTACTATTACCACTACTAAAAATACAACTACTACTATTACTACTACTACTACTACTACTACCACCAAAATACAACTACTGCTATTACTACTACTACTACTATTACTACTACTACTACTACTACTACTACTACTACCAAAATACAACTGCTGCTATTACTACTACTATTACTACTACCAAAAATACTACTACTACTATTATTACTACTACTACCAAAAATACAACTACTGCTATTACTACTACTACTACTACTACTACCAAAAATACTACTACTACTATTACTACTACTACCAAAAATACAACTACTGCTATTACTACTACTATTACTACTACCAAAAATACAACTACTGCTATTACTACTACTATTACTACTACCAAAAATGCAACTACTGCTATTACTATTACTATTACTACTACTATTACTACTACTACTACCACTACTACTACCACCAAAAATACAACTGCTACTTTTACTACTACTACCACCAAAAATACAACTGCTACTTTTACTACTACAAAAATTACAACTACTACTATTAATACTACCAAAAATACAATTATTAATACTACCAAAAATACAACAACTGCTACTACTACTACTATCAAAATTACAACATCAACTACTACCACCAAAAATACAACTACTACTATTAATACTACCAAAAATACGACTATTAATAATACCAAAAATACCACAACTGCTACTACTACTACTATCAAAATTACAACTACTACTACTACCACCAAAAATACAACTACTACTATTACTACTACTACTATTACTACTACCAAAATTACAACTACTACTATTAATACTACCAAAAATACAACTATTAATACTACCAAAAATACAATTATTAATACTACCAAAAATACAACTGCTACTACTACTACTATCAAAATAAATTACAACTACTACTACTACCACCAAAAATACAACTACTACTATTACTACTACCAAATTACAACTACTACTATTAATACTACCAAAAATACAACTATTAATACTACCAAAAATACAATTATTAATACTACCAAAGATACAACAACTGCTACTACTACTACTATCAAAATTACAACTACTACTACTACCACCAAAAATACAACTACTACTATTATTACTACTACTACTACTACTATTACTACTACCAAAATTACAACTACTACTATTAATACTACCAAAAATACAACTATTATTACTACCAAAAATACAACAACTGCTACTACTACTACTACTATCAAAAATACAACTACTACTATTACTACTACCAAAAATACAACTACTAATGTTAATACTACCAAAAATACAACTACTACTTAAACGACTACTAAAACTAGGAAAGCGCTGCTTCTGTTACTTCTTGTCCCGACCTAAGACCAATATCTATGTGTCACCTGAAGCACTAAAACTAAATGACTGGTATCTCACTTAGCATGAAAAGCATCATCATAAGTCATAAGGTAATCGTTTTATAGAGATCATCATCATCTATATACGAAACGTAGAAAGGTCCAGGGTTCAAATCCCACAAGAAGAGGTGGACATTTTTTTGTTCATATATCTTATCCGTGGTTTCCTTGTGGCTTCAACTTCCTCTGGTCGCTAAATGATGAGCCCCCGTCACGCTAATTGGCGTATAGTGAATATGGTGTTAGTGACCATAATTTTTTTTTATAGACCTTCGGCTCATGATTGTTGGGGGTTATGTGGTCAGTATTACGCCAGTGCCACTTTACTTTCACAGACAAAATCCGGTACCCATTAAAGTTGCGTGAACCTGGAAGCCGTCGATCAGGACCAAACCAGACCTCTAGTAATTTGTAGACCAGTTCACTAACTACTGAGCTATCTGGTCTCATAGTGAGATCTAATGCCGAGCCCTCTCCAATAACGGAACATGATGTTCCGTGTGCACACTTTACAAAAAACATTGGGAGATGGAAATCGAAACGATGAAGCTAAAAATTTCCCCTTCCCTGGCAAAATTAATAAGAAACAATCTACCCAAAAGCCAAAATTCCCGACGATAAAAAATAAGAACACTTCTAAAGTCGGAGAATATATGCTTCTGTGGGATGAGACACCAAAGCACACGGCTACCGGGGTGAAAATTTAGAAAAAAAAAAAAAAAAAAACACACACACATATATATATATATATATATATATATATATATATATATATATATATATATATATATATATATATATATCATCATCATCATCATCATCAAGTACCGGGCCTCCTGGCGTAGGTGATCATGTCTCTCCACAACTTTCGATCTCGGCAGCTATTTATCATTTCTGTTGTTGACCTTCTGCCAAGCCATTCTCTTAAGCTGGCTGTTATTTTTTCTCTTTGCTTCCCTCTATCTCTTCGTCACTCAATTTTTCCAGTTGTTACAATATATTCCAGTTGCTCTCTTCTCATTCTTCTTCTTCTTCTTTTCACTTTTCACTAATACTTAAAAGGTGTAGTGGTTTATATCATTTGTCGTTCTTGTGCTGCTCGAATTGTCTGAATTAGTGATTTTCCTTTGTTGTTACATGTCTCTGTCACTGCATCTATCCATCTTCTTCTGGGTCTTCCTCTTGGTCTTTTTCCATGCATTCTCGAGAAGAACGCCCTTGATGGTGATTGGTAAGGATTCATTCTGACCAGGTGGCCAAAGCATTTAAGTTGTTGTTGTTCTATATATTCTTGGCAGGGTTTTGTTCCTACTATTTTTCTTATAGTTTTATTTGGTATTCTATCTCTTCTTGTGTTGTTTGTTACTTTTCTCAAGCAACGCATCTCACATGTATTGATCTTCCTTAAATGTGATTTAGAAAGGGTCCATGTTTGACTTTCATAGCACAAAGTTGGTATGAAGATGCTATTTATCATTTGTTGTTTCGCTGGCATAGAATGTTTGGATGTCTTAGAAATGGTGAAAGCTGGTATGTGACAGCATTTGCTTTTTGTATTCTCATGTCAATTTCTCTGTCTAGTTTTCCATCTTCTGTCAACATTGTGCCTAAATACTTGAATTCCTCTACTTGTTTTATTTCTTTATCTTTGATCTTGATGTTTAATGGGTGTCTTAATTTGCTTATTCTTATAGCCTCTGTTTATTTTTTTTTCCTTCTCATTACATGGCCAAAAAGTGATGATATTTCTATTGTTGTGGCGATTCATTATTGTACAAAGAAATTACGACGGTGGTTTTCTATTGCCTTCCGTCGGTTTGTTTACGGTTGGCTCCGCTAGCCTTTGACTAAAAAGTCTCACCTACGAGGCAGTGGGGTTGTTTTACTTCGAGGTACCTTCCCTTAGCCGTTTACTCTCTCGAGCTTACCTGCCTGTTGTACTGTTTACTGCATACAGTAGCAGGTAAAATTACCTGACCTGACACATATATATACACATATAGTAGTAAGTAAAGTAAAGAGCCCCATCACGCCAAGTGGCGTATAGAGAATATGATGTTAGTGACCATACGTTTTACAGACCTTCACATATACATATATTAATGCAAAATTCTGATCCATTTCTATACTCTCGACTATTAATTTTAATATCATGGCCGCCAGCCTTTACGTCATGAATCTTGGCTCATCATCATTGAGTGCCGTCTCCGCATCGAAGGTTGGCTACCATGGAGCACCATTCCGCTCTGTCTCTTGCTTTGATAGTGTATGTTGTTATAGGCTAACTTGTCCATCTTTTGATGTTACTCATCCATGTTAGTCTTGGTCTGCCTCTGCCTCTTTTACCTTGTATTTTCCCTTCCCAGATTACTTTTAGTAGGCTGCGGTATCTTTTAACATTCCCATTGGCTACTACAACAATCACTTAGCAAATTTCACTTTTTACATTTTTCTTCATAAATTTCGGCGGACGTTTACAGTTGGGCAGTGATATTTGAGCCTTGTAACTCGGCTTGAAAGAAATTATATGAACTGATTTGTGTTCCTTCATCGATCCTGGTTAGTTGAACAAAATAACATGTTTTCTGGACCAGAGCATTACAGGGACTCATTTAACTATTGTTCCTCTGACCATGACGTCAGCAAAGAGATTATTGAATACCAACATCTGAGACGAGGCATTAGGGTTACAGACATAAACTTTAACCTCGCACCGAATGCACGAAAGCTAATATTTATTATATCAGAACATGAACAACAATATCTCGAACAAACCAAATAGCTACGACACAACAGAACAACACATTAAAACAGCATCGAAAGATCAATAATGGCTCAACAAGGAAAAATAACAAGATCAATAATGGCTCAACAAGGAAAAATAAAAAGATCAATAATGGTTCAATAATGAAAATAAAAAGATCAATAATGGCCGGAACTGTTATTGGAAGACGGAAAAAGGTCGACTTTAGATGACAATGTGCGCCAAGCCCATCAAGCACGCATAACTACACTCACTGAGGTGGGCAACACGCATAGAGGAGAAACATTCAGACTAACAGCTACTAGACCATGTCCTCAATTAAACTAACTACCAAATGATGGTCAATAGAACTGCTGAAGTATGTAAGATAACATTTCACCAAATGCATTTTGATTGTTCAAACGAAACGCCATTCCATTTCTTCAGGACATTGAGCGTGTTCATAAAATAGTGATAATAATTTCATGAAATAATAACAGAACTGCCATGAAAACCCAAGACATAATTATAGCAATGCTTGAGCGGGTTTTTTTTTTTAATGGTTGCAAAGCTCGTGTCCCAATTACTTTGTACTTCTTTCGGAGCACACGCAGCTGGTTATATGCATTGATTTATCACATTCATCTTTCTGCACTTTCTGTTGCCGCCGACACTTTACAAAGTGCATATTCCGCACGCTTATTTCCTCCTCCTTCATCCCCTTGCTCTGCGCCTTGTACTTCCTCCGTAACAAGAAAAAAAATAACAACGCCTTGGGCAAGACGGAATAATGCAAGTCGCTATCAGTTCAGATTTAAAACAACGCCTTGGGCAAGACGGAATAATGCAAGCCGCTATCAGATCAGATTTAAAATAACGTGTGCTTGTCTTGTCGGCTGATTATTGTAACCAGCTAAATGAAGCACTGCCTGGAGTTTAACACGTGAATATCATGTACAAGGAAATAAAACATTTCTGTATGAAATCCCAAGAAATGTACAGCTGTTTCTCACTGATACCTTAGTTGATTTCCTCAGTTGTGTCTTTCCAGGAAGATGAAAAAAAAAATCACATTCTTCTAATGTACATTTAAAGCAATTAGAATCAGCTGTATCCTACAATGTAAATGTTGTTAGGGTTAAAGATTGAATATTTTACTCATTTTAAGAAAGACTGGAATGTACTAGACGCAGAACATCTTCATCCTGAAATGCTCTCAAACCAGAGATTGAAAATTATTCGTTATATGTGGCTTTGGGATGAAAACAGACAGCTGTGACTGGCACGTTATACCTTTGCATTCTCATAGTTTTCCTCTTCCTAAGCTTAAAATTAGATCAATGTTTTCCCTCTTCTGTACACGACCAAGCAAGACATGGAGACAAATAATAATAAATTAATACATGTATTATTATAGAGGGAAACTTCCGAGGCTATAATTCAGGCAAGGCGCAGTGCCATGGAGTACGGGTTCGATCCTGCATCGGACCATATATTGTTCTTTCTTATTTTTTCTGTTGTTTATTTGTCATTTTTTTCTGAGTGTGCAGTACATACCTATTCCTCCTATGATTCCACAAGCAAGACGTGTCATGACATACGACAAAACATTTTAACACATAAAGAGCTAACTGGGAAAAAAGATTTTCCAACTTAAAAACTTCCAAAATACTAACCCCTAACAGTTTTGAAGGTTACAGTACACGATTTTTGTGTATAAAGTTGCAAGACGATGTTTATAACGGGGGACTGGTTGGTCTTGAGGCAAGACGCCGGTCTCGAAAGAGGTTACTAGTTCAAATCAGGACTGCACCAGTTGGGAATTTTATTTGTGATTTCTCTCTCTGCGACAACCACCTCTGGTCTCATTTACTCATCGACGGAAACAAAATATATGAGTACCTCCGAAGACGGAGTTATGTGCCTGTGCGGTAGGGATCCCTGTGCTAGGGAAAAAAGGATTAACACGCAAATTCAGCTCCTAGTCTCTAGGGACTTTGCCAGAGGTGAAAGCTGGCGAATGCAAAAAAAAAAAATATATATATATATATATATCATATAACAAAAACACAACCCATATACATAATTTACATCTACTTAAATTTCTGGTTCAAAGATCTAACACTTGGAATACGGGCAGTCAGTAAGTAGTCCACTATTATATAGCTTTTCGTTCCTCTCTTGGAACCATCAATATTTTGAATAATGGATTGGAATGAACCAGCTCTAACTGCCTCAACCATGACCGATCAGATCTGATACCATGCAACAACAATTATAACTCAACAGATGTTCTACTGTAAAATGAGGCTTTATGCATTCAAACCTTATCTGTACAAACCTTGTCTGTACGTGTGACGTGTCTCCACCACAAAGTGGTAGAGGAGCATTTGTGCTCTATTAGTGTCCAATAAATGTTCTAGTGGTAGTTAGAAATGATATGAAGGGATAACTCAAGATGGACAGGTAAAAAGTTGGCATCAGGAAAGGCGAGACATAATCATCCTGAAATCGAATGCACTGGGCTACATTCCCAACATAAGAGAGCAACGTAAATTCTCACAACGATGATGTCACAATCTAGAATAAAGCTATATGGTCCTCGTCTCGTGAAGTCCAGCCGGGCGGTGAGAGTTCAGGGCCCCCTGCCTAGAAGGGTCTATCTAATGCTACTGGCGGTGAGAGTTCAGGGCCCCCTGCCTAGAAGGGTCTATCTAATGCTACTGGCGGTGAGAGTTCAGGGCCCCCTGCCTAGAAGGGTCTATCTAATGCTACTGGCGGTGAGAGTTCATGGCCCCCTGCCTCGAAGTGCCTATCTAATGCTACTGGCGGTGAGAGTTCAGGACCCCCTGCCTAGAAGGGCCTATTTAATGCTACTGGCGGTAAGAGTTCAGGGCCCCCTGCCTAGAAGGGCCTATTTAATGCTACCGGCGGTGAGAGTTCAGGGCCCCCTGCCTAGAAGGGCCTATCTAATGCTACTGGCGGTGAGAGTTAAGGGCACCCTGTCTTGAAGGGTCTGTCTAATGCTACTGGCGGTAAGAGTTCAGGGCCCCCTGCTTAGAAGGGCCTATCTAATGCTACTGGCGGTAAGAGTTCAGGGCCCCCTGCTTAGAAGGGCCTATCTAATGCTACTGGCGGTGAGAGTTAAGGGCCCCCTGTCTTGAAGGGTCTATCTAATGCTACTGGCGGTAAGAGTTCAGGGCCCCCTGCCTAGAAGGGCCTATTTAATGCTACTGGCGGTAAGAGTTCAGGCCCCCCTGCCTCGAAGTGCCTATCTAATGCTACTGGCGGTGAGAGTTCAGGGCCCCCTGCCTAGAAGAGCCTATTTAATGCTACTGGCGGTAAGAGTTCAGGGCCCCCTGCCTAGAAGGGCCTATTTAATGCTACTGGCGGTAAGAGTTCAGGGTCCCCTGCTTAGAAGGACCTATCTAATGCTACTGGCGGTGAGAGTTAAGGGCCCCCTGTCTTGAAGGGTCTATCTAATGCTACTGGCGGTAAGAGTTCAGGGCCCCCTGCCTAGAAGGGCCTATCTAATGCTACTGGCGGTAAGAGTTCAGGGCCCCCTGTTCAGGCCCCTGCCAAGAAGGCTCTATTCTGTTCCGAAGTCAAGGCACAAAAAGGAAAGGGACGAGTTACTGATCAAACAGGAACGCTAACTAACAAGGCTTTTATGGCTATCACCGGTACCATACCGGGACAAACTGTGTGGAGTCACCAGCCTTGAGCTGACAAACTCTTTCTTCTAACTCATTAACAATGACGTATGAAGGGCATGCAGAATAACAACAATAATATTAAATAACAAGAACGAATGCTCTACTCCAAAATTAATTATTAACTAATGGCGTTCTCTAATTCTTTGAAAACTTGGCGTTCAACCTTAAGAGAGATTAATCCACATGAAATAGAATTTCGTTAACCTCTTGATGTCACACTCTCATCTTTGGAATACCTGATGCTCTAGCTTAAACAACGAGGTCATCCATTTTAGATTGTTTTAACGCTACCGCCCCTGTAGTGTAGCTTGCGTGATACCACGTGCCTGAGGGCCGAGTACCCCTGACTTGGGGCACCTCTAGATGGGAGAGAGGACTCATTACTGTCCCAGATGGCTTGGAATTTAACCGCAAGCCTGTGTCATATCTGCTGTTGGTTTTAATTCCAACCTTCATTTAAACTTTTGAGGGGAAAAAATACGTCCCCACAATGACGTCGTATTCACTTGACCGACTGGGTCAAGCTATTGTGTTCAGACTTGAAAACGTCAGACGATAATTATATGCATAATTAAACTTCATGGAACCCACATGGAAATATAAAACTAGGAATCAAAACAGGAGAAGAGAGAGGAGGCAAATAATAATAAATGAATATTATTATAGAGGGAAACTTCCGAGCTGATAATCAGCGAATCAATTCAGATGAAGAGGTATGTTTACAGCACTCGGAAAAAATGACAAATAAAAGAACAATATATGGACCAAAGCAGGATCGAACCAGTACTCAGTGGTACAGCGCCTTGCCACGAAAAGCCAAACGCTAGGGAACACTGCCACTCAGCTTAGCGAAGAGAGGTCGTTCTTGTAAAAGGCCCAAAACTTTGTCATATACTGTGACAAGAAATAAAGTATAAATCCAAGAACAGGGATGGTTGGAATGAATGTGTCCGTCACCTCTTCTCTCTAAACAGACTTAGTAAGTTTGATTTAAGATTCAATTGATGAATAAACATTTGCTGTTAGAGACACCAACGTGCACACGTGGGCCAAATAATCAACGGAAGACTTACACGATCCCGTCCAGCACGTGACCATCAAAGAAGGTTGCATTAGCGGAAAGACTGAACTCACTCAGAATAGTACGGTGTTAAGAGAAACCTTAGACAACACTGAATTATATCACCTGTCTGGCGGTGCTAAAACATGAACACATAATTATTTTCTGTCCACTTCTTAGAGTTATTGACCCATTTTTAAATAACTGAGTCTTAAGTAAAACGAATAGTACTATCAAATTCACATAGTTGTCGCGCCAATCCACATAGTTGTCGCGCCAATCCACATAGTTGTCGCGCCAATCCACATAGTTGTCGCGCCAATCCACATAGTTGTCGCCCTAATCAAACCTTGAACTAAGGAAGCGAAGGCGTGCCTCCCAGCACCAGAGCTGGAAGTTGTCAGCGACCCACAGCTGATGGCTTGCGCCAGGATCGGTGAATCAAAACCATCCAGACCCTGCTCTGCCACCTCTCCGCGGTGCCTCCAGTAACAGACTAACTTGCCTAGTCTGGCCAAGCGTGCAGGGATCGAAGAGGGAAGACAACCCGGTACTCAAAAATGTCGTGCTGAAGTTGGATGTGTTCGGCCGAAAGGCGCAAATATAACAGTTATACTGCAAACCACAACACAACGCAGACACGTCCACTACGTCCTTGTAAGGGCGGATGATGAAGAGGAATATTCTAGTCTACCACGATACTCTAGAATACTTTAGTCATCGGGCGAACGGAACCAACCACCAACCAAGCCTTGAACTTACTTCACCCACGCACTGGCCACAACAGAATGAGAAACCGCGTGTTCACCAAACTCAAAATAGGAACCAGCCTATGCCATTGTACCCTAGATAACATGATCATCATCATCATCATCATTGGGCGCCTTCTCCGCATCGAAGGCTGGCTACCATGGAGCGCCATTCCACTCTGTCTCTTGCTTTGATGGTGCAGATTGTCATAGGCTGACTTGTCCATCTTTTGATGTTACTCGTCCATGTTAGTCTTGGTCTGCCTCTGCCTCTTTTACCTTGTATTTTCCCCTCTAATATTACTTTTATTAGACTGTTGTTGACTGTAGATAACATGATAGCAAAACATATTCTACAGGTTTGCCCCCAGTACACAGACCTGAGAAAGACAATGTGACCCACACCCACCTCATTGGAAGAGAAACTATACGGGGCAACCGAATCACTTAAACAGGCAACTGCCTTCATAAGAGAGTTCGGAGTCCTAGTCTGAATGAGCCATGATCGCAGAGAAGAAGAAGAAGAAGAAGAAGAAAAAGAAGAAAAAGAAGAAGAAAAAGAAGAAACCTTGAACTTTAGTATGCCTCCAGCATGTGGAGAATTAGTATTGGTTGCTTGTTTTATTCATTCCCACTGCAACGAAGTCGGTACTTTAATTCTTACCATAATCATCATTGTTATATTGGTACCACAGATTTTTATGGGAAAGAAAGGCGCACTGTCGTAGTACTGACATATGAAATAAATGTACCGATGGTAGAAAAATAGCGACACCAACACTATAATCACTATACGCCACACTTCAGACGCGAAGGTGTGTTTCTTCAACGTTTACCTTTTATTAAGTGGGCGCGGATGTGTTGCATCGTTAGATTACGGCAAGCAACGATGTTTGCGCCTTTCGACCCTATACATCCGTTTTCGGTATGTTAAGGGGTTACAATGGTTGGCCGATAGACTCATTCATTCTCAAAACTGTTTCTAATCTTCATGATGAGAGTTACGTTGCACTGTTATATTAGGCATATAGGCCAGCGCATCAGAATTCAACATGTTGTTGAGCTGTAAAGCTTGGGTGATCCCTTGGTAGAATTGCTACCACTATAGCAGCTATTTGGAATATGGCCACACAGATTATTCTATCAGTGTGGTGGAGACACGTCTGTGGATGGAATTTGTACAGGAGCTCTACTGGTCTAGAATTAATGCATAAAACCTCATTCTATAGTAGAACATGTATTGGGTTATAGTGTTGCAAGCTGTTAGATCTGGCTCATGCCTAACATCTCTCACCAACTGCGCTGAGGCAATAGCTCAATCACACTTAAGTCGACATGTTAAACAACAAACAGGAAGACATCACAATCAACAAACACACATCAACACTGTCAACAAGTCCACACAAATACCTTTCCAAAGACAATTAAACAAGCAACGCTAAGAGCCCATTCCATGGCAGCTGCTGTAATCGATATTTCAATTTCGCAGAAAGTCACGACTCACATTCAAATTCACAAGTGCAAAGCACGCGGCTGTTAAAATCGATATTACGCAACAAAATGCTGTATCGACAGTAAGGTTTCTTCCAGTAAATATCCAGTCTGACACGAGGTCAAACATGAATGCTAGAACCTGCGTCGGAGATAAACAAATTCATTCATTCATGGTCCATGTCATCATGCGCTGTATAACATGTCTCGCCATGACTCTCAATAGTGTGCACCTTGTAACAGTTACAGAGTTGTCATGATATCCCACCATGTCACATGGCATATTATTGTTCCTTTTGTTACTCAATATTCCAACTCGCCTCTTCTTCACACATGCCCCACAAATCTGGTTGCCTTTCTTCTTTTGTTGTATAATCTTCCTATCTTCATCTACCCCATTTTGTACCCTATCATTGGACGTTCATATATTTCAGTAAAAAAAAACACACACACACACAGATAACAAATGAAATGATTATATTCCGTTCAGTATCTCTTTGTTGACTGTCCACTACTGGCAACTATAAAGCAGCACTGGTTCAATGTAGCACCATAAAACTCGTTTTATAACTAACAATAATAATGACCTGTTGTATAGCACATTTCTCACTGAACCAAAACTATTCTTGGTCTGCAAGAGTTTACTTAACTCTTTCCGTACGTTTTGCTGCACAGTGCGTCACTCTCAATTTGATTATTGTGAACCGTCATCAAACCATATTCTTTTTACATGTCTTGTATAATATTGGTATTAGTAAAGAGTAAAGTACCCCCGTCACGCCAAGTGGCGTATAGGGAAATATGGTGTTAGTGACCCTATATTTTACAGACCTTGCCACGAAGGCGCTGCGCCGAGGGAGTGTACGAGTTCGATCCTGCTTGGGACTATCTATTGTTCTTTGTTTTTCTTTTCTGTTGATTATTTATGATTTTTTCCGAGTGCTGTAAACATACCTCTTCCCCTGAAATAATTCGCGGGATCAACAGCCCTGGTCGACACTTTTCTGTTGATTATTTATTATTTTTTCCGAGTGCTGTAAACATACCTCTTCCCCTGAAATAATTCGCGGGATCAACAGCCCTGGTCGACATCCACCCTACGAGAAGGAAAGATCTTACATCAAACAAAGATACGGCCACTCGAAGACCGAATGTGTCAGCCACGGCGCATGTCTATGGGGAAAATCATAACATACACGCATATATGAGTGCCGGCCAGGTGACCAGCTTATTTTGCGTCATGATATCTCCATCATGAAACAGGACAAAGATGGAAAGTTCACATGGTCAAAAGACTGAGGAAGAATCCGTGATTTATTCGTGGCTTTAACCTTCCCTTGTCTCTGGAGAGTGCGATCTGACGCCTCTCGGATAACTGCGGAAAAAAAAGGAGAATATGTGTGCACTAGCGCACGTTAAAGCCCATTTGGAAGTTGTTATTTTCCAAATCGAAAAAGGAGGCAAAAAAAAAAAAAAGAAAATCGCCGCTGACCGGACAAAATCGATCTATGCCAAAGATGAATTTGTCGAGTGGAAGCCCGCAGATATTGCGACTTTACCGTGAACTAACGATACAACGCCCACTTAATGGGTGAGCGCTATGAAGAAGAACAAGAAAATCCCCGTTCAGCTTATTTGTAGACGTTTGAATGACATCAATCTGAATGACATCAATCTGAATGACATCAATCTGAATGACATCAATCTGAATGACATCAATTTGAATGACATCAATCTGAATGGCATAATCGGCAACACGCTTTGTTACTATGATGACATCGGCGCTAGATAGTCGATCCCGTGACAGGATCACGCTGAGATGGTCACGTGGATATAATGATTAAAGTTCTGTAATAAACCATATCTGACGCCACCTCGTGACAAAATCCATCAGTGACTTCCTGTGACACATCCTTGAACCTCTATCTCAGCTAAGTTTTTTTTTTTTTTTCAAAATTATATTTTCTTCTTTGTTTTATTTAATTTAAGTTGCTGTCTATAATGTAGTTAGATCCTTTTACATTTCTCCTGTATGTCCTTCTACTGTTGCTGGTAGGAAAAAAAAAAAAAAAAAAAAAAAAAAGTAAAGAGCCCCGTCCCGCCAAATGGCGTGAAGGGAATATGGTGTTGGTGACCATAATTTTTGCAGAGCTTCGGCACATGATTTTTAGTGTAATGTGGTCGGTATTACGCACATGCCGGTTTACTTTCCCAGAAAAAAAACAATCCGGTACCCATTTAAGGCTGGGTGAACCCGAAGCCGCTCTTGTCCTTTGTAGTCCAGTTCACTAACCATCGAGCTAGCGCAGCTCCCTACTGTTGTTGTTTTCTGTGAAAGGCTATATATAGGCAGAAACGTCATAGTTGTATATTTTGCTCCCATGTAAAGGACTGTGTTAAACTGGTTCCTATAGCTCGTTTCAAATCACTTGCCCAACTTCAAAACGCTAATGCTCAGTAACCGTTTGTTAAAAACTGTTGAAATTTTCCAAATGTTATTAGAATGCAAAAGACCCTTTAAATGTATATTTAACAAATATCTTGCAGCTGCAGTTTTCTTAAAGCGGCGAATTTCTTTGATGTTTGTCAAAATTGTAAATTGTGAACCCCTAAATAATAGAAATTACCGTAGTTGCTGGTCTATGATTAATTTTCACTAGGTAAAGGCGTGGCCGTAATGGGGAAATACCAGGAGAATTATTGTCTTCTCAGTTCGAGGACGGACGATAATATCAAGGTATACCTGTATGTCCAATTTCCATAGTTGTGTGGTCCTGAAAAGGACCGTTTGTTGAACTAATTTAAGGTAATATAGGGGCCAACATTGTGGGGGCTATATACTTTCATTCTGAATCAGACGAGTCTAAAAGATTAATAACTGTTTGGGGTTGAACATTCCACAAACCATCATTTTTCCAATATTCCTCTTCCTGTTTTAAGACGTGGTCTTCACATTTAGCCCAATAATCTTTGTCTATATTTAATAAAGCGAGATTAGCAAGAGTCTTTACATCGTATATTTTGAATGTTGTATTTTCATCTGCCACTTGTCCTTTTAATTTTGCCCAGATTAGTTCTATTGGATTTAAATGAGCATGGTAAGGTGGCAGCCTCAACTTATATGACCGTGCTCTTGGATAATCTTATCTATTTGAAAAATCGTTGTCCTTTGTTTTTGCTTTACTAGAGATAGTAATTCAGGTTTTAAGTACATGTTATTAAATTGTATGTGCTCCTTTGTGAGCCATATCTTAATAGCATCTTTTGTACTGGATGACGTCGGGACTTTATCTTCAAGTGCAACAATGTTGTGGTACGCTGCATTGTCCATTATTAGGCAAGATGGTCGATCTAGTGATGGGAGAACAGAATTTTCAATCCAATGTCTAAATATGTGACCATTCATCTCAGAGTGATAATCCCGATTGTCTATGGATTTTGAAAGAAAAATGAGCTCTGCATTCTGTATTAGTCCATGTTGTCGACTACCTGCATGAGCAATTATCAAGCGCTGTCCTTTGCTGCTAGGTATTAATCTCTTAATCTTTCCATCTGATGACTGCCATTCCCTTTGGTTAGTGTGGTGAGCATTGATCCATGTTTAATCCAAGTACACAATATCATAACCTTGCTTGCGCACCTCTTTTACTTCACGTAAGTACTTGCTTCTCATGACTACTATATGTGGCTTCTCACAGATGATGTTTCGTCCATTGGAATACTTTCTGAATGTAAAGCCTGCAGCTCTCACATTCCTCCATAATGTAGACTTTGATATTTCAATACTGTTGTTCTTTTTCAGCGAAATTTTTAATTTTCTTATTGTAACAGTTTCATTCATACCCAACATTTTGCGAATTTCACTTCTAATAAGTTCACTGTCGAAATTATCCAACATTTTTGCTCTTCCTTGTGATTTTGTATATTTTGAACATTGACGGTCACGTGCTTGAATCCAGCGATTAAATGACCGTTTAGATAAATCCAAAATGTGTCTTGTCCTATTCTCAGGTTTTCTAAAGAATGAAATAATCTTCCTCGTTTAGCCTCTTTGCAAAAATAGTCATACATTTTTATTGCGATGTTTTGTATACTGCAGAATTTCATTTTAAGACTCATGATAAATGTTATCGTTCCACGTCTACACCTATGAATGAACGGAAATGGAACACACAATTTCTCAAGTGTCTAATTGTGTCAAAAAAAACCACGGCAAAAGCGTGCAAACACGTAAATTTTACCGTGTATGGATTTTTACTCGCTATTTTTAACTTAAAATACTGTAAACATTAAGTTTTGACTACATCAATGGGTCGTTATAAATGTATATAAATCAAATAAGCAACAATAATAACCAAATGTTTTTTAAAATGAAATTAATTCCCTGTTGGGTTCTAATCATTATAACTTTACATGCAAATTTTGAACAACTTACAACAAGCGGTTAAAAAGCTATCGATTTTAAAAGTTGGGCACGAGTTATGAAACAAGCTATAGTGTTGACATCGCTTGAGGTGGTCATGTAATGGCCCATGGGACATTATCGCGATAACAGACAATAAATCATCTTTCCATTGAGTTATATCATCAAGACTATCGCCACAACCGCGTAAGAAGAACAAAGCATGAAGACGAAAAAATTTATGTAAAATAATATAAGACAGTAGAGAAAAGTAAAATAATATAAGACAGTAGAGAAAAGTAAAATAATATAAGACAGCAGAGAAAAGTAAAATAATATAAGACAACAGAGAAAAGTAAAATAATATAAGACAACAGAGAAAAGTAAAATAATATAAGACAGGGGAGAAAAGTAAAATAATATAAGACAGTAGAGAAAAGTAAAATAATATAAGACAACAGAGAAAAGTAAAATAATATAAGACAGGGGAGAAAAGTAAAATCATATATGACAGCAGAGAAAAGTAAAAAAATATAAAACGGCAAAAAAGTAAAATAATATAAGACAACAGAGAAAAGTAAAATAATATAAGACAACAGAGAAAAGTAAAATAATATAAGACAACAGATAAAAGTAAAATAATATAAGACAGGGGAGAAAAGTCAAATCATATATGACAACGGAGAAAAGTAAAATATATAAGACAGGGGAGAAAAGTAAAATAATATAAGACAGGGGAGAAAAGTATAATCATATAAGACAACAGAGAAAATGTTTAATAATATAAGGCAGGAGAGAAAAGTCAAATCATATATGACAGCAGAGAAAAGTAAAATAATATAAAACAGCAGAGAAAAGTAAAATAATATAAGACAGGAGAGAAAAGTGAAGCTCTTGTTAAGTTCCTAGATTAGAACAATAACTGCAGACTTAAAGTGCCTAGACATGGATATATTGATTAAAGACGATATACATACAAGGTAGTATTTAATACTTGATATACAGTGTAATATTTGATACATTAAAAGTTAGGAGAAATGAAACAGACAGAGAGAGGGGGAGATAAATTGAGAAAGTGATTGTAGGTGGTTATGTGATCATGACTCATTAATGGACGATGTGGACGGTACCACGTCATACCTTCATCTGGTATACGCTTTACGAGAGTCCCAAAGCAGTGACAGTCCGAAAAGAATTGTCCACAAAGGAGAATTGAACTCAAACCTGCAGGATTAGCAGATGAGTTTGTAGACGAGTAATCGACGGTTAAAGGGATTGGCAGACGAGTTAGTAGATGAGTAATCGACAGTTACAGGATTAACAGACGAGTTAGTAGATGAGTAATCGACAGTTACATGATTAACAGGCGAGTTAGTAGATGAGTAATCGACAGTTAAAAGCACTTTTCTACTTCAATTAAGCCGATGATTGAGCGATGGCTCAAAAAAGCTCGGTGCTTCCACCAGTCAACAAACAACAATTGTTCTTCACTGATACTTTAGTTCGTTTGTTCACGTGTCTCTTACTTTAGTTCATTTGTTCATGTGTCTCTTACGTTAGTTCATTTGTTCACGTGTCTCTTACTTTAGTTCATTTGTTCATGTGTCTCATACTTTAGTTCGTTTGTTCACGTGTCTCTTACTTTAGTTCATTTGTTCATGTGTCTCATACTTTAGTTCGTTTGTTCATGTGTCTCATACTTTAGTTCATTTGTTCATGTGTCTCATACTTTAGTTCGTTTGTTCACGTGTCTCTTACTTTAGTTCATTTGTTCACGTGTCTCTTACTTTAGTTCGTTTGTTCATGTGTCTCATACTTTAGTTCATTTGTTCATGTGTCTCATACTTTAGTTCGTTTGTTCACGTGTCTCTTACTTTAGTTCATTTGTTCATGTGTCTCATACTTTAGTTCGTTTGTTCATGTGTCTCATACTTTAGTTCATTTGTTCATGTGTCTCATACTTTAGTTCGTTTGTTCACGTGTCTCTTACTTTAGTTCATTTGTTCACGTGTCTCTTACTTTAGTTCGTTTGTTCACGTGTCTCTTACTTTAGTTCATTTGTTCATGTGTCTCATACTTTAGTTCGTTTGTTCATGTGTCTCATACTTTAGTTCATTTGTTCACGTGTCTCATACTTTAGTTCATTTGTTCATGTGTCTCATACTTTAGTTCGTTTGTTCACGTGTCTCTTACTTTAGTTCATTTGTTCATGTGTCTCATACTTTAGTTCATTTGTTCATGTGTCTCATACTTTAGTTCATTTGTTCATGTGTCTCATACTTTAGTTCGTTTGTTCACGTGTCTCTTACTTTAGTTCATTTGTTCATGTGTCTCTTACTTTAGTTCGTTTGTTCACGTGTCTCTTACTTTAGTTCATTTGTTCATGTGTCTCATACTTTAGTTCGTTTGTTCACGTGTCTCTTACTTTAGTTCATTTGTTCATGTGTCTCATACTTTAGTTCATTTGTTCATGTGTCTCTTACTTTAGTTCATTTGTTCACGTGTCTCTTACTTTAGTTCGTTTGTTCATGTGTCTCATACTTTAGTTCATTTGTTCACGTGTCTCTTACTTTAATTCATTTGTTCATGTGTCTCATGTTTTAGTTGATTCGTTTATGTGTCTTACATTAGTTCATTTGTTCATGTGTCTCATACTTCAGTTTATTTGTTCACGTGTCTCTTTAGTTCATTTGTTCATGTGTGACCTACTTCAATTCATTTGTTCATGTGTCTCATACTTCAGTTCATTTGTTCATGTGCCTCTTCCATAAAGATAAAATGCACTTCCTTCTTTTGAACATTCTATGTGATTAACGCAAAGTGTTTCTTCAAATGAGAATACTTGATGTCATTCAAAATTCAATACTGCACCCCCCCCCCCCCCCCCCCCCCGAAACTCTCAAGTTGACCAACCTACAAACATTATTCTACTCACATACTATTCCAACATAACATTCACTGCGGCTAAAACCTTCACGTTTTATTTGTGATGTCACAAACTGAAACCACTCACATGAAACATCAGATTTAAAGTTGAGTAGAATGTATTAAGCTCGAGACATTGTCATCTATAAAAGCTGCAAACTTTCGAAGGTTTGAACTAAAATATTACTTTGAGATGAAAACAAAGAGAAATAAAAAAAAAAAAAACATGGCATGGTTAAAGCTTTACGAAATTAATAGACGACATAAATTTGAACGACGTTTCGGCGTAATAGGCCTTCCGCTGGAACAAACAGATAACACACACAAATATGTAAGTAAAAAAAAAATGAAGACACATTCCTGTGACAAAAGGAACAGGTGTATGGTCTCGCTGATTTTGGGAAAAAGTAATGACAACGAGGGCAAACACTGGCCTCTTCACTTCCAAACAATATTGTGGTGGCCCAGTCATCATCATCAGCGTGTCCCGTCTCCGCAACGAAGGTTGGCTACCATGGATCACCATCCCACATTGTTTCTTGCTTTAATGGTGCAGGTTGTCATAGATTGACTTGTCCATCTTTTGATGTTACACGTCCATGTTAGTCTTGGTCTGCCTCTGCTTTTTTACCTTGTATTTTCCCTTCCAATATTACTTTTAGTAGGCTGTTGTGTCTTTTAACGTGTCCCAAAAATTTCATTTGTCTTGTCTTAATTGTATTTAGTAGTTCTCTTTTTATTTTTAGTTGTTTTAAAACTTCATCGTTTGTTTTCTTTTCTTTCCATCCAATTCTACCTATTCTTCTGTAAATCCACATTTCAAAGGCTTCAAGTTTCTGTTCTGTTTTCTTGTCTAATGTCCATGTTTCTCAGCACCATACAGGAATATTGAGAAGATGTAACATTTTGCTATTCTTAGTTAGGTGGCCCAGTACGATGAAATATTACACTCCATTACAACATGAATGTCATCACTTTGTTGCTTACCTACTTCTTTCATTATATTCGACAGTTGTTTTTTTTTTTATTAACCACGATATCTTGAGCAACTAATAATTAAAGTGCAGTTGTTCTTGCAATGCAAATTATCATGTAGTCTTAACCTGCCAGTTTTCACTCCCCTCCTCATGTACACAAAATAAGCACACAAATCAAACTTCAAAGTCAAGGTCGTGGACTTTATCCAGTACAGGAAAGTGTGACGACACAGATATGCAAGCATTAACACAGTTCCGACCAATCGCGAAAAGCTCATGGATACCAGGTGCTCTGTGATTGGTCTACACCAGTAGACTTTCAAAATTGCCTCAAACATCACTGATCGTTTTCCGTCCAACTTACATGACGCATGTTGGCAGATAGATGTTATACACATTTATCTAAGCTACGCGTATTTACAGCTGAAGAGAAATAAGCATATGTGTATCTTTAACCGTGAAAATTTAACAATTATTTAAAACATATTTTTTAATAGTTTTAAACACACATTATTTAAAATATACTATTTTTTAATAGTTCTAAGTACCAATTATTTAAAATATAGTACTTTAAATAGTTATATGCACCAAATATTTAAAATATACAATTTTTTTATAGTTCCAAACACCAATTATTTAAAATATACCATTTTTAAAAAAAACAGTTCTATTAGTCTCATGAGCCATATGACGAAAACATGCTAAGAATCATCATGAGATGTGTAAGAAACAAAGTATAACCAGAAATAAGTGAGGAACAATGTGGATTTGTGGAAGGAAAGGGCACCAAAAAATGCAATATACATCTTAAGAACATTGATAGAAAGGTCTATAGAGGTAAAGAAAGATCTATATATGTGCTTTATAGACTACACAAAAGCATTTGACAAAGTAAAAATCATGTGGAAATAATCAATATGCTGGAGAAATTAAACATTGATGGCAAGGATCTGCGAGTCATAAAAAACATGTACTGGCAACAAACAGCAGCTATACGAATTAACAATCAAACAGGACAATTCCAATATATAAAACAAGGACTCAGACAAGGCTGTGTTCTGTCACCGGACTTGATTTCACTTTACAGCGAATATATTATGAGATCAATAGTAGACAGAAAAGGAATTGAAGTCAACGGTCACAACATAAATAATTTGCGATATCAGGATGACACAGTCCTAATAGCAGAGACAGAGAACGAACTACAAGAAATGATAGACATAATAGTAAAAGAAAGCAGCAAGAAAGGTCGCAGTCTGAATAGTAAGAAAACAGAAGTAATGGTTATATCGAAGAAACAATCATCACCAGCATGCAGCATACAAATAAACAGGACAAATTTGAAAGAAGTGCAACACGTCAAATACTTGGGCACAATAATAACATCGGATGGAAGATGCACCACGGAAATAAAAAGTAGAATAAGTAAAAAAAAAAAGTAAGTAAAGTACCCCCGTCACGCCAAGTGGCGTATAGGGAATATGGTGTTAGTGACCATATATTTTACAGACCTTCGGCACATGATTTTTGGGGTAATGTGGTCGGTATTACGCCCGTGCCGCTTCACTTTCCCTGAAAAAAATCAGGTACCCATTAAAGGCTGGGTGAACCCAGAAGTCTTCGGTTGGGATCGAACCCTACCTCTTGTCCTTTGTAGTCCAGTTCACTAACCACTGAGCTATCGCGGCTCCCAAAAAGTAGAATAGCTCAGGTCAAAATAGCATTTCAGAAAATGAAAAATATCTTATGCAACAAATCTATGTCAATAGAAATGAGAAAGAGAGTTCATCGGTGCTATTATAGAACCAATTCTGACTTATGGAAGCGAATCATGGACAGTAGACAAACAAATTAAAAGACGATTAGAGGCCACAGAGATGGGGAGATTTCTCAGAAGAATGTTGAAAGTTCGCTGGACAGCTAAAAAGACCAATGAGGAAGTTCTCAAAGAGGCCAACACAAAAAGGCAGCTCCTAAAGAAACATCAGAAAGAAACAATCAACATTGTTCGGGCACATCATGAGAAGAGGAAAGTGGGCATACTTGGTTACAACTGGCAAAATAAAAGGAAAGCGATATCGCGGACGACAAAGAGAGAAAGTACTTGGATAACTTGGTGTCATGGCATGGAAAGCAGTCAACAACAGAACTGATACGATGCACTGTAGATAGAAGATTGTAGAAAGACATGATTGTCTACGCCAACCGGTATGGTACATGATGATCTAAGCACCAATTATTTAAAATAAATCTTTGTAAAATAACCACGAACTGGTGTTGTGGTAATTTCAAATCCTGATTTACTACCTTTCTTGTTCTATACTGTTTATATTGATACTAACAACGTACTTGAATGAACCCAACTTGTTTCTTAAACGTTGGTATAAAGAGCACAGGAAGCGATGAAGAATCCTCTAGAGGTCCATGCTTTTCAAAAACAGAACGAGAACAAGAGAATAAATAAATGTTGAGTTCTGACGTACTAAATCAATATCCTCAAGCGGAAACAATGCTGAAAAGTTTCGTTAAATAAACACCTGGCTCGACAGAATTAAGACGACAGGTAATTAAGTCATTTATGATAAATTCAGTAATGAAAACTTTCTGAAAGAGGCCAAAGGAAAGAGAGAACTAATTTCCAATATTAGGAGGAAACAATAATTTTTTTGCCATGTAATGAGAAGGGAACCTTATCGTCTTCTTTCCTTCCTAAGTTGTCTTTCAGCGTCGAGTGGAGATATAATTTGCGGTCTTTTGCTCTTCTGTTCGTCTCTGCTGCTGTTATGTTTCCCAGTGCTTCTAATATTCCATCGATCCATCTTTTTCGTGGTCGACCTTGCGTCTGGTATTCTCGCAACGTTTAATGAGGGATCGTTGTGTTGTGTTTTGATTACTCTGCCTTGTTACGTGGCCAAACCATTTTATCTGTTGCTACTTTATATATTCTATGGCGGGGGCTATACATAGCTTCTTTCTCAGTTCTTAATTTCTGATCATATATCTCAGACTGTTTCCTGTCATTCGTCTGACACATTTAATCTCAGTAGAGGTTATTTTTTCTTATTGTTCTTGCATCTAGGGTCCAGTACTGGCGTTGGTAGCACAACGTTGGGATGAAGATTGTATTTTACAGTGCCATTCTTGCCTCCAGAGTTACTTCCTTGTTGGACAATTGTTGTCCAATGATTTGACAAGCTTTGGTGCATGAGAAGGGAACAGCTGGAATATATTGTGGGAATTTTGAGGGACGATGAGATAGAGGGAAGTAAAGAGAAAAGATACCAGACAGCTTAAGAGAATGGCTTGGCAGAAGGTCAACAACAGAAATGATAAATAACTATCGAGATCGAAAGTTGTGGAGAGACATGATCATCCATGCCAGCAGGCCCGGTACTTGATGGTGATAAAACGCAATTGTTGGATCCAGAAATCATCACATGCACTATCATACCGTCAACTTTCAAGAAGAAAGGCAGACTAAAGATAATCTGGCAGAGAATAGTAGAGGCTGAGATGCACGGTGTGGGCCAGACATGGGGTATCTAGCGAGGTATGGCCATGTATTGAGAAAGGTAGAGAAATGTTCGCGGTGTCTTACAAGACTTTAAAAGACATTGACTGCTTTTGTCATTTCTGTGTTTATAACAATGTTATTGTTTCTCTCTAAAACGACCACAAGAATTTGCTGTATCTTCCCATGTTATGGCAAAGTGGAAGTGGTGATGTATCAGAAGTCATGTAACAAGATTATATATCACATGTTGTTTTTTGAAGTCTTGCTTCGCTAAAACACTATGATAAAACATTGCTATTTTAGTTACACATTTTCTCTAGCCTCAAGTGCCCTGTCCTTGACTTGCCTGACCATGACCGAATGACGATGCAGCCAGGTGCCAGAAGTCGAGCATGCGGCGGTAGTAACATGCAATGGTGACCTGTTATATAGTAGAACCTACGCGTTCATTAACTTTCAAGTGCACGTAAACGTGTAAACAATCATTTGAGATAAGAAAAGGGACTCCAATGTGTCGCCGCTTCGTGACACGGGCAAGTGATTTCTGACATTTTCAAATGGCTTAAGTCTTTCGTTCTCTTGTTACCGAGCGTCCTGTGTTTAGCGCTTTGTTAACCAGCCCATTAGTTGATGCCTGAGCACGCCTGAGCCCAGGGTGGTGGAGGGCGTGAGCGACTGTTGGCATAAGTGAACAACAGCTGGTAAAGATCCTACTACACCGCAAAATAAATATAGATACAAACATTAGTGATTTAAAACACTTGCACGTTAAATATGTGTTATTTTCATTGGCGGGGAGCCCACATATTTATTATTTCGTTTCTGTCTTAACATACACACACATAAAGTTACACACAATCATCAAGTACCGTGCCTACTGGCGTAGGTGATCATGTCTCTCCACAATTTTCGATCTCGGCAGCTATTTATAATTTCTGTTGTTGACCTTCTGCCAAGCCATTCTCTTAAGCTGTCTGTTATTTTTTCTCTTCACTTCTCTATACACAATAGTGTTAGGTAAATAACGTAGGTCGAAAAGTCATGATTTTGTTTCATTCCTTTTTTTTTTTTGGGGTAAAGCTAACACCATACTTTGTAGGAGTGTACGGTACATCCCACCACTTGCTGCTACACCAACAGTAGTCATTGACATACACAATAATATTCACTCACATAAACACATACATACACTTCATATTTATTTACATAAACACGTACATCTATACAACGGCTCATATATTCACAAACAAAACACATATTCATCTAGTCCTATACTAACATTCATTCAGATAAACATATTGGAATATGCCAACATATAATGATAGAACAAACAAATGGCTAATAAATAAGCAAACAAAATGCACAATTAAGATATAGCTCAAGTTTCTTTCCCGAATGTTAAAGCCCGAAACAACACACAGCCAACATTCAGGTGAAGTGTACCTCAACATAGTCATTCATCGGTGCTACATTCAAAACAGAGACGGATTATACAACACGAGAGAAAAAGAGAGATAATATGGAACTCATAAAATCAACTTTTAACCGCAAACATTTGTGCATTAAAATTAAGCGCTTTCCGCAAGTGAAAAACGAAACAAAGAAGAAATAAAAGTAACAAAGATGGGTTTTACACATGATGTGCAAATAGGGACATTGAACAAACACACACATAATGTATATGGTTGTAGCGTATTTTTAACAAAGTGTACTTTATTACGGTCTAATGGTAGCTTAACAGATTTCTTGCATCACATGATTATTAAATGAGAAGTTCTTCATCATCATTCCATAACCAGTTCGTTGGGACACAGTTGCCAGACTTTGTCAATATTCTCTATTTCTCTTCTTTATCCTCAGTCATTCTTTGGGGCTCTGCAAAGTCGAGGCTTTGACTTCCGGTGTCTGAATGGCGGATAGGCGACAGGGATCCGTTGAGGCACTGTCTGAGAAATATTCCTTGTTGCAGATTCCTCATATTACAAGTCCGGCTTGCTGCCGGAGCTACTGAGTTTAGTGCTCTGTGCACACCGTGAGCTGAGTGATTCATCCTGATGTTGTTTCTATATTCAGATTGCTTACGACGATTGATGATATCGTATGGCGAAGGACAGTTCAGATGCGTTTAATGTCGGTGCTATAATACGCCTTATGTCTTATGACGTGTGCTGTGTTTCCTACGATGAGGGTTGCAACTATCTTTCTGTTTGGATATTCGATGAGATATTAATTCGGATGATTCCACTGTCACGGGTGGTTGAGCAAATATGAATTTCCATTCGTTTGCAGTGATACCAGGGCCTTCGAATAACCATAACAAGATCGAGGCTTATCCATTATTCGATGTTATCTTCCCACCTCTTTCTCTGCTTACTTCTTATTCTAGCTCTTTCTGATAGTCGCTTGCAGAATGGTCTTTGTGAGACCAGACGATCGAGATGCGTGGCCAAACCGTTTCATTGTGCATTTCTTCACAAAAGTCAAGATAACATCATGCACTGCGATTGTTTGTTGTATTCTTTTTGCGAACTTTTCATTTGTGATGCAACCTAAGTAAAAGTTTCAGAGATGATCTTATTAATTATGAATGAACACTAACAATGCCTAGTACCAGTATCTATGTGCTGATTCGTTATTAACTTTCGAAAAAAAAAAAAACTAGCGCGTGGTGCAGGTCATCATTAACAAATTCATAGTTTCCCATGTTTCCAACAACATCATCATCACCTAACATTCTGTACAAGCGAGGTAGTCAGAACTGATTAGTTTGTCACTTACTATATGCTTTCGGGCGTCGAGAAACATATCTAACTCTTGCTCTTCTGCCAGTATCAGTCACGCGATGATGTTGTAGTGTTTTACAGGTACTGCAAATCTATCTTAACATTCTTAATACAGTAACTATCTCTTACTATAGTTGTCCTACCGTCGTATCATATATACTGTCTCTTACCATAGTAGTTTTACCATCGTATCATATATACTGTCTCTTACCATAGTAGTTTTACCATCGTATCATATATACTGTCTCTTACCATAGTAGTCTTACCATCGTATCATATATACTGTCTCTTACCATAGTGGTCTTACCATCGTATCATATATACTGTCTCTTACCATAGTAGTCTACCATCGTATCATATATACTGTCTATTACAATAATAGTCTTACTATCGTATCATATATACAGTCTATTACAATAATAGTCTTACCATCGTATCATATATACTGTCTATTACAATAATAGTCTTACTATCGTATCATATATACTGTCTATTACAATATAGTCTTACTATCGTATCTATATACTGTCTATTCAATAAGTCTTACTATCGTATCATATATACTGTCCATTACAATAATAGTTTACTATCGTATCATATATACTGTCTATTACAATAATAGTCTTACTATCGTATCATATATACTGTCTATTACAATAATAGTCTTAGCATCGTATCATATATACTGTCTATTACAATAATAGTCTACTATCGTATCAATATACTGTCTATTACAATAATAGTCTTACTATCGTATCATACATACTGTCTATTACAATAATAGTCTTACTATCGTAGCTATACTGTATCAATATAGTCTTACTCGTATCATATTACTGTCTACAATAATAGTCTTACCATCGTATCATATATACTGTCTATTACAATAATAGTCTTACTATCGTATATATATATGTCTATTACAATAATAGTCTTACCATCGTATATATATACTGTCTATACATAATAGTAGCATCGTATCATATATACTGTCTATTACAATAATAGTCTTACCATCGTATCATATATACTGTCTATTACAATAATAGTCTTACTATCGTATCATATATACTGTCTATTACAATAATAGTCTTACCATCGTATCATATATACTGTATATTACAATAATAGTCTTACCATCGTATCATATATACTGTCTATTACAATAATAGTCTTACTATAGTATCATATATACTGTCTATTACAATAATAGTCTTACTATCGTATCATATATACTGTCTATTACAATAATAGTCTTACTATCGTATCATATATACTGTCTATTACAAAATAGTCTTACTATCGTATCATATATACGTCCTATTACAATAATAGTCTTACTATCGTATCATATATACTGTCTATTACCATTATAGTTTGGACATCGTATCATTTATACTGTCTATTACAATAATAGTCTTACTATCGTATCATATATACTGTCTATTACAATAATAGTCTTACTATCGTATCATATATACTGTCTATTACAATAATAGTCTTACTATCGTATCATATATACTGTCTATTACCATTATAGTTTTGACATCGTATCATTTATACTGTCTATTACAATAATAGTCTTACTATCGTATCATATATACTGTCTATTACAATAATAGTCTTACTATCGTATCATATATACTGTCTATTACAATAATAGTCTTACTATCGTATCATATATACTGTCTCTTACCATAATAACTGCATCTTTCAATGGTTGTTCTACCATAGTAACTGTTATTAACGTATAACCGTATCATTAACACCGTCTATTCCGTAGAAATCTTACAATAGTAATGTCTATTAACGTAGTAACCGTATCATAACACGTCTATTCCCGTAGAAATCTTACAATAGTAACTGTCTCTTAAAATATAATCTTACCATAGTAATATTACTGTCTTATAATAGTAATATTATCTCGAGCTCTGCGTACTTCCATATATGCCTTGTATGGCATAGACTACTCACAGGATGTCCCCACCTGAGTAAATCAGTTTATTGTTTCTGTATAAGCCCCGAGACTGACTCTACAATGATTCTTCTTCTCGTATGGTTTCCTTGTCTACTCTGGTCACTACAGCTTCCGTATTTCCAAATCTAACTTCCGTGACTGGTAACATAGTGTGGACATAAAAACGTTTTTGTACAAGATGTTTCCTTCAACTCGCTGTTTCGGCTGCCTAATTGGCAATCTCAATGTTTCTTTCTGACTACCTATATTATCTGGCTCAGTGAGGGACCACTCTAGAAGGAGTCTCTGTCCAGCCAATCTAAATGTTTCTTTCTGACTACCTATATTATCTGCCTCAATGAGGGACCACTGTAGAAGTCTGTGTCCAGCAATCTAAATGTTTCTTTCTGACTAGCTATATATATGCTACAAAGAGGGACCACTGTAGAAGCCTGTGTCCAGCAATCTAAATGTTTCTTTCTGACTAGCTATATTATATGCTACAAAGAGGGACCACTGTAGAAGCCTGTGTCCAGCAATCTAAATGTTTCTCTCTTATTAGCTATATTATCTGCCTCAATGAGGGACCACTGTAGAAGTTTGTGTCCAGCCAATCTAAATGTTCCTTCTGACAAGCCATATTATCTGCCCCCGTGAAGCCACTTTAAAAGGACACAGAACCCAGCCTCTATAATTCACCTCTCCAAGTCTCCCAAGAACAAAACCCTCAACTATTAATATTTCATGAGACCGTGGGTTGACATGGCCAAACACTACATGTTTTTTTAAAAATATAATTAGCCTAAATATTCATTATCTAGAGTGTTGGTGGCCTTGTGGTTAGTGCACTCGCCTACCGATCTGCAGGTTCAAGGTTCAATTGCAAGTTGAGGGGAACCATTTTTCCGACATAAGAGACTTTAGGGGTCCAGCCACTTTAGATGACCATTCTCTTGAAAGGGAAGACAGCGAGGAGAGAAACTGATCACACACTTCATCAAGCTGAGGTTTCGAACAATGAGGCCTCTTATCCTACAGCACCCAAGGATAATCAGAAATGTACATGCATTGATGTGACTAACTTCTCAACACATTAGTATTCCTGACATTGAGTGACTAACTTCTCAACACATTAGTATTCCCTGACATTGATGTTACTAACTTCTCAACACATTAGTATTCCCTGACATTGATGTGACTAACTTCTCAACACATTAGTATTCCCTGACATTGATGTGACTAACTTCTCAAACACATTAGTATTCCCTGATATTGATGTGACTAACTTCTCAACACATTAGTATCACCTGACATTGATGGGACTAATTTCTCAACACCTTAGTATTCCCTGACATTGATGTGACTAATTTCTCAACACATTAGTATTCCCTGACATTGATGTGACTAACTTCTCAACACATTAGTATTCCCTGACATTGATGTTACTAACTTCTCAACACATTAGTATTCCCTGACATTGATGTGACTAACTTCTCAACACATTAGTATTCCCTGACATTGATGTGACTAATTTCTCAACACCTTAGTATTGCCAGACATTGATGTGACTAATTTCTCAACACATTAGTATTCCCTGACATTGATGTGACTAATTTCTCAACACCTTAGTATTCCTGACATTGATGTGACTAATTCTCAACACATTAGTATCACCTGACATTGATGTGACTAATTCTCAACACCTTAGATCACCTGACATTGATGTGACTAATTTCTCAACACCATAGTATTCCCTGACATTGATGTGACTAATTTTCAACACCTTAGTATTCCCTGACATTGATGTGACTAATTTCTCAACACCTTAGTATTCACTGACATTGATGTGACTAATTTCTCAACACCATAGTATTCCCTGACATTGATGTGACTAATTTCTCAACACCATAGTATCACCTGACATTGATGTGACTAATTTCTCAACACCATAGTATTCCCTGACATTGATGTGACTAATTTCTCAACACCATAGTATTCCCTGACATTGATGTGACTAATTTCTCAACACCATAGTATTCCCTGACATTGATGTGACTAATTTCTCAACACCATAGTATTCCCTGACATTGATGTGACTAATTTCTCAACACCATAGTATTCCCTGACATTGATGTGACTAATTTCTCAACACCATAGTATTCCCTGACATTGATGTGACTAATTTCTCAACACCATAGTATTCCCTGACATTGATGTGACTAATTTCTCAACACCATAGTATTCCCTGACATTGATGTCACTAATTTCTCAACATATTACACTTGAGCCTTCCTGGTTTTCTCTTCAATTTGCTATGTCGTTGAGAAGCAGATCAAACCATATACCTTGGTTAAAAAATAAACAGCTGAATTATTCTAGTTAAAATTCATACCATCGTATTATATGAAGCCAATCATTTGGCGTAAACTGTGGCGCCATTATAAACCAACAGCTGTCAACAGCTTGACATCACTGATGCACATTTTAATTTGCCACGGGGATTTCAATTTGTGTATGTTCAGATCATTCTTTACATTCATATTTTTTTAAGCTACAAATATTTTGGCCAACTATTGCACTTCTGCTACCAGAGACAACGTCGCTTTATACTACAGACAGGGCAGTCCCGGTGGTTTCCACCAAATGATAAACGGCCCGACGGTGTCTGTCACTCTTGGATGAAATACCAAAAGGAATTAATATCAGGCTTTTGCCATAATACACACCAGAATGCGAGCCGCAAGCGGCCAGTGACTCATAGTTGGCTGCTTTGTGCCAGAATTAGCGAACCAGAAACGATCAAGATCTTACTCCACCTTCCTGCGGTAGACTGATTCCAGACACATTGAGGCCAAGTGTCAAGCCATAGAAAGACATCAAAATGCGAAGGGGGCGTAACGCTGATGATAAAGAAGAATTTGTTGTTGTTGTTTTTTTTAAATAGGGGAAAAAAATAGTATGGTTACCGTTTTACGTAAGTAACGGACAAAACAAAATCGAACGACGTTGCGGCTCATTAGGCTTTCAGCAGGAACACAATTTCCTGCTGAAGGCCTAATGAGCCGTAAGGTCGTTCGATCTGTGTTGTCCATTCCTTTCGTTAACCTATAATCATACAATTTTTTGCTATTTCTTTTTTTTATTCTCCATATTCAGGCCAAGTGAGTACACGAATAGGAAAGCTACTCGTTATTCAAAAAGACCAAGGTGAAGTTGGATGTGTTGGACCGAAAGGCGCAATGTATAACAGGTTTCTACAGGGTGTTTTTAAAGTCGCAGTGCAGTGAATTTTTCTAATATTCAGTAAATGACGTAATCACCATCTACGTACCACAATTTTGTAAACCACATTTATGGACAAACCGCTGCTTCCTTAAGGTTTTATTTACGTAAAGGACGGGCACTACGCTACTTTAACTGTCTCATTGCTTGAAGGAAATGGTGTTGACGATTGAAAACAGGGTATTTCTGGTTGAGCATGTCTTCGTAATGGCGGTAATATACGGATGAGGTCATTAGACAATTCGTGAGGAAATTTCCAGACTCACAAGTCCCTCACCGAATTTCTGTTACAAAATTGATCAAAATGTTTCGTGAAACCGGTAGTGTGGTAGATGCATACCGATCTGGAAGACCTTCAATTTCACAAGACCAAATTATGGAACTCCAAGACAGAATTACAATGAGTCCAAATGCATCTTTAAACCACTTGTCTCAACAGGTGCAAATATCTAAGAGTTCCGTTCACAAGGTTATAATAAGAAGTGAACTACACTATCGTCCATACAAATTAACTGAAGTGTCTCAACTCCAAGAAAGAGATTTATGAATCCCGTTTAAACTACTGCATGTGGTTTCAGAATTTTATTTATGAACATGGCGCTGCCATCCTTGACGTCACTTTTTTCACTGATGAGGCCTGGTTTCATTTATCCGGTTATGTGAACAGTCAGAACAATCGGCTGTGGAGCAGTGAAAACCCCCATGAATTTCATCAAGTGCCGCTTTACGATCAAAAGTCGGAGTGTGGTGCGCTATAGTCGTATGCGGATAATAGGACCTATATTTTTTAATGAAACAATAAATGCAGAACATTACCGTACTTTAATTCTGGAACCGTTCATAGCACACCTTACAGAACGGGAAATTAAGGAATCCTGGTTTCAGCAGGATGGGGCAACAGCACACACAGCCACAACAACACTCAATTATTTAGAAAGCATATTTGCAAATCGCATTATTTCACGTGGGATCTGGCCTGCTCGTTCACCAGATCTAACACCCCAGATTATTATCTGTGGGGGGCATTGAAGGGGAAAGTTTATGAAAATAATCCGCAGACAATTAATGACCTAAAGACTGAAATAGTAGACAAGATTAAACAAATATCACCAGACATTATTCTGAAGGTTTTCGCAAATATGGAAAGACGAATCACGACATGTCTTGAGGCCCGTGGTGGACATTTTCAACATATGCTTTAGGCACAACTTTATTGTGTTAATACCAACATTACCCATTATAAGCAGTGAAGTATATTTGAATAATACCATTTATTTTACAATTTGTGTGACGCATTAGTTAACCGTATTTCTGTGACGTTTTTCTTCCGAGAGTAGGAATTCACTGCACTGCGACTTTAAAACACCCTGTATAAACCTCAAAACAACGAACCGACGCATGACCATTTATAGGCAGACAGTCCATGAGAAGTAATCGTTGGGCATACACAAAATAATGAGAAGAGAAAAAAGAGCAGGAAGAATAAGAGAGAAGAACAAATAGAAGAAAATAAGAAGAAGATAGGGATGAAGTAGAAGTAGGAGAGGAAGAAGAAGTAGAAGTAGGAGAGGAAGAAGAAGAAGTAGTAGTAGAGGAAGACGAATTAGTAGAGGAAGAGGAAGAAGAAGTAGGAGAAGAAGAAGTAGGAGAGGAGGAGGAAGAAGAAGTAGGAGAGGAGGAGGAAGAAGAAGTAGGAGAGGAGGAGGAAGAAGAAGTAGGAGAGGAGGAGGAAGAAGAAGTAGGAGAGGAGGAGGAAGAAGAAGTAGGAGAGGAGGAGGAAGAAGAAGTAGGAGAGGAGGAGGAAGAAGAAGTAGGAGAGGTGGAGGAAGAAGTAGGAGGAGAGAAAGAAGAAATAGGAGAGGATGAGGAAGAAGAAGTAGGAGAGGAGGAGGAAGAAGAATAGGAGAGGAGGAAGAAGAAGAAGTAGGAGAGGAGGAGGAAGAAGAGGTAGGAGAGGAGGAGGAAGAAGTAGGAGAAGAAGAAGAAGTAGGAGAAGAGAAGTAGGAGAAGAAGAAGTAGGAGAGGAGGAGGAAGAAGAAGTAGGAGAGGAGGAGGAAGAAGAAGTAGGAGAGGAGGAGGAAGAAGGAGTAGTAGGAGCAGAGGAAGAAGAATTTTTCCAACAAGGTCAGGATGTCAAAGGTGAAGGTATCTCTCTACCTATCGCTGTGATTCACGTATGCCAAGACAGAAGATGATAGAGAGAAATAATCGCCTTGACAAAGCATCGGCCCATTTGTTCTCCCTGACGTGACTCACCTTTCTGTCTATTTCTGTCCTCAACCCGTCAACTCAGTCGCAGTCTGGGGCGACACCTGGCAGACGATACTTCCATAGTCAACTATCATGAAAGACTCGATTTAAATAGCTACATCAAAGTCCATACACTGACGCTAATGATACTACTATCAACAATCAGTTATCATCAGTTCACACACAGTTAGAGGCTTCTCGGTAGACTGGTAGTGGTGGTATTTAAACCCATTTGATAATAAAAACCATAGTAAAGTACTAGATAAAAGGACGTGTGTGTACCTAGATCATCGCCTGCTATGTGGGTGATCATATATCACCACATTTTCCGCCTCTACATCTGGTAATCATGTACACTTCCAACTACTGCCTAATACATTCTTCAAAAGAAATTCATCCACGCATCAAGTCGCATTACCATGCTGCTGCTGCATATTTTTTTAAGTGACAAAAATCACTTTTTATGAGTTATGTGGTCGGCATCAAGCCAGACCGCAAACGGTAAAACTCTCGACGATAAAAATAAGAGTACCTTTGATGTCGAAGAATATCTGCCTGTGTGGTGAGGGACAACTGAGCATACGGCTTCCGTGTGTAAAATAGGAAAGAGCTAACTTAATCTTGATCTTTCCAGCTGAGCCAGACGTCGCTTAGGGCTGACAATGTTTTTCGCTATTCATCTCTATTCTGGGTGAAATATTCTATCTCATCTAATGAGTCAGTCTACTCCTGCCAACTTTGCTTCTCTTATAAGTATTCAGTTTTAGTGTCTCTCTAGGTCATCCTCTTTCCCTGTATCCTGAAGTCTCCCATACAAGAATCTATTTTGACACGCTTTTGTTGTCTACTCTCAGCACATGTCGCACATATGTCTATCTTCTCATAACTGTAGATATGATCGTTGGTTTCATGGCTATCTCTCTTATCTTTATATTAGTCTCGAACTCATTCCCTTGTACACAGAATATTCCTCTTAGGTATTTGTCAGAAACGTTACAACTCTCGACGATAAAAATGAGAGTACCCCTGTAGTAGGAGAATATCTGCCTGTATGGCGAGTGGTACTGAGCACTCGGTTGTCGATATGACAAATTGGAAAGTGTGACATTTCAGCAAAATTCAATCTCTCGAGACTTTGCTAGAGATATAAAGCTGATTAAAAACATCAAAATAACAAGCCAGGCCACCCTTATTTTCCTAGAAAAACTCGGAACCAATTTATGGCTAGGAGAACTTTCGAGCCGTCGATTGAGATCGAACATGATCTTGTCCTTACCAGCCAAGTTCACTAACCACAGCGCTACTGCAGCTTTCTCTCACATGATGTTAGATCTTTTTTTTTATTTCACGCTGTCTCCACTCTCATCAACTCTCCAGTGAATTTTTTTCTTATTATTCATCATCGTCATCATCATCGTCGTCGTCATCATCATCACCATCATCATCACCATCATTATCCATCGTCGTCGTCATCATCATCATCCGTCACCACATCATTATCAGTTCAACAACAGGAGGAAACACTTTGTTTTGGCGATGTCATTTGGAATAAATGTGACAGCAAGAAAAATCGAGGGCAGAAGAGACAGAGGGTCAGACGAGAAATGACACAAGACAGTTGTAGAAGAGAGTTGTATGACACTAAGCCAACATTATAAAAGATAAACAGCCATAAAGATAACAAGTTGTGGAGATACATGATCACCTACGCCAGTAGGCGCGGTACTTTGTTATCTGTCGATGTTATCAACTAAAAAGTTGATTTGCTGCCTTGGCTTCTACTAGAGTCTACAGCAGTACTCTTCAACCTTGTAACGCACTGCGCCCACTTGTCTTCAACATTGTTACGCACAGCGCCCACTTGTCTTCAACCTTGTAACGCACTGCGCCCACTTGTCTTCAACCTTGTAACGCACTGCGCCCACTTGTCTTCAACCTTGTTACGCCCACCGCCAAATTGTCTTTAACCGTTATATATCCAACGCCCACTTATCTTCAACCTTGTTATCTCTACCCCATGTGTAACTTTTTTCATGGATAAATTTCCTTTACCGCACACAATCTACGTCACTGACCTTTCATTAATGAGATCCTTGAGCTGAGCAACTAAATGTTGGATATCTGGTTCTATTTTTGAAATAAGCAAAAGTTTCATCTTTCCGTGACTTCCAAACAGTGTATGTGCTTGGTGACAATATGATCCACAGATCTACAACCTGGTTCCACTAGATATGATGTTGGGAGCATTATTTTAATATTTTTTTAAAAAGCAAAGAGGCCCGTCACACCAAGTGGCGTATATGGAATATGGTGGCAGTGACCATCAGTGACACCCGCCCTTCGTCATGTGATTTTTTGGGGTAATGTGGTCAGTATTACGCCGGTGCCGCTTTACTTTCCTATTTAAAAAAATCCGGTACCCATTTAAGGCTTGGTGAACCCCGACGCCGTCGATCAGGATCGAACCCGATCTCTTGTCCTTTGTAGCCCAGTTCACTACCCACTGAGCTATCGCGGTTCCATCAATTTAATATTACTTTCCACATGTATTACTTTCGGATATAAGGCTGTCATTTTTTGAAATGATTATTTGTCACATGTTTAGGTATCAAACATTACTGAAGATTGATTTGAGAATAAAAAACATTCCCACGATGTAACTACAATGGACACCCCTCTGACTCAACCCAAATAGACCGGTCCTATCAATTTAATTGAGGCCGCCACCAAATTATCAAGATATTCTGGCTATTGATGTTTTAGAAACATTAAAGAGAGAATAAAGATTCTCGAGCACCCACAAAGTGCATATTTTCTATATCATTAATAAAACTTGTAACTATTATGTTACCGCCCACCTACAAGTCAAAATCGCCCACTGGTGGGTGGTAGCGTCCAGGTTGAAGAGCACTAGTCTAGAGTGTCCGAGCCTTACTTTTTATGTGTCAATAATATTCTCATCATCTTATGTAAAGACACAAGTATGTATTCTCCAAAGATTTTCTTCTTTGTTCTCAGGCTGTCCAGTATTCACTACCATAAGTGAAGACTGGATCCAGAGAACACTGGAAATTATATTTGTTATTTCCTTTGTCAAAGGCGAGATGAGTAATATAGTTTCAGTCTCACACTAAGTGGAGTGGTCACGATGTTGCTCTACTTCAACAATTGTATCTGCGGGCAAGCAGTCTGACAGCAATAAATCTAGAAGCTGTCAGCGACTCATAGCTGATGGTTTGCGCCAGGATCGGTGAACCAGAACCAGCCATACCCTACTATACCTCTTTGCGGTGATTCTAGTAATAGACTAACTAGGGAACGGACACATAAATTCAGAGCTGCGGTAAAGCTAGCAGCAAGGAGAAAGTAGTGGGGTGTAACGTACACTCCTATAGGGTACGGTGACAGTTCTAGAAAAAAGGAACACAGCAATATTGACGTTTCTACCTACATGCGGCCTTCTTAAGAAAACGAGGACAACGACAACACACAATGAGACACAGATAAATACTACTACATCTAGGATGATTGAGACAAGTAATTTAAGGTGACTAGCCTAGTCTGGCCAGGTGAGGTGGGACGAAGAAGGCAACCCCGTACTCAAAAACGCCGTACTGAAAACGGCTGTGTTGGGCCAAATGGCGCAAATAAACCACAATACAGTGATCATATACGCTCACTTAACGTCCTTTTTATTCGTTCGTCAGCTTTTACCTCTGACGAAGATGTAGAGACTAGGAACTGAATATTGCGCGCTAATCCATGTTTCTCTGGCGGCCGTGTGCACAGGGGTCCCTTGCCGCACAGGCAGATTACTCCGACTTCGGAGGTACTCATATTTTTTTCCGTCCATGAATAATTGACGATTCAAGCCGGCCTCGCTGCTGAGACCAGGGGTGGTTGCCGCAGAGAGAAATCCCTAAAAATCCCAACCGGTGTAGCCGGGTTTGAACACACAACCTCTCTGCCTCGAGGCCGGCGACTTGCCTCGAGACAAACCAGTCCCCTAACGTCCTTTTAAAGAAAGATGACGAAGAGATCTATCCATTTCTTTAGTAATCATCGAGTGAACGCAAGAAGGAAAGAAAGAAAGAAAGAAAGAAAGAAAGAAAGAAAGAAAGAAAGAAAGAAAGAAAGAAAGAATCAATTGTATCTTTAACCTGTCTTAAATGTCCCACAGAGCCAAGTAAACAGCCGCAGATGGCACCTGTTGGTCACAATGACAGATGGTTAACCAAGCGTGAGAGAAGAAAAGGACGTGCTGAATTGTCCCGTGCCGACAGGGAAATTGAATCCCTTTCCAAAATTGGGATGAGACTGTTGTACTTGAAGTGCGATTAGTGGACGCAGAGAAGTCTTCAGTCATGAGTTCTTTCATCTCCACGAATAACGTGTCACTCTTGGTTTTCTTACTGTTTCAAGTTTCTTCTTGGGATTGTGTCCCCTTTATTTCTTTCTGACATTCATTCGATGGCTACTAGAGAAAGAATAGTCCCCTTGGACACCCACCCTTAAAAGGACGTTATGTCGGCGAACATGTGTTGTGGTTTACCTGCGCATTTCGACCCAAAACATTCGACTTCAGCACTGCATTTTTTATTACCGGGTTGCCTTCCCTCTTTGATCCCTACTCGCTTGACCAGACTGGATGGTCTATTTTGGGAGCACCGCTGTTTGGTACAGCAGGGTCTTGAACAAACTATTGCTTATCGGTTCTGGCACATACAGTCAGCTGCGGGTCGCTGACCACACCAAGTTCAATTGTTGGATGGGCATCTTGCCCCCCCCCTCCCAGCGGGATGAGAAAGCAATACGGCTTGTTCACCATTAAGTAAGGGGTTCAGGCAAAGAAATGCGAATGAATGCATACAAATGTGAATCTGCAGTAAAGCTAAATGTGAGGGGGAATTTAAACATTAAATATAGAAAAAAATGGTATGGTAAAAGCTTTTCGTGACTGATAGACGACACAAATTTGAACGACGTTTTAGCTCAATAGGCCTTCAGAGAAACAAACAAACAAACAACACACACACACGGATATGTAAGTAAATAAAACTAATCCTACATAGCTAACTAGTAACGAAGCATCCAAAACAATACCATATCTGTTGGGAAATTTCTTTCAAATATTTATTTTTTAGCCGGTTATGGAATATTGGATTCATAGATTACGAAAAGGCATTTGATAGTTTAGGCAGAAGAATGCTTTGGAAGTTGCTGAGTCATTACGGATTCCCATAAAGTTTATTAACCTGATAAAAACAATGTATGAAGGAATAAATGTAGTGTGGTGCATGAAGGACAGATTACAGAATCATTTGAAATAAGAACAGGAGTAAGGCAGGGATGCCTTCTGTCTCCTTTTCTCTTTCTACTGGCCATAGATTGGATTATGAAAATAACTCAAAACAACAGAGATGGAATCCAGTGGTCACTGACCAAACAACTTGATGATTTAGACTTTGCTGATGACATAGCTCTCCTATCACACAGCCATCAACAGATGCAGGATAAAATGAGCATACTTGATGAGAGATCACAACAGGTAGGACTGAAGATTAATAGAGATAAGACCAACATTTTGAGAATTAATACAGTTGGCAATAACCAAATAAAACTAGGAGAATTACCTCTATTAGATGTACAATCTTACATAAATTAGGGCAGTAATATAGATAAAGTGGGAGGAACAGAAAATGATACCAAAATAAGGATATCAAAAGCAAGAGGAGCTTTCATGGCACTGGGAAACATATGGAAATCCAAAGAAATTAGGTTAAATACTAAAATAAAAATTTTCAACTCAAATGTTAAGTCGGTCCTATTATATGGCTGTGAAACATGGAGAACAACAAAATTGACAATCACGAAGATACAGACTTCATTAATGGATGCTTACATAGGATAAAAGGATGAAAATGGCAGGACAAAATCACTAACATAGAATTATGGAAATGTGCCAGTCAAACACCAGTGGATAAAGAGATACAGCGAAGACGATGGCGCTGGATAGGACGCACACTATGGAAGCCAACTGAGAGTATTACACAACAGGCCCTTTTTTTGGAATCCCCAGGGGAAAAGACAAAGAGGAAGACCAAGGAATCTTGAAGAAGACAGATAGAAGCAGAGATGAAGATGATGGGGAAGACATGGAAAGATCTTAAAAGAATGGCAAAAAACAGAACGACTTGGAAAGTGTTTGTTGAAGACCTATGCTCCACTGGGAGCTAAAAAGGTAGAAGAATAAGAAGAAGAAACCTATAACATTTGTTGGAGATATGACTTTTATTATCTGCCATCTTCTATCTCTCCACTAGACTTCATAAATATGGTAGATTATTTTTTTCTTTTTCCTTTGAATATTTTATTACGTAATTTGTTCTTCGCTTTAACTTCCATTCCTCCATCTCTACTTCACCAGTTTCATTTGTCTTTTACTTTGTTGTCACAAGGTTTTAATGTCCAATGCAAATAAATGTTACAAATTGAAGAGGTAGCAGGGCTCCCAAACTGTTGACCATTTCTTCCGTTTATAAATTGGTTAGTCACATCAGATCTGACGTTAACAAACAATAAGATTCATGGGGTCCACTATTTTAGATGTGTAGTCTTATAAAGCACATAAAAAAGGATGGAAATGGCAGGAAAAATTCACTAACATAGAATTATGGAAATGTACCAGTCAAATACCAGTGGATAAAGAGATACAGTGAAGAAGATGGCGCTGGATAGGACACACACTGCGGAAGCCAACTGAGAGTATTACACAACAGGCCCTTTTTTGGAATCCCAGGGGAAAAAAACAAAGAGGAAGACCAAAGAATTCTTGGAGAAGACAGATAGAAGAAGAGATGAAGGTGATGGGGAAGACATGGAATGATCTTAAAAGAATGGCAAGAAACAGAACGACTTGGAAAGTGTTTGTTGAAGACCTATGCTCAACAGGGAGCTGAAATGTAGAAGAAGAAGAAGTCTTCTAAGCACAGGTAACTGAACAATTAAAAATAGTTGGCTCAACGCCATTAGTAGCATCACCATCATAATGTGAAGTGTCTCCTGCAGGCTTGGCGTAGGGGATTAAGTTCCATCACAACTTTCTATCTCTATAATTATCCATTTCTCTCCTTCTTTGCGTCAAATAGGCGTGGACGCGCTGTGGCGCTAGTTTACGGCAAAGTCGCGATATCTGCGCTTTTCAGCCCGACACATCCGACTTCGACATGGGTAGATTTGCTGAACAGCTGTTGCCCGGGCAGCGACCATTTTTGACCTACTCTTTACGACTTTAGCCAACGGTTCTAACCTCTAGACCACTCAGCGTCCCCTCTCTCCACCACACACACCAGGTCTCTAGAGAGTTATCTAACCATATTGCTGATAACTACCATGCTGGGAATGCCATTCTCTTAAGTACATCTTGTCAAGGGGGCCTCGGTAGCCTCGTTGTGAAAACCATCCGACTTAACTACGATGTTTGAACAACTAGTGTTCGATTCCTGCTGGAAGCAATTTTGAGTTGTACTCGTGGTAGGGGGAAAAAAAACCGCGGTCGACACAGTCGCTGGCAGAAATGGGTATCAGGATACTACTTTGGGAAGGTGAGGGATAGTGAGTTTCGATGCTTGAAGCTACACTATCTAGAAGTCTCCGAACAGGTCTGGATAGACGGCCGAGCATGTAATCGTATGATATAATGTGGATGAAAACTCGCGAGCGAAGACGCAGATTCAAGTCTCGTACTTTACCTTTTACCTGCACCTCTTGTCATTGTTTCCCATGATCTTTTCTTCCTCCACCTTTCTAGATGCCAAATTATGCTACAGGTGTTGCATTATAAAAGTCATATCATTACGACCCATATCTAGACATTTGTTGATAAAAATGTTTCCCTTTTTGCTTTGATCATCCTTGAAAGTTTCCCCGTTACTTTATCTGCTCACAGGTATCTCAACATTTTTTCTGTAGGATCATATGATTTGTCCAATTATTATGGATTCCATACCATGTATCATAATACAGAACACCGAAGGATGTCTTTTTATTTCTTCAGAGACAAAGTGTGCATGGAAGTATATAACTGGCAAGTATACTTGTAACACACGTTGTTATGTGTGCGTTCACTGTTGTAATCTATACTATTTCTTTATTGTAGGTGGCGCGCTAGAATAAAAACACGTCCTTTTAAATGTCGCTTGGAGATCAAGAGTATTTACAGAAGTAACAACATTAGGGTTATGACAAAGAACACCATGCATTGAATACACCAGGAGACAACATCAATGTGGTTTTCTTATGCAGACTTAGCATTAGGTCATTCGGGATCCTGTGGTGGAGGCAGGCAGCTATTACATACAATACAAAACAGCGTCGACTAACAAGAACACGGCAAGAAAATTGGAGATCTTTACTTTTTTTTTCTAACTATTCACAAGTTTGAGGACACGAAGATGAGACACACGCAAAGAACAACATAATGAATGAGACTCAAGCAAAGAACCACATAATTAATATTTGTCTTCAGCACATCATCTCACCATGACCACCCATCCACATCTTAATTAAAACACTAAGGCATGAGAACGCACGTCAGAACTACTGTACGCATGCGCACACATACACATAATAACAAAGAAGAAGTACACAGCTTTATCTCCTTCACGTGACCGCAAAAAAAACAATGATGCTATTTTCAGTGCACGACTTGACAGCGCAGCTTTTTATAGAAGATGACATTCATGGAAACAATAACATAACGAGGAACACGTGTGCATGTTGTTTTGTAGGTGTGACTGTTGTTGATGTATGTCCTTCTAGATTCTGGATAGAGGTGATACACGCTTATGCTTAGAATATAAATTATAAGGAAGGTGTTTATTAATATTTCAAAGAGAAAAGTTGAGACAATGTATCAAGATAAAGGGTGAGGCAACGTGAGATGATAAAAGTTGAGATAAAGAGAGAAGAGAGAATTAAACCAATGTGAGATTATAAAAGTTGAGATAAAGTGAGAAGAGAGAATTAAACCAACGTGAGATTATAAAAGTTGAGATAAAGTGAGAAGAGAGAATTAAACCAACGTGAGATTATAAAAAGTTGAGATAAAGTGAGAAGAGAGAATTAAACCAACGTGAGATTATAAAGTTGAGATAAAGAGAGAAGAGAGAATTAACCAATGTGAGATTATAAAAGTTGAGATAAAGTGAGAAGAGAGAATTAAACCAACGTGAGATTATAAAAGTTGAGATAAAGTGAGAAGAGAGAATTAAACCAACGTGAGATTATAAAAAGTTGAGATAAAGTGAGAAGAGAGAATTAAACCAACGTGAGATTATAAAAGTTGAGATAAAGAGAGAAGAGAGAATTAAACCAACGTGAGATTATAAAAGTTGAGAGAAGAGAGAATTAAATCAACGTGAGATTATACAAGTTGAGATAAAGTGAGAAGAGAGAATTAAACCACGTGAGATTATAAAAGTTGAGATAAAGTGAGAAGAGAGAATTAAATCAACGTGAGATTATAAAAGTTGGGATAAAGAGAGAAGAGAGAATTAAACCACGTTAGATTATAAAAGTTGAGATAAAGAGAGAAGAGTAATTAAATCAACGTGAGATTATAAAAGTTGAGATAAAGAGAGAAGAGAGAATTAAATCAACGTGAGATTATAAAAGTTGGGATAAAGAGAGAAGAGAGAATAAAACCAACGTGAGATTATAAAAGTTGGGATAAAGAGAGAAGAGAGAATAAAACCAACGTGAGATTATAAAAGTTGAGATTAAGTGAGAAGAGAGAATTAAACCAACGTGAGATTATAAAAGTTGAGATAAAGTGAGAAGAGAGAATTAAACCAACGTGAGATTATAAAAAGTTGAGATAAAGTGAGAAGAGAGAATTAAACCAACGTGAGATTATAAAAGTTGAGATAAAGAGAGAAGAGAGAATTAAACCAACGTGAGATTATAAAAGTTGAGAGAAGAGAGAATTAAATCAACGTGAGATTATACAAGTTGAGATAAAGTGAGAAGAGAGAATTAAACCAACGTGAGATTATAAAAGTTGAGATAAAGTGAGAAGAGAGAATTAAATCAACGTGAGATTATAAAAGTTGGGATAAAGAGAGAAGAGAGAATTAAACCAACGTTAGATTATAAAAGTTGAGATAAAGAGAGAAGAGTAATTAAATCAACGTGAGATTATAAAAGTTGAGATAAAGAGAGAAGAGAGAATTAAATCACGTGAGATTATAAAAGTTGGGATAAAGAGAGAAGAGAGAATAAACCAACGTGAGATTATAAAAGTTGGGATAAAGAGAGAAGAGAGAATAAAACCAACGTGAGATTATAAAAGTTGAGATTAAGTGAGAAGAGAGAATTAAACCAACGTGAGATTATAAAAGTTGAGATAAAGTGAGAAGAGAGAATTAAATCAACATGGGAAGATAAAAGATGAGATAAAAAGAGAAGAGAGAATTAAACCAAAGTGAGATTATAAAAGATGAGACAAAGCGAGAGAAGAAAAAGTTGAGAAAATGTGAGAGGATAAAATTTAAGGCAATGTGAAAGGATAAAATTAAGGCAATGTGAGAGGATAAAAGTTGAGACAATGTGAAAGGATAAAAGTTAAGACAATATGAGAAGATAAAAGTTGAGACAATGTGTGAAGATTAAAGTTGAGACAATGTGTGAAGATTAAAGTTGAGACAATGTGTGAAGATTAAAGTTGAGACAATGTGTGAAGATTAAAGTTGAGACAATGTGTGAAGATTTAAGTTGAGACAATGTGTGAAGATTAAAGTTGAGACAATGTGTGAAGATTAAAGTGAGACAATGTGTGAAGATTTAATTGAGACAATGTGTGAAGATGAAAGTTGAGACAATGTGTGAAGATGAAAGTTGAGACAATGTGTGAAGATTAAATTTGAGACAATGTGTGAAGATTAAAGTTGAGACAATGTGAGAAGAGAAACGTTAAAACGATGTGAACAGAGAAAGTTAAGGCAACTCAGAAAATAAACCTGGGACAAAGTGATAAGATGAAAGTTGAGCCAAAGAGAGGAGATGATCATGAAATTGAGCCAAGTAAGAAGATAAAGAATTATTATTATAACACACTGTGAAGGGACCGTGACAAGTAGGAATACAGACCCTAAGAGTGATGAGAGCAATTAATCACATTTCCTAAAAGATGATTACACAGAAGAAGAAAAATACATTTCAGCTAAAATATAACACTCATAATATGACAAAGCATTTAAAAGGCTTCTAGAGTGTTATCTGCGTCCATCTTTGACAACACAAACAATGTTACTATAGTAACTCACCCTGAGAAAAGGTCAAGAGGGCAGTAGCTACTCGTCTGGGGCCACATTCCGGACTTCCGCTGCAAGAAATAAAAAAAAGATAGTTTTGTTAGACCACAATGGAGGTCATTATAGCAGGCAGCTATCCAGGGGTCAGGGGGCAGGGTTGTTGACTAGTAATCAAAATATTCACCTGGACAGAGCAGGGTGGGAGTGGGTGTAATTAGAGACACCGTAAACATGGTTCGGCTGATCTTCCACATCCAAACTCCTCATAATAAAAATAATCAGAATTATTATTTTAGGGCTGATAAGTGTCCAGTCAAATTAAGGATCTCTCGCACGCACGCACGCACGCAATCACGCACACTTGGACTAATCCTTTATACTCTGTTGACTTCCTACTACGATATTCACTTGAACTAACCCTTTATTCTCTTGTTGACTTCCTACTACGATATTCACTGAACTAACCCTTTATTCTCTTGATTTCCTACTACGACATTCACTTGAACTAACCCTTTATTCTCTTGATTTCCTACTACGACATTCACTTGAACTAACCCTTTATTCTCTTGATTTCCTATTACGATATTCACTTGAACTAACCCTTTATTCTCTTGATTTCCTACTACGATATTCACTTGAACTAACCCTTTATTCTCTTGATTTCCTACTACGATATTCACTTGAACTAACCCTTTATTCTCTTGATTTCCTACTACGACATTCACTTGAACTAACCCTTTATTCTCTTGATTTCCTATTACGATATTCACTTGAACTAACCCTTTATTCTCTTGATTTCCTACTACGACATTCACTTGAGCTAACCCTTTATTCTCTTGTTACTTCCTACGACATTCACTTGAGCTAACCCTTTATTCTCTTGTTGATTTCTTACGACATTCACTTGAGCTAAATCTGTATTCTCTTGTTGACTTCCTACTATGACATTCACTTGAACTAACCTATTATTCTCTTGTTGACTTCCTACTATGACATTCACTTGAACTAAGATATTATTCTCTTGTTGACTTCCTACTATGACATTCACTTGAGCTAAACTTTATTCTCTTGTTGACTTCCTACTATGACATTCACTTGAACTAACCTATTATTCTCTTGTTGACTTCCTACTATGACATTCACTTGAACTAATCTATTATTCTCTTGTTGACTTCCTACTATGACATTCACTTGAGCTAAACTTTATTCTATATCACTTTCCCCCTCTTTATCGTTCAATATGCCTCATTTGTTCAGTTGTCCTGATATGTACTATCTATTGTCTTTAAAAAAAAAAAGGTGGACATGGTATTCCAAAAGCTTTTTGCCCCTTTAACAAAATGGGAAATGAAATTAAAAACTGTCACCAACATGAGCAAATGGAGCACAGACCACCAAGGCTAACAGAGGAATGATGCAAACTACCAGCTCAACAGTAAAGAACAAGTAATAATTGTTAGATTCCGAGCAGACCACAACATGTTGATGTAACACCGTTTCAAGCGCTAAGAATGGAAACCTTGGAAGAATGTGATTGTGGCACAGGTAAAATGAATGCAGAACATTTGCTACAATCATGCCCAACATTTGATGAGAGGGGAGGCTCTTGTGGCCATCATCGATACCATACCACGACAACAATTACCAGCCTCGAAGTGACAAACGCTTTCTTCGAAATTATTTATATTGACGTCTAGATGAGTACGCTGAAGAAGAAGAAGAAGAAGAAGAGGAAGAAGCAGAAGAAGGAGGAGGAGGAGGAAGAAGAGGAGGAGAAGGAGGGAAAAGAGGCAGGACAGGAGGGAGAAAAAGCAGAAGGAGGAAGAAGAAGAAGTAGGAGGAAGAAGAAGTAGGAGGAAGAAGAAGAAGGAGGAAAAAGAAGCAGAAGGAAGAAGAAGAAGGAGGAAGAACAAGAAGAAGAAGCAGAAGGTGAAGGTGAAGAAGAAGGAGGAAGAAGAAGCAGAAGGAAGAAGAAGAAGGAGGAAAAAGAAGCAGAAGGAAGAAGAAGAAGGAGGAAGAACAAGAAGAAGAAGCAGAAGGTGAAGGTGAAGAAGAAGGAGGAAGAAGAAGCAGAAGGAAGAAGAAGAAGGAGGAAGAAGAAGGAGGAGGAACAAGAAGAAGAAGCAGAAGGAAGAAGAAGAAGGAAGAAGAAGAAGGAGGAGGAACAAGAAAGAAGCAGAAGAAGAGAAGAAGAAGAAGGAAGAAGAAGAGGAACAGGAAGAAGAAGAGGAACAAGAAGAAGAAGGAGGAACAGGATGAAGAAGGAGGAACAAGAAGAAGAAGCAGAAGGAAGAAGAAGAAGGAGGAAGAAGAAGCAGAAGGAAGAAGAAGGAGGAGGAGGAACAAGAAGAAGAAGCAGAAGGAAGAAGAAGGAAGAAGAAGAAGGAAGAAGAAGAGAGAAGAAGAAGAAGGAAGGAGAAGAAGAAGAAGGAAGAAGAAGAAGGAAGAAGAAGAAGGAAGAAGAAGGAGGAGGAGGAACAAGAAGAAGAAGCAGAAGGAAGAAGAAGAAGAAGGAAGAAGAAGGAGGAGGAGGAACAAGAAGAAGAAGCAGAAGGAAGAAGAAGAAGGAAGAAGAAGAAGGAGGAAGAAGAGAGAAGAAGAAGAAGGAAGAAGAAGAAGGAGGAGGAGGAACAAGAAGAAGAAGCAGAAGGAAGAAGAAGAAGGAAGAAGAAGAAGGAAGAAGAAGAGAGAAGAAGAAGAAGGAAGAAGAAGGAAGAAGAAGAAGGAAGAAGAAGAAGGAAGAAGAAGAAGGAAGAAGAAGGAGGAGGAGGAACAAGAAGAAGAAGCAGAAGGAAGAAGAAGAAGAAAGAAGAAGGAAGAAGAAGAAGGAGGAGGAGGAACAAGAAGAAGAAGCAGAAGGAAGAAGAAGAAGAAGAGGAAGAAGCAGAAGAAGGAGGAGGAGGAAGAAGAGGAGGAGAAGGGGAAAAGAGGCAGGACAGGAGGGAGAAAAAGCAGAAGGAGGAAGAAGAAGAAGTAGGAGGAAGCAGAAGTAGGAGGAAGAAGAAGAAGGAGGAAAAAGAAGCAGAAGGAAGAAGAAGAAGGAGGAAGAACAAGAAGAAGAAGCAGAAGGTGAAGGTGAAGAAGAAGGAGGAAGAAGAAGCAGAAGGAAGAAGAAGAAGGAGGAAAAAGAAGCAGAAGGAAGAAGAAGAAGGAGGAAGAACAAGAAGAAGAAGCAGAAGGAAGAAGAAGAAGGAAGAAGAAGAAGGAGGAGGAACAAGAAGAAGAAGCAGAAGGAAGAAGAAGAAGGAGGAACAGGAAGAAGAAGGAGGAACAAGAAGAAGAAGCAGAAGGAAGAAAAGAAGGAGGAAGAAGAAGCAGAAGGAAGAAGAAGAAGGAAGAAGAAGAAGGAAGAAGAAGAAGGAGGAGGAGAACAAGAAGAAGAAGCAGAAGGAAGAAGAAGAAGGAAGAAGAAGAAGAAGGAAGAAGAGAGAGAAGAAGAAGAAGGAAGAAGAAGAAGGAAGAAGAAGGAGGAGGAGGAACAAGAAGAAGAAGCTGAAGGAAGAAGAAGAAGAAAGAAGAAGAAGAAGGAGGAGGAGGAACAAGAAGAAGAAGCAGAAGGAAGAAGCAGAAGGAAGAAGAAGAAGAAGGAGGAAGAAGAGAGAAGAAGAAGAAGGAAGAAGAAGAAGGAGGAGGAGGAACAAGAATAAGAAGCAGAAGAAGAAGAAGAAGAAGAAGAAGAAGGAAGAAGAAGAAGGAGGAAACAGGAAGAAGAAGGAGGAACAGGAAGAAGGAGGAACAGGAAGAAGAAGAAGAATCAGGGGGAGGAAAAACGAAGAAGAAGCAGAAGGTAGAAGCAGCAGAAGGAAGAAGGTGGAGGAGGAAGAAGAAGCAGAAGGAAGAAGACGGAGGAGGAACAAAAAGAAGGAGCAGAAGGAAGAAGACGGAGGAGGAACAAGAAGAAGGAGCAGAAGGAAGAACAACCAGCAGATGGAAGAGGCAGCAGAAGGAAGAAGAAGGAGGAGAACGAAGAAGAAGAAGGAAGAAAAAGCAGTAGAAGGAAGAAGGAGGAGGAGCAGAGGAGGAAAGAGAAGCAGAAGGAAGAAGAAGAATCAGAAGGGAGAAGAAGCAGCAGAAGGAAGAAGAAGCAGAAGGAAGAAGAAGCAGCAGAAGGAAGCAGAAGCAGAAGGAAGAAGAAGCAAAAGGAAAAAAGGAGGAAGAAGAAAAAGCAGAAGGAAAAAGAAGCAGAAGGAAGAAGAAGCAGCAGAAGAAAGAAGCAAAAGGAAGAAGAAGCAGAAGAAAGAAGAAGAAGCAGCAGTAGGAAGAAGAAGAAGCAGAAGAAAGAAGAAGAAGAAGCAGAAGGAAGAAGAAGGAGGAGGAGGAAGAAGAAGCAGAAGGAAGAAGAAGGAGGAGGAGGAAGAAGAAGGAGGAGGAGGAAGAAGAAGCAGAAGAAGGAAGAAGCAGCAGAAGGAAGAAGAAGGAGGAGGAGGAAGAAGAAGCAGAAGAAGGAAGAAGCAGCAGAAGGAAGAAGAAGGAGGAGGAGGAAGAAGAAGCAGAAGAAGGAAGAAGCAGCAGAAGGAAGAAGGAGGAGGAGGAAGAAGAAGCAGAAGAAGGAAGAAGCAGCAGAAGGAAGAAGGAGGAGGAGGAGGAAGAAGAAGCAGAAGAAGGAAGAAGCAGCAGAAGGAAGAAGGAGTAGGAGGAAGAAGAAGGAGGAGGAGGAGGAAGAAGAAGGAGGAGGAGGAAGAAGAAGGAGGAGGAAGAAGAAGAAGCATAAGAAGGAAGAAGCAGAAGAAGGAAGAAGCAGCAGAAGGAAGAAGAAGGAGGAGGAGGAAGAAGAAGCAGAAGAAGGAAGAAGAAGGAGTAGGAGGAAGAAGAAGGAGGAGGAGGAAGAAGAAGGAGGAGGAAGAAGAAGAAGGAGGAGGAGGAGGAAGAAGAAGCAGAAGCAGGAAGAAGCAGCAGAAGGAAGAAGAAGGAGGAGGAGGAGGAAGAAGAAGGAGGAGGAGGAAGAAGAAGCAGAAGAAGGAAGAAGCAGCAGAAGGAAGAAGAAGGAAGAGGAGGAGGAAGAAGAAGCAGAAGGAAGAAGAAGGAGGAGGAGGAAGAAGAAGCAGAAGAAGGAAGAAGAAGGAGGAGGAGGAGGAAGAAGGAGGAGGAGGAAGAAGAAGAAGGAGGAGGAAGAAGCAGCAGAAGGAAGAAGAAGGAGGAGGAGGAGGAAGAAGAAGGAGGAAGAGGAAAGAAGGAGGAGGAGGAGGAAGAAGCAGAAGAAGGAAGAAGCAGCAGAAGGAAGAAGAAGGAGGAGGAGGAAGAAGAGGCAACAGAAGGAAGAAGAAGGAGGAGGAAGAAGAAGCAGCAGAAGGAGGAAGAAGAAGGAGGAGGAGGAAGAAGAAGCAGAAGAAGGAAGAAGCAGAAGAAGGAAGAAGCAGCAGAAGGAGGAAGAAGAAGGAGGAGGAGGAAGAAGAAGCAGAAGAAGGAAGAAGCAGCAGAAGGAAGAAGAAGGAGGAGGAGGAGAAGAAGCAGAAGAAGGAAGAAGCAGCAGAAGGAAGAAGAAGGAGGAGGAGGAAGAAGAAGCAGAAGAAGGAAGAAGCAGCAGAAGGAAGAAGAAGGAGGAGGAGGAAGAAGAAGCAGAAGAAGGAAGAAGCAGCAGAAGGAAGAAGAAGGAGGAGGAGGAAGAAGAAGCAGAAGAAGGAAGAAGCAGAAGAAGGAAGAAGCAGCAGAAGGAAGAAGAAGGAGGAGGAGGAAGAAGAAGCAGAAGAAGGAAGAAGCAGCAGAAGGAAGAAGAAGGAGTAGGAGGAAGAAGAAGGAGGAGGAGGAAGAAGAAGGAGGAGGAAGAAGAAGAAGAAGAAGAAGGAAGAAGCAGAAGAAGGAAGAAGCAGCAGAAGGAAGAAGAAGGAGGAGGAGGAAGAAGAAGCAGAAGAAGGAAGAAGAAGGAGTAGGAGGAAGAAGAAGGAGGAGGAGGAAGAAGAAGGAGGAGGAGGAAGAAGAAGAAGGAGGAGGAAAAAAGGAGGAGGAGGAAGAAGAAGAAGGAGGGGGAAGAAGAAGAAGAAGAAGGAGGGGGAAGAAGAAGAAGGAAGAAGCAGCAGAAGGAAGAAGCAGCAGAAGGAAGAAGCAGCAGAAGGAAGAAGCAGAAGGAAGAAGCAGAAGAAGGAAGAAGCAGCAGAAGGAAGAAGAAGGAGGAGGAGGAAGAAGAAGCAGAAGAAGGAAGAAGAAGGAGTAGGAGGAAGAAGAAGGAGGAGGAGGAAGAAGAAGAAGGAGGAGGAAGAAGCAGAAGAAGGAAGAAGCAGCAGAAGGAAGAAGCAGCAGAAGGAAGAAGCAGAAGAAGGAAGAAGCAGCAGAAGGAAGAAGAAGGAGGAGGAGGAAGAAGAAGCAGAAGAAGGAAGAAGAAGGAGTAGGAGGAAGAAGAAGGAGGAGGAGGAAGAAGAAGGAGGAGGAAGAAGAAGGAGGAGGAGGAGGAAGAAGAAGCAGAAGAAGGAAGAAGCAGCAGAAGGAAGAAGAAGGGGGAGGAGGAGGAAGAAGAAGGAGGAGGAGGAGGAAGAAGGAGGAGGAGGAAGGAGGAGGAGGAAGAAGAAGCAACAGAAGGAAGAAGAAGGAGGAGGAAGAAGAAGCAGAAGGAAGAAAAGTAGAAGAAAAGAAAAGAAGAACCTGATCTGAACACTTCTAGCCTCCAATCCTACAAACTCTGCTCCAGTTGTGAGAAATGGATCATGAAAAGTCGCAGTGCTAATAGCCCCATGATAATTACATGGACTTGAAGAATTACTATTTTCTCAAGGTGATGGTAAAAAGCTTTCTTTCTGCCTTCTGTTTCTGTAAGGATGTACACGTGACTCATATGTTTCTTGCCAATGGTTTTCTCATAGCATACATATAATACATTAACGGTGACTCATTATCACTGCGTATCACTAGCCTTCTGATCAATAATAAAACACGCTGCAGGATACATTTGTGGAATGGGAGCAGAAATTCCCGGAAAAATTCATAAAAATAGAAATCGAATCGCAGTTAAAATAATAATAATAAATAAATTCGCTCACAGCCACGAAGCAAGGCTTTCCCACAAACCACAACGATGAGAAGGGAACCCTTGGAGATAATGATCTCTACTGAGAAAGAGAAGAGAGAAACATCTAATGGATAAACATGAACGTCTGAAACAGAGACTTCTTAGTTCTTCCAGGAAAAGGCGGTTGTTAAGTTGCGTCGCAATTTCCAGACAAAAAGCGATATCTTGCATTCTTCGATCCGGCAAATCCGACTTTATCGTGGCATGTTTTTTTTTTTTTTTTTGACCAGGCTTAACTCGTCAAACGAGGCAGAATATCAACAAAATGAGACAGAAACAAAACGAAACTGAACTTAAAGTAAATATACAGTTTAGGAACACCGTTCAAGTGGGAACAGTAAAGACACGTAAAAAGAAAGTATATAATTTTACAATGAACTATCGAAAACAACAAACAAATGTAAAAAATATATCCGACCACGTATACAAAAACAATATATACTAGTAGCGATGTGGGACAGCCGTAGCAATAAAAGGCACAATTTTAATCCCAACAACTACCCTTCGACCCAGCTGAAAAAAACAGAATGGATGCATGGATCGCAAAGCTGGGGTATATATTAACTGAGAGAAAGAGGATCGCAAAGCTGGGGTATATATTAACTGAGAGAAAGAGGATCGCAAAGCGGGGGTATATATTAACTGAGAGAAAGAGGATCGCAAAGCTGGGGTATATATTAACTGAGAGAAAGAGGATCGCAAAGCGGGGTATATATTAACTGAGAGAAAGAGGATCGCAAAGCGGGGGTATATATTAACTGAGAGAAAGAGGATCGCAAAGCTGGGGTATATATTAACTGAGAGAAAGAGGATCGCAAAGCGGGGGTATATATTAACTGAGAAAAAGAGGATCGCAAAGAGGGGGTATATATTAACTGAGAAAAAGAGGATCGCAAAGAGGGGGTATATATTAACTGAGAGAACGAGCATCGCAAAGCTGGGGCATATATTAACTGAGAGAAAGAGCAATGTCTGTCTAATCTCTACATAATGTGGCCTAGCGCGGTAACATACAATATGTCATTGTCTACAACATTCTATAACGAACAATTCTTTGCCTAAATATTAAGAAGTATAACAGTCTAGAAATAATACAGGTTTAATATAAACACAATATGGAAGAGAAACTTGTGAGCATTAATCAATGTATCTGTGAGGGAGGAAAAAACAAAATTAATTGCTTCATGGACGGGAGGAATTGGGAACACGATAAAAAATATAAAATAGCAATGGGGCCATATTGAAACTGGAGAAAAAACAATGAATTTATCAGAATAAAATACACATAAAATATAACTATAGCTTGTTTCATAAGTCGTGCCCAACTTTAAAAATCAATATCTTTTAAACCGCTTTTTGTAATTTTTTCAAAATTTGCATGTATAGTTATAATGATTAGAACCCAACAGGGAATTAATTTCATTAAAAACAAACATTATTTGGTTATAATTATTGATTATTTGATTTATATAAATTTATAACGACCCATTGATGTAGTCAAAACTTAGTGTTTACAGTATTTGAGTTAAAAATAGCGATTACAAATCATACACGCTCAAATTTACGATTTTGCACGCTTTCCGCGTGAGTTGTCTGACACAATTAGACACTTGTAGTAAACACGAGACATTGTGTGTTCCATTTCCGTTAATTCAGCGGCGTAACGTGGAACAATAACATTTATCTATCTATCTATTGACCTTTCGAGCCGTAACCGGCCCATAGGGCGTAGACAAGATACACCTTCTCCTATATGGATTTTTTGTTCTAGCAGTTTTCTTTTAAAGATATTTTATCAAATCTCGCCATCTGTCTCTGTTCTGTGCAAGCAGTTCTATCTCATTGAGGGAGCCGACTCCTGCTGCTCTTGCCTCTCTCATCAATGTTCTTCTCAGTGTCTCCCTGGGTCTTCCTCTTTTTCTTTTACCTGTTGTTTCCATATGAGGGCTTGCTTTGCTATTCGGTTATTATCTCTTCTCATCACATGTCCAACGTATGACCATCGTCTTTTCTTTATTACTGAAGATATTAGTGGTTGATTGGCGATTTCTCTAATTTCCTCATTTGTTTTGAATTCGTTCCATGCTATACCAAGTATTTTCCTTAGACATTTATTTTCGAATGCGTTCAACTTTGTTTCTATATCTCTTGTTGTTTTCCAGCTTTCACACGCATACGTAAGGGTTGATAGTACATTTGATTTGAATAGCCTAAGTTTTGTGTTTGTGCTGATAAGTTTTGATTTCCACAACTTTTCAAGGCTTCTGAAAGACATTGCTGCTTTAGCTATTCTGATTTTAATTTCTTTGCTCGTATCCCCTTCTCGATCAATGTGACTTCCAAGATAGATAAAGTGATCGATCTCTTCAACTGGTTTGTTTTCCATGTATATTTTGTCACCTGTTGGAATTAAACTAGTCATGACTTTAGTCTTTTCATGATTGATCTCAAGCCCAATTTTGCTGGCTATTGATGATAGTTCATTTGTGTTTTCCTGCATCGTTTTTATCTGACTGCTGATGAGAACTATGTCATCAGCAAAGTCGAGGTCTTCCAAATGTCTCCTTGTATCCATTCGATGCCTTTATTACCAGTGCAGCATTTCTTCATTATGAAGTCCATAACAATTCCAATAACAAGGGCGATAAAATACATCCTTGTTTAACCCAGTTTCTTATTTACACATTCTGTATCAGGTCTACGTTTCATTAACAACATCGTTTTTACGATAGCGGCTTGTTAAACCTCTGATCAACGTTATATACCAAGCCGGAGAAAAATAATTCCTCCATTTTGGAAACAACCGGAAACATTTATCATGAGTCTTAAAATGAAATTCTGCAGTTTACAAAACATCGCAATAAAAATGTATGACTATTTTTGCAAAGAGGCTAAACGAGGAAGATTATTTAATTCTTTAGAAAACCCAGAGAATAGGACAAGACACATTTTGGATTTATCTAAACGGTCATTTAATCGCTGGATTCAAGCACATGACCGTCAATGTTCCAAATATACAAAATCACAAGGAAGAGCAAAAATGTTGGATAATTTCGACAGTGAACTTATTAGAAGTGAAATTCACAAAATGTTGGGTATGAATGAAACTGTTACAATAAGAAAATTAAAAGTATCGCTGAAAAAGAACAACAGTATTGAAATATCAAAGTCTACATTATGGAGGAATGTGAGAGCTGCAGGCTTTACATTCAGAAAGTATTCCAATGGACGAAACATCATCTGTGAGAAGCCACATATAGTAGTCATGAGAAGCAAGTACTTACGTGAAGTAAAAGAGGTGCGCAAGCAAGGTTATGATATTGTGTACTTGGATGAAACATGGATCAATGCTCACCACACTAACCAAAGGGAATGGCAGTCATCAGATGGAAAGATTAAGAGATTAATACCTAGCAGCAAAGGACAGCGCTTGATAATTGCTCATGCAGGTAGTCGACAACATGGACTAATACAGAATGCAGAGCTCATTTTTCTTTCAAAATCCATAGACAAACGGGATTATCACTCTGAGATGAATGGTCACATATTTAGACATTGGATTGAAAATTCTGTTCTCCCAGCACTAGATCGACCATCTTGCCTAATAATGGACAATGCAGCGTACCACAACATTGTTGCACTTGAAGATAAAGTCACGACGTCATCCAGTACAAAAGATGCTATTAAGATATGGCTCACAAAGGAGCACATACAATTTAATAACATGTACTTAAAACCTGAATTACTATCTCTAGTAAAGCAAAAACAGAGGACAAAGATTTTTCAAATAGATAAGATTATCCAAGAGCACGGTCATATAAGTTTGAGGCTGCCACCTTACCATGCTCATTTAAATCCAATAGAACTAATCTGGGCAAAATTAAAAGGACAAGCGGCAGATGAAAATACAACATTCAAAATATGCGATGTAAAGACTCTTGCTAATCTCGCTTTATTAAATATAGACAAAGATTATTGGGCTAAATGTGAAGACCACGTCTTAAAACAGGAAGAGGAATATTGGAAAAATGATGGTTTGTGGAATGTTCAACCCCAAACAGTTATTAATCTTTTAGACTCGTCTGATTCAGAATGAAAGTATATAGCCCCCACAATGTTGGCCCATATATTACCTTAAATTATTTCAACAAACGGTCCTTTTCAGGACCACACAACTATGAAAATTGGACATACAGGTATACCTTGATATTATTATCGTCCGTCCTCGAACTGAGCAGACAATAATTCTCCTGGTGTTTTGTTTTATCCAGTTATTTCCCCATTACGGCCACGCCTTTACCTAGTGAAAATTAATCGTAGACCAGCAACTACGGTAATTTCTATTCTTTAGGGCTTCACAATTTACAATTTTGACAAACATCAAAGAAATATCGCCGCTTTAAGAAAACTGCAGCTGCAAGATATTTGTTAAATATACATTTAAAGGGTCTTTTGCATTCTAATAACATTTGGAAAATTTCAAAAGTATTTAACAAACGGTTAGAGAGTAATAGCGTTTTGAAGTTGGGCAAATGTTTTGAAACGAGCTATAACAAATAATCTTGTTTGTCTATAAATCAGACAATGTGATGATCAATAACGGAGCATTGTTAATATATAACTCATGAGCACAGTTCTTTAAAGAGATTTATGGTCAATATGTGAGCAAACCGGCAAGTGAGAGATTTAATTATTGAAAAAAAGCTATTTAATGCCAGGGCATTTCTTGCTTGGAAGCAAGCCAAGAGAGGCATGCTGCTGTCTACAGAATATGCAAACTACCAAGTTCTCTTCAATAAGATCAAGCAATTCGTTGGCTATTGATTATTTATTTGACACAAATTTCACCACGTGCAGAATTAATGCGACTTGGCGTGCTTCTCCACTCTACAAAACCTTCACACATTCTACCTCCTCAACTACAAACACTAATTTGTCACGTTTTCTCCAATTTCTCAACAAAGAAAGGGTTGGTGGGGGTAGAGATGAATGGACGGATAATTGGGTAGCTGGAAGGAAGGACAGTCAGGCCCAATAGACATGATGTGAAGGGTGAAGAATAAGATAACCGGATGAACAGCTGTGGAGACGAGGCCTAAGGGGTATGTAGAGAAAACCAATGCAAGTGGAGTAAGAGGACAGGGTTATATGTCCTTGGGCAGTATACATATCAAAGTGAATTTTAAATCGGAACAACAGAACAACAGAACAACAAAGTAAACTAAAGTACGAAGAAATCAGAGGCGTTCTCTGAGTGTTAGTTGAGAACGTCATTCGCGACGCAATAACATAAACCCAAGACAAGTAATAATAAATGACTATTATTATGCTTGCTTGCGTTCGCCCGATGACTAAAAGAGTATACCACTTCGTCATCCGCCCTTAAAATGACGTCAAGTGTGCATGTCTGCGTTGTGTTGTGGTTTGCAGTATTACTGTGATATTTGCGACTTCAGCACGTTATTTTTGAGTACCAGGTTGTCTTCCCTCTTCGATCCCTACTCGTTTGGCCAGACTAGACAGGTTAGTCTGTTTCTAGAAGCACCGCGGAGAGGTGGAACTGGGTCTGGTTGCTTCTGGTTCACCGATTCTGGCTCAAGCCATCAGCTGTGGGTCGCTGACAACTTCCAGCTCTGCTGCTGTGAAGCGCGAATTATTATGATTGGAAACTTCCGAGGCGACAGATCCATGGCTAATTTCAGTGGAAGGGGTATGTTTACAATACTCCGAACAATCCACAATTAATCAACATTAGAGAATATTAAGAACAAAAGACAGTTCGAATCAGGATCGAACCTGTCAACACAGCAACTTTTCACATACAAATGCGCGCGCGCATGCACGCAGACACACACACGAAAAAAATGGTGAAAGAATCGGTGAACTGAAAATAGGCAGGTTAGTTGATCAAACAGCTAATAATAGGCATAGATTAATGTAACCTTAAAGATTAGCTTGGGTAGAAACCCAAATAACTTGTTGACAGACAGACGCACGGATATAAAACAAGACGAGTGGCCGAAATATAAACCTACAGGTAACAGGAACGTATCAACAGAGAACATACAAGTTCCAACTCTCGGGCAGATATCCCGATCAGATATCCCGATGATTAACAGAAGAGTAGATAGATAAGTGCGTGCTTATGTAGAAACGCTAATGACTGCCTGACAGGCGCGTAGAGAAATAAGTACACAGGTAGAAACCCGAATGATTGAAAGACGAGCTGACAGATGGGTTCTTAGAGTGGGTTCACAAATGTATGCCCAAACAACAACATCAATTTTCTTAGAAACTATTTAGCATAATGACGTCATTTTTGGTATGCAGTGTTAGATTTCTGGACCTTAAGATTAAAAAAAAAAAAATTAAGTCCACAGGCAAAAGTGAATGTTGCACATATGAGTATTTCTTATGTAGATTATGTACAAAAACAAACAGTGTGCAAGAAATGTCAGATTTTACAGCACTACACACATTACGATGTCACGGTGATTGGCTCTACTTTATATTCCCGTAAGACAAGGTCGACGCTGTCTTCGCCATGTTATTCCCGTGTACTTTAAGTCTGTTTGTCTAACTGACTGACTGGCTAACTAACTACTCTGTCTGTCTGTCTGTCTGTCTGTCTGTCTGGTCTGGTCTGTCTGTCTGCCTGCCTGTCTGTCTGTCTGCCTGCCTGTCTGTCTGTCTGTCTGGTCTGGTCTGGTCTGTCTGTCTGCCTGCCTCCCTGCCTGTCTGTCTATTGTTCCTTCGAGCCAAAGACTGCGCATAGGGCAGACATTCTAGACTCTCGTGTTCGATGGTCTTTCAAGTGTCAGACCTTGCACAGGACCTGCATTGCGTCTTGCCACACATCTTTCAAATGTCAGACCTTACACAGGACCTGCATTGCGTCTTGCCACACATCTTTCAAGTGTCAGACCTTACAAAGGACCTGCATTGCCTCTTGCCACACATCTTTCAAATGTCGGACCTTACACGGGACCTGCATTGCGTCTTGCCACACATCTTTCAAATATCGGACCTTACACAGGATCTGCATTGCGTCTTGCCACACATCTTTCAAGTGTCAGACCTTGCACAGGACCTGCATTGCGTCTTGCCACACATCTTTCAAATGTCAGACCTTACACAGGACCTGCATTGCGTCTTGCCACACATCTTTCAATGTCAGACCTTACACAGGACCTGCATTGCGTCTTGCCACACATCTTTCAAGTGTCAGACCTTACACAGGACCTGCATTGCCTCTTGCCACACATCTTTCAAATGTCGGACCTTACACAGGACCTGCATTGCGTCTTGCCACACATCTTTCAAATGTCGGACCTTACACAGGACCTGCATTGCGTCTTGCCACACATCTTTCATATGTCAGACCTCGCACAGGACCTGCATTGCGTCTTGTCACACATCTTTCAAGTGTCAGACCTTGCACAGGACCTGCATTGCGTCTTGCCACACATCTTTCAAGTGTCAGACCTTGCACAGGACCTGCATTGCGTCTTGCCACACATCTTTCAAGTGTCAGACCTTGCACAGGACCTGCATTGCGTCTTGCCACACATCTTTCAAGTGTCAGACCTTGCACAGGACCTGCATTGCGTCTTGCCACACATCTTTTAAGTGTCAGACCTTGCACATGACCTGCATTGCGTCTTGCCACACATCTTTTAAGTGTCAGACCTTGCACATGACCTGCATTGCGTCTAGCCACACGGTTCTGTTCTGGGCGAGTTGCTCAATCTCGGCAAGGGAGCTGATTCTTGCTGTTTTGTTTCTCGCCTCAGTTTTATTTTAAATGTTTCCCTAGGTCAGCCTCGTTTTCTTTTTCTCTATGCTTCCCATTAAAGAGCCTGCTTTGAAATTCGTTTGTTGCCTCTTTTCATCACATGGCCAACATATGACCACCTTCTTCTCTTAATTATAGTCTATATTTTTGTACGTTTTGTAATATATCTTATTTCTGCATTAGTCTTGAATTCATTCCATGGTATACGAAGTGAATTTGTTTTCAAATGCATGCAGTTTATTTTCTGTTTCTTTAATTGTTTTCCAACTCTCGCATGCACAAGTAAGGGTGGATAACAATTGATTTGAAAATCCTGAACTTTTTTTTTTCCTTAGCAATTTTGATTTGTATATCAAGGTTTCAGACTGTCATTGCTGCCTTCGCCTGTGTGATTTTAATTTCTTTCTTTGTGTCTCCATCTTGATCAATGCAGCTTCCAAGATATACAAAGTTATTTACTTCCTCCAAGGCTTTTCCTTCAAGGTAGGTATGTATATATATATATATATATATATATATATATATATATATATATATATATATTGTATTGGTTTCTTCTGGGCGAATTTGATTTTCCATTACTTTTGTTTGTTTTTTTCCCTTGGTTGATCTAAGGTTAGAAATTTCTTAGCCATTAGTGACAAAGTTTTTTCCTTGCTTCATGTTCACATTGTATTGATAAGAACTAGGTCGTTCGCAAAATCAAGGTTCTCCAATTGAGATCTGTGCGTCCGTCCAACACCAATGTTACATGTACTGCTCCATAATAAAATCGGTGGTTATTCCAAATTTCAAGGGAGATCAAATACATCTTTGCTTCACTCCTTGAATCAATTTGGAACCATTCACTCCTTATTCCTGCCTCTGTACGATCTGGACATGAGAAGCTGTTGTACAGATCTTTGATGATATCCCATATTGTCTGAATATGTTGCATAATGAGTTTCTATGTATGCTGTGGAAACTCTGTGATTATTTTAAAAAAATAAAAATGTGAAAGTCTGCCAAAGTGTTATTGAACAAGTGAGCGGATTGGCTGTAAAACCTCTACTGACTGGCCTTAAAGCCTCGTGTTTTTATTTTTGCATAAGCTATATGTAAGCAAAATAAACAATAGATAACTTTAGCAAGTGAAAGAAAATATTGAACTAAGGTCCGGGAAAATATAAGACTGCAAACAAAATTTCACATCTATCCACAAAATAGTTTCCGCGAAAATTGATTTTGAGTTTGGCCAAAAATTTCTGAACGGACCGCGGACCGCAGGTACAAACCCAAGTGACTGACAGGCTACTTAGCATATAGAGCAGTACCTATATTCCACTCAGACATTCTTGGCCAAACTCAAAATACATTTTCTATTCTGTAGATTGCTGTGAAATTTGGTCCCAGTTCTATATTTTACCAAATCCTAATGCAATATGTTCTTTCTGTTAATAAAGTGATCTAGTGTTGGATTTTGCTTATTCTATCATCATTGTCATAAAGTAACGTGCCTGCTGGCGTAGGTGATCGTGTCTTTCCACAACCTTCATCTCGACAGTTATTTATAAGTTCTGTTGTTGACTTTCTGCCAAGCCATTCTCTTAAGTTGTTAGGTTGTCTGGTATCTTATCTCATTGCTTCCCTCCATCTCTTCGTCTCTCAATTTTCCCAGTTGTTACAGTATATTCCAGCCGTTTCCTTCTCATAACTTAGCCAAAACAATGATGATTGTTTCTTCCTAATATTGGAATTTAGCTCTCTTTTTGCTTTGGCCTCTTTCAAAACGTTTTCATTACTCTTCTTAGCTGTCCATGGCATTCTCAACATTCTTCTGTAAAACCACATTTCTACAGACTCCGGTGATTTTCTTGTCTGTTGTCCTATTGTCCATGATTCACATCCATATATTAAGACTGGCTCTACATAACATTTAAGAACTCTTTTTCTTGTTTCTATTGTCAAAAATGGATTGCATAGCATATTCCTCATTTTTTGGAAAGCTGCTTTTGTCTGAGCTATTCTGCATCTCACCTCTGTTGAATATCTACCATCTAAGGTTAACAATGTTCCCGTATATTTAGATTCATTTATCTGTTTTAATATTGTTCCATTAGTCTTTATTGTGCATCGCGATGAAGTATTTTTCTTTGTTGTTACTATTACTTTTGTCTTTTTGCTATAAAGACTGAGTCCTTTATTTTGGCTTTCCCTCACTATACTGTTTACCATTTCTTGCAACTTGTTTGCTTATAAAGCGCATGAAAAAAAAAAGACACGAAAGGTTTGAAGGACAGAAAATTACAGGTTTTACAGTCAATCCACTCACCCGTTCAATAATTTGGAGACTTCAAAATTTTCAGTGAAAAAAAAAATCGGATAGTCTCGAAGTGCAAGGGGATAAGACAGCGTTGACATTACCAGAAAATAAAATACAGTCAATGACCGTGACATGTACTGTAAACTCTAATGTTTCTAGCACACTATTTGTTTTTGTACACAATATTTAAATAAATAAAAATTCTCATGTTTGCAAAATCCACTTTGTCGTTGGACTTCATCTTTGCAAATTCTTAAGGTACTGTAAAATCTAAGACTGCAAGCCAAAAAATGACGACATGATGTCAAAGAGTTTCTATTTATGTTGACTTTGGGCATACATTTGTGATTGAACTATAGGTCCGCGATTAAATGATCGACTCAAGGTGAGTTACCTGCAGCACGGCCTATGATTAAACTATAGGTAGTACCGGGATTAGATGATCGACTTCACTCAAGGTGAGTTACCTGCAGCACGGCCTACCCATCAGTAACATTTAACCTTCACCCACAGTTCTGAGTCTTTACCACACTTATTCTCAATCCCCTCTCTTTTCCAAAAGCTACCTGCTACTGCTACGTAGCACTAACAATATACGCGTCTCTTTTGTCGTGTGATCTTCATTAATATACCCTGACAATGCTTATTAGCATCCCGATTTCTTTCTTGATAACACTGGGGGAGATCACAGTACAGTGAACGAACATCGCTGCACAGTCGTTGCGACGGCCCCCATGATAACCTCTGAAAGTTCTTGTTTTTTTTTTTTTTTAACGTGAAGATGGGGACTGTGTGGTCTAGAGCAGAGGTTGTCAAATCCATGAGAGATGGTCAAATCCATGAGAGATTGTCAAATCCAGAGCAGAGATGGCCAGATCCAGCCAACCAGTCCATTTGTCTTGTCCCATGAAGCCTCTACAGAAACTACTATATTAAATATCTATAAATAAACCCCAAATTTCCAGCCTGTTAAAAACAATATAAAGGTAATTTTGAAATAAATGTCTTGTTAGAAATGATACAATACGCTGCCAAGCATTATTTATTTATGACCAAATCACACCATATAATTGTGGACGATAGTCTTTAAGTGAGGAAGAGAGTTCATCGGGGCTATATAGAGCCAATTCTGACCTATGGACAGTAAACAAATGAAAAGACGATTAGATACCACAGAGTTGGGATATATCAGAAGATAATCAACAGAAAAAAAACAAAGAACAATATATGGTCCGAAGCAAGATCGAACCCGTGCTCCCAACACAAAACGGGAGTTCCTAAGAAACAGTAGAAAGAAACAATCAACATTTTTCGGGCACATCATGAGAAGAGGAAAGTTGGAATACTTGGCTACAACTTTAAAAAAAACAAGGAAAGCGAGGCGACAAAGAGCAAAAATACTGGATAGCTTGGTGCTAGAACAAAAATTCATATAGGAGAAGGTGTATCTTGGTCTACGCCCTATGGGCGGTTACGGCTCGAAAGGTCAATAGATAGATAGATAGAAGGCGATGGCCACATGAGCCCACGGATGACGGTGTAGAAAATGGGGGACAGGTGATATTTACGCAAATTTCAGTCCATCTTCTGATTTTCATCAAGATATTAAGCTCGTGTAGGCAAAGAAACAATATCAAAAATATTTGTACTTTTCCTCTCCTTTTTTGGGAATTGGCACGAACAGCTAAACGCATCCAACTCTTTCTCAATTGTCAACGGCGAAGGGTTCTTTAATACACACACGCGCGCACACAAAAGGTCCCCAGTCCAAAAATTGTCACCCTCAGTGACGGAAGGTCAGTTCTACAAGCGATATCAAGCCGGAAACAGGACAGGCTAATTCAGGGAATTAAGAACAACATATCTTGGCTGTCAGAAAAGAAAGAACTGGTCCTGTAGTTGATACCAATACACTGTGGCATTCATGGAAAGGAGAAAGCAGACGAACTCGCAAAAGCAAGTGGGAGCCATCAACAGTTCAACCAACGCCAGAGTCTCAAATAAGTAAAGACAATTCTAAAATAAGTCAGGAAAATACAACGAAGAAAGATGTGTGTAAAATATGAGCCAGAACATGACATCTTAAACAAACTCAGCAGACACGACCAGACAAGATATTCATACTCAGAACAGGTCATTGTGGCATCAGAGCACACCTACACAATTGGACTCAGTGACTTTGCAGCATGTGACTAGAGTGTATCCAGACAAAATTCCAATAATAAAACTGCAGAACTGAAGCAGCATAGATATATCACGTAGAAACAACCCGGCATGGTAAACAATGGGGAACCGGCATGCCCCATGCTGGTCTAAACGTTTAAGTGTATAGCAATAGATGATCGCTGAAAAAGAAGAAGGAAGACGAAGAGTATTAAATATAAACTGGACCTAATTGTTTTGTCTCCGATAAGACTAGCTGTTCGATGGCACAGCCATGATATCACGGGTCATGGTGAAATAATCCAGGTCGCTTTAAATATAGTTGCAACTGAGAGCATTTTGACTGTGAAGTACGATCTTGAACTGAAAGCTGCAGCAACCCTCGACACTAGTCGACACACGCAGGTTGACATGAGTGTTTCTTTACGTAAGCAAATGCGGTCGATTGATTCATGGTCACGGAAAAAAGGGGGCGGGATACTCGTGCCAAACTAAACGCCTGCACTAGGAATTATTTATTTAAATAAACAATAGACAGAGACATATATGCCTGTAATTAATTATACAAATAAAGAGATGTCTAGAGACGGGGAAGGATTGATTCATCATTTGTCGGACAGACACTGATGCTATTACTTTACCACTGAATACAAAATAAACAGAAACGTCGACAAATATGTTTGTCTTCATGCGCCTGACGATTACCTCTGATCACCGGCCTTTATTAAATGGGCGTTAAATGAATGTCAAATGCTTTGTGTCGCGGTTTATCTAGTCCAACACATTCGATTTTATCCTGGCAATTTTTTAAACAGATTTTCATTAATGGATGCTTACGCAGAATAAAAGGATGGAAATGGCAGGACACAATCACCACCATAGAATTATGGAAATATAAAAGTCAAATACCATTGGATAAAGAGATACAGCGAAGACGATGTTGCTGGATAGGGCACATACTGCAGAAGCCCACTGATAGTATTACACAACAGGCCCTTTTTTGGAATCCCCAGGGGAAAAGACAAAGAGGAAGACCAAGAAATTCTTGGAGAAGACAGACAGAAGCAGAGATGAAGATGATGGGAAGACATGGAATGATCTTAAAGAATGGCAAGAAACAGAACGACATGGGAAGTTTTGTTGAAGACTTATGCTCCACTGGGAGCTGAGAGGTAGAAGAAGAAGAAGATTTTTTTTTTTCCCGAGGAAGGATAGAAGGAGTATTGCCGAGTTCTGCTTCGACCGCTACTCCCATGGCTAGACTAATTAATTCCCTTCCATTGATACCACGCGGAGGTTAAGTAAGATCTTGGTTAGTTCTAGTTCACTGATCCTAACGACAAGTCAGCTATGAATCAGCACCACTTTCAGCTAACACGATAATTCAATACCTTATGCCCACATCTACACAAATAAAGATTGTATTTGCCTCTTTGAATATAAACCCCAGCATTTCTCTCACATTCATTACACCGCCTGATGACTTCAAGCAAAAGCCCCTCATTATTCTTTATGACAAGAATGCGCCCTCTTGTGTGCCTCACACTTCATAATCACCGTTCTAGAATCAAAACTGGCGGTTTCAGCTTGCATTGTGTCAAGGACGTTAGCCCGTGAGTTTTATTTGGCCCGCAGCAAACTCACAGACTAGAGGGGGAAAACTTATCTAATTACACGCCCATCGCACCAGGCGACCTACTTGTACATCGTCTATGAAAACAGCGATATAAGCGTATAATTTGCGTAAATAAAAGCAAACGTTGCTCTAAAATAACGTTTATTTATTTCACTTTCAAACAGATTTACAACGACCGTGAAGTAATGAATGTGGGCATGTAGCAAAGAAAAACAGCATTACATCTGCTAACGTCTTCGTTCGACAACTACTCTTCATCTTACATCCTAAAAAAGAGCGTGAAGTAGGCGTAAATGTGAGATGATGTTATTTACAGCATGCTGCCATGTTTTTCTCCTTTCGGCCCAGCATATCAGACGTCAGCAAGTCATTTCTGGGCACCAGGATATCATTCTCTTCGCTGCCTACTCTCTTCGTCTGACGGCTTGGTCTGAATCCAGAGGCACTACCGGAAGGCAGAGTAGGATCAGCTGTTGCTGCTAATCCTGGCGCAATCAGCCTTGATTTAATGGCCTCTTTCAGCGCAAGTGCTGTTGGGGCGACCTGACCCCATAACGTTTCATTCTAACGATCTTTTATTAAACGAACACACCCGCTCCTTCACTCTTGATTCCTGTGTGTATTTAGCACAGCGACGTGTAAATAGCGACTAATTTCATGATATTATATGTTTACAACACTTGGACAATTCCACACATCAACAACAGAAAGCACAAGGAATAATAGACAGCCGGAAGTAGCATCGAACCTGTACTCCTCGACAAACCGCCGCGCAACGAGAGTCCGGCATCTCAGCACACCGCCAGCTAAGCAAGCCGCGGAAGTTTCAGCTCGTAAGATATACATTTATTATTGTTATTATTTGCCTTTAGGTAAACAGCGTCCGACAACTGCAGTTAGTATGTGTCTTGCCTGATTCTTGAACAACTTTGTGATCATTTAAAAGTGTCGATGCCACATCTCTATGCAAATAGTGCTTACCATTTCATGCGCAGAAAAGGTCATTTTTGTTATTGAAAATTGACTATGAGATCTTATGTTATCAAACGTACAATAATAACAGGCGTGGCAGGTACGCCAGCCGTCACGTTCATAGTGTATCATCAACAGGCGACAACAAAGATGGCGGCTCTCTTACAGAGCAGACAACCCTTTAAGAAGGAACTGCATGCAGGAGATACGTGTATTGAAAAGCAATGAAAGACAGTCGACATTCATTTAATAATGAAAAAAAAAGAAAAAAAAAAGAAAAGAAAAAAAAAACGGCGGTATATTTTTTTTATCTCTATTCAACCAGAGGTGACAAACGAAACAGAAAAACCAGGCTAAATGACCAGAGATCAAGAGGAAATGCAACCCGATACTCAAAAATTCCGTGCTGATGTTGGATATGTTGGGTAGAAAGGCGCAAATATCACAGTTCTACAGCAGACACAACGCCTCTACGCCCACCGATCGTCTTTTAAGGGCGGATGACGAGGAGGCTGATTCCATAAGTCATTAGGTAAACGCAAGCAACTCCTAAAACGACAGATCTGTGTATGTTTACAGCGCTCTTGCAACGGTATGAAAATGTTAACGATGACTTTCTGCTGCTGCTCACATTTACTGACGACGGTATGAAAATGTTAACGATGACTTTCTGCTGCTGCTCACATTTACTGACGACGGTATGAAAATGTTAACGATGACTTTCTGCTGCTGCTGCTCACATTTACTGACGACGGTATGAAAATGTTAACGATGACTTTCTGCTGCTGCTCACATTTACTGACGACGGTATGAAAATGTTAACGATGACTTTCTGCTGCTGCTGCTCACATTTACTGACCACGGTATGAAAATGTTAACGATGACTTTCTGCTGCTGCTGCTCACATTTACTGACGACGGTATGAAAATGTTAGCGATGGCTTCCTGCTGCTGTTCACATTTACTGACGACGGTATGAAAATGTTAGCGATGACTTTCTCCTGCTGCAGCTCACATTTACTGACGACGAACCAAGAGCTCATTATTTTCAACCACAAACTCAGCAAAGATATGGACATTCACTCTTGCTGAAACCAATACCACAGTAAGCCCAACCCGGACAGTCAACACGGGTTTTCACATGTTTGCTAGAACTACAGGGAATTAAATTCTGATACATTAAAAGTCCACATGATCAACAGAGATCAGTGCTTGCTTGCTTACGTTCGCCCGATGACTAAAGTATTCTAGAGTATTCGTAGACTGTAGAATTCCTCTTCGTCATCCGTCCTTAAAAAGACGTTAAGTGGACGTGTCTGCGTCGTGTTGTGGTTTGCAGTATAACTGTTATATTTGCGCCTTTCGGCCCAACACATCCGACTACAGAACACAGAGACCAGTGAGTCGTTTTGTGACCTGCTTCAAAACCATCAGAAATTAGAAACAGATCAAAACTTCGTGGTTTCTCACATGCGGCGAGATATTTCAGAATGGCAATGCGTATACATCGCGCGACGGTAGAACATATCTTGAACCCGCAATTCGAATGTCTTTCACATTAACCTTATTCGCTGACCTAGCAACATGTGATTATTATATCTTTGGATGTAAGGAGGCTCTTGGTGGCACGTCATATTTTACAGAAGATGAGATAAAAAAAAAAAACCGGCGGTGTTATACAGCCAACTCAAGGATTTTTTTAAAATCGCAAAACTGAAACACCGTTGAAACTCTTAACGATGCAGTGAACATAGTCGTGGGTAGGGGGAGGGGGCATAGACTATCAACTATTAAAGTTTATAAATATATAAACACACACACACACTTCAATATGTAACAGTGTTTGTGCGTCTTGGCATATTTATACATACAAATCTGGACATATAATCTGAACGGTTGTCCACCCATGGTTCAAGCAACGACCAAAAGGGCAAGTCAATACTCGAAACATTATTTATACACTCAACATTTTGCGGGCACATCATGAGAAGAGGAAAGTTGAAATACTGGGTTATAACTGGCAAAATGACAAAGAGAGAAAATACTGGATAGCTTGGTGTAATGGCATGGAAAACAGTCAACAACAGAACTGATACGATGCACTATAGATAGAGGATTGTGGAAGGGCATGCTCGCTACGCCAACCGGTATCGCACATGATGATGATTATCACTATTTATATGCATACAAATATTTCCTCATGACAAGATCATGGAAGAATTGTCAAAATACTGTCTAGTAAATCTTGTGACACTGGCGAAAAAAAATAAGCAAATTAAAAAAACAATTACATTTTTCCACTGGCGTAGAACTATCAGATGCTAACACGCATAAGGTTTCTTGTACCTTAGTCATTGTCTCTTGACCTATTTTGCAGTTAAGTTCTCTAACTTTCCGCTACACATTTCTATTTCCACTCTTAGAACAAAGCTGTCTCCTTTACTCTCGCCTTTCTTCATGGCCTATTGTGTGCACGTTTTTGCTTTCGCTTTTCAGGCCGCGTAAACATTTAGCAATTTAGAAAACAATAGAAGCGAAAGCGTTTCTTATATTTAAAAAAAAACCATAAATTGCCCAGCGACAACGAAAAAAAAAACTAACAAAAAAAAAACGGCTGGATAGACGAGATGTGAACAGAAACAAGGGCACGCTGTTGTCTTTGTTCTCACGTGCACACAAAAAACTGCAAATAATGCAAGAATAGATGCCAGGTTAAAGGTGAATATTTTTTTTTGTCAGTGGCATTGAAAACCGACATCGGAGTTTGATCAATTGGTACTTTTCTTGGTTTTTTCCCCCCTTTGTGCCTGGATGACGAAGGAAACTGGTCGGCGGAGAAGAACAACGAAGACAAAAAAAAGACAAAAGGCAACAGTAAAATACCAGCAGCTGGCTGTCAGAACGTGGTTGCTTTTTGACAACTTGACCTGAGTCGGGCGGTTGGGTGTTAGACTTGCCTGTTGGGCCAAGGTGAATGGATGGGTTCGTGTGTTTTTTTAATCTATTCTGCAAACGGTTCTCAAAGCTGGTTGGATTGATACCATTAGTGTAGCAATTATTTAAAATCAGGTGTTCTTCTTTTAGCGCTCGCTCTTTAAGACATATTTGACTTTGATGTCTTAAAACCACTTTCTTGTTTGGTCTGCCTCGGTCTCGTCGTCCAGGAAATATGCCTTCCATTATTCTTTCCAGCCCGTAGTGTCTTTTGGTGTAGAAGTATTTCAATTTTCTCTATAGAATAGTGTTTATAAGCAGTTATTGTTAATGTTTAAGTCACTTAATGTTTTCATTGCTCTATTTCATCACCCAAAGACCAGGGGAAGGAACCTCAGATTTCAAATGAGAAGTTCCCACCACGATATTTGAACCCATCATCTTTCTGTTCAGATACCGACAGGTTACCACTAGACCACCTAGTGAACCATTGGGAAACATATGGAAGTCCAAATAAATTAGGTTAAATACAAAAATAAAAATTTTCAACTCCAATGTTAAATCAGTCCTATTATATGGCTGTGAAACATGGAGAACAAAATTGACAATCATGACGATACAGACTTTCATTAATGGATGCTTACGCAAAATAAAAGGATGGAAATGGCAGGACAAAATCACTAACATAGAATTATGGAAATGTACCAGTCAAATACCAGTGGATCAAGAGATACAGCGAAGACGATGACGCTGGATAGGACACACACTGCGGAAGCCAACTGATAGTATTACACATCAGGCTCTTTTTTTGGAATCCCCAGGGAAAAAGACAAAGAGGAAGACCAAGAAATTCTTGGAGAAGACAGACAGAAGCAGAGATGAAGATGATGGGGAAGACATGGAATGATCTTAGAAGAATGGCAAGAAACAGAACGACTTGGAAAGTGTGTTTGTTGAAGACCTATGCTCCACTGGGAGCTGAGAGGTAGAAGAAGAAGATTTTGTTTTTTTTTTCGAGGAAGGATAGAAGGTTTATTGCCAAGTTCTGCTTGACCGCTACTCCCATGGCTAGACTAATTAATTCCCTTCCATTGATACCACGCGGAGGTTAAGTAAGATCTTGATCAGTTCTAATTCACTGATCCTAACGACAAGTCAGCTATGAATCAGCACCACTTTCAGCTAACACGATAATTCAACACCGTATGCCCACATCTACAAATATAAAGATTGTATTTGCCTCTTTGAATATAAACCCCAGCATTTCTCTCACATTCATTACACTGCCTGGAGACTTCAAGCAAAAGCCCCTCATTATTATTTATGACAAGAATGCGCCCTCTTGTGTGCCTCACACTTCATAATTACCGTTCTAGAATCAAAACTGGCGGTTTCAGCTTGCATTGTGCCTAGAGACTAGGAACTGAATTTGTGCGTGTTAATCCGTTTTTCCCTGGCAGCCGTGCGCATATGGGTCCCTCGCCGCACAGGCGGATAACTCCGACTTCGAAAGTACTCTTTTTTCCGTCCACGAGTAATTGACGTTTCATGCCGGGCCTCGCTGTTGAGACCAGGGATGGTTGCCGCATAGAGAAATAATAAATAAAAATACCACATAGCCGTGATTTGAACCCACAACCTCTCTGTCTCGAGGCGGGCGTCTTGCCTGGAGACCAACCAGTCAATTTTGTGTTTAAAAATGGAATATCTCCCCTGGGAAACTATAACATTTTTCAATTTTTTTTAATCTTTTTTTTTTTTTGGTCACAAACATTCACTACTAAAATAACATTCACTCATCAATGTTGACTTTAGCTACATATTTTACTTCTTGTGTGTGTGTGTGGTGTTATAAATTGAAACCACCTCCATCAATATCAATTTTAAGAAATAGTAGAATGTACTGGGTTCGGGACACCTTCGTCAACAAATGCAGGAACATTTTCCTAGGTTAGAACTAAAATAATACTTTTATATTAAAACAAACAGATGTGTATAGAAGCTCATAATTATAACAGAAAAAAAAAAAAAAAAAGAATGACAAATCTAAGAGTTTCTGGAGCTGCGCAATTATTGATCATGATTTAAAAAAAAAAATTAAAATACAGTTTCTTCTAATCACTTGGAACACATAATAGAATAAACGTGTACTTTATCTTCACGAAAAGGCACAAATGAGCAAATAAACTAAAGAATCTAAGACGGTCCGACAGCACCAGGTCGGGAATCGACTGGCTATTCATAGTTGACAGCCTCGGTCAGGATCCGTGAGACATAATTATGCAGATGCTGCTTCATCTGTTCGAGATGTTTTTAGTAAGAGACCAGTCAGTCTGGTCAAGTGGATGGGGATCAAGAGTGAAGACAACCTGATACTCAAAAGGTCATTCTAAAAACGGATGTGCTGGTCGAAATGCGCAGTTAACACAGCGTACTGTAATAATCACAACGTAAGGAATCGACTCCCACTTAACGTTGCTTTAAGGGTTGAGGATGAAGAGTTGTAGTCATTGGGTGAACGTAGTCATTGGGTGAACGTAGTCGTTGTGTGGACAACAGTTCTTTGTACGAACTTAATTGTTGGTTGGACACAGTCATTGGGTGAACGTAGTCGTTGTGTGGACAACAGTTCTTTGTACGAACTTAACTGTTGGTGGACACAGTCATTGGGTGAACGTAGTCATTGTGTGGACAACAGTTCTTTGTACGAACTTAATTGTTGGTTGAACACAGTCATTGGGTGAACGTAGTCGTTGTGTGGACAACAGTTCTTTGTACGAACTTAATTGTTGTTTGGACACAGTCATTGGGTGAACGTAGTCGTTGTGTGGACAACAGTTCTTTGTGCGAACTTAATTGTTGGTTGAACACAGTCATTGGGTGAACGTGGTCATTGTGTGGACAACAGTTCTTTGTGCGAACTTAATTGTTGGTTGGACACAGTCATTGGGTGAACGTAGTCATGGTGAACGTAGTCATTGGGTGAACGTAGTCGTTGTGTGGATAACAGTTCTTTGTGCGAACTTAATTGTTGGTTGAACACAGTCATTGGGTGAACGTAGTCGTTGTGTGGATAACAGTTCTTTGTGCGAACTTAATTGTTGGTTGAACACAGTCATTGGGTGAACGTAGTCGTTGTGTGGATAACAGTTCTTTGTGCGAACTTAATTGTTGGTTGGACACAGTCATTGGGTGAACGTGGTCATTGTGTGGACAACAGTTCTTTGTGCGAACTTAATTGTTGGTTGGACACAGTCATGGGTGAACGTAGTCACTGGGTGAATGTAGGCGTTGTGTGGATAACAATTCTTTGTGCGAACTTAATTGTTGGTTGGACACAGTCATTGGGTGAACGTAGTCATTGGGTGAATGTAGTCGTTGTGTGGATAACAGTTCTTTGTGCGAACTTAATTGTTGGTTGGACACAGTCACTGGGTGAACGTAGTCGTTGTGTGGACAACAGTTCTTTGTACGAACTTAATGTTGGTTGGACACAGTCATTGGGTGAACGTGGTCATTGTGTGGATAACAATTCTTTGTGCGAACTTAATTGTTGGTTGGACACAGTCACTGGGTGAACGTAGTCGTTGGTTGGACACAGACACTGGGTGGACACATTCATTGGGTGAATGTGGTCATTGGGTGAACGTAGTCATTGGGTGGACACAGTCATTGGGTGAATGTAGTCGTTGGGTGGACACAGTCATTGGGTGAATGTAGTCCTTGGGTGGACACAGTCATTGACTGGACGTTGTCGTTGGGTGGGACAGTCATTGGGTGAACGTAATCGTTGGGTGGACAAGTCATTGGGTGGACGTAGTCGTTGGGTGGACACAGTCATTGGGTGGACGTAGTCGTTGGGCGGACACAGTCATTGGGTGGACGTAGTCGTGGGCGACACAGTCATTGGGTGAACGTAATCGTTGGGTGGACAAGTCATTGGGTGGACGTAGTCGTTGGGTGGACACAGTCACTGGTTGAACGTAGTCGTTGGGCGGACACAGTCATTGGGTGGACGTAGTCGTTGGGCGACACAGTCATTGGGTGGACGTAGTTGTTGAGTGGACACAATCATTGGGTGGACGTAGTTGTTGGGTGGACACAGTCATTGGGTGAACGTAATCGTTGGGTGGACACAGTCATTGGGTGAACGTAATCATTGGGTGGACACAGTCACTGGGTGGATGTAGTCGTTGGGTGGACACAGTCACTGGGTGGACGTAGTCATTGGGTGGACACAGTCGTTGGGTGGACACAGTCATTGGGTGGATGTAGTCGTTGGGTGGGCACAGTCATTAGGTGAACGTAGTCGTTGCGTGAACGTAATCGTTGGGTGGACACAGTCACTGGGTGAACGTAATCGTTGGGTGGGCATAGTCACTGAGTGGACACAGTCACTGGGTGGACACAGCCACTGGATGGACATAGTCACTGGGTGGACACAATCATTGGGTGGACGTAGTCGTTGGGTGGACGTAGTCGTTGGGTGGACACAGTCATTGGGCGGATGTAGTTGTTGGGTGAATGTAGTCAATGGGTGGACATAGTCATTGGGTGAATGTAGTAGTCATTGGGCGGACATAGTTGTTGGGTGAATGTAGTAGTCATTGGGCGGACATAGTTGTTGGGTGGACGTAGCCGTTGGGTGGATGTAGTCTTTGGGCAGACGTAGTCGTTGGGTGGAGATAGTGGTTGGATGAATATAGTCGTTGGGCGGACGTAGTGGTTGGATGAATGTAGTCGTTGGGCAGACACAGTCATTGGGTGAATGTAGTTGGGTCAATGTAGTCATTGGGTGAATGTGGACTTTGGGTGGACGTAGTCGTTGGGTGAATGTAGTTGTTGGCCAGACGTAGTCGTTGGGTGGAGATAGTGGTTGGATGAATATAGTCGTTGGGCGGACGTAGTGGTTGGATGAATGTAGTCGTTGGGCAGACACAGTCATTGGGTGAATGTAGTTGGGTCAATGTAGTCAGTGGGTGAATGTGGACTTTGGATGGACGTAGTCGTTGGGTGGACTTAGTGGTTGGATGAATGAAGTCATTGTGAGGACATAGTGGTTGGATGAATGTAGTCATTGGGTGAATGTAGTTGTTGGGGGGACGCAGTCGTTGGGTGAATGTAGTCATCATGCGAATGTAGTCGTTGGGTGAACGTAGTCATTGGATGAGTATAGTCGTTGGGTGAACGTAGTTGTTGAGTGAACGGAGAAGAAGAAACCCAACCTCAGTAGAAGAATATAAATGTGAATATTAGTAAACTAAATAAATTAAGGACAAGTAAATAAAAAAATTAGGGACAAGTAAATGAAAAAATTAGAGACAAGTAAATGAAAAAATTATGAACAAGTAAATGAATAAATTATGTATAAATAAATGAATAAATTAGGTACAAGTAAATTAATAAATTAGGGACAAGTAGATGTAAAGGAACTACCCGGTAAAGATGGAAATATGGAATAGAGAGTAAGAAAATAAATGCGATATGACAAATAGTGTTAGGCAGCCAGTCTTCTTCTTCTTATTTCCTACCTCAGTTGCCTTTCAGCGTCGAGGGGAGATATAATTTGCAGTCTTTTGCTCATCTGTTCGCTTCTGCTGCTGTTATTATCTTTTCTGGTGCTTCTAATATTCTATCGATGCATCTTTTTCGCGGTCGACCCTTGGGTCTGGTGTTCTCGTAACGCATATTAAAGGCTCGTTGTGTTGTGTTTTGATCACTTTGCCTTGTCACGTGGCCAAATCATTTGATCTGTTGTTTCTTTATATATTCTATAGCGGAGGCTATTCCTAGTTTTTTTCCTCGGTTCTTCATTTTTTATCCTGTCTCTCAGGCTGTTTCCTGTCATTCATCTAACACATTTCATCTCTGTAGAGGTTATTTTTCTTATTGTTCTTGCATCTAGGGTCCAGGTCTGGCATTGGTAGCACAACGTTGGAATGAAGATTGTATTGTATAGTGCCCGTTCTGTCTCTAATGTTATTTCCTTGTTGAACAATAGCGGTGACAGCTGTCTAATGATTTGACAAACTTTGATGCATCTTGAGTCTATCTCTGCTGTTTGAGAATTGTTGCTTGAATATTGGAAGCACTAGAAACATAATAGCAGCAGAAGCGAACATAAGAGCAAAAGACCGCAAATTATATCTCCCCTAGACGCTGAAAGGCAAGTGAGGAAGGAAAGAAGAAGTTTCTCATGTGTATATATATATATTATTTTTTTTTAAATTAATTGCACACCACATAGGGACAACACTAGATTGCTCTGTGTTTGTGAAACAAAGCAATTAGGTAGCAATTCCCTTAAATTTAATAACATGCAAATCTCATCTACCCTCCTTCCACAACCCCTTCCTGTTAAAACATAAAAACGTAATGAAAACTCATAACAAACATAATAAACACAAAACCCATATGTCTTTGAAACTTGGCGTAATAATAACACACAAATATACAACGAAAAATAAAAAATAAAAAACAGATCAACAATGAAAAGAAAACATCATGGATTTTCAGGCACAAATAGAATTTACGTACACTCAACGACCGAGTATAATCGTGAAACATAAATATATTACGAAATAATAAAAGCAACATGTTTATGCTTACTATAATAACAATAATAATAGCTTACATTTTGATGGTTAATGGCAATTCTTAAATGACAGCTTCTATTGTGTACAACAAGAATGCTTTATATAGTCCAAACTACACACAATCGTCTTTGTTCTTCTAGCAGTTCTCTGGTTGCTGACAATAACAATCAATAGTTCATCAAGGCAAAGAAAAGCATAATCAATTCCACGAAGAGTAAGTAACACAATAAGGGTTTCCTCTGCACCTAAAGACACCTAGGCAGAGTATAATGTCATCATCATCATCATCGAGTGCCTTCTCCGCAACGAAGGTTGGCTACCATGGGGCGCCATTCTGCTCTGTCTCTTTCTTTGATGGTGCAGGTTGTCATAGGCTGACTTGTCCATCTTTTGATGTTACTCGTCCATCTTAGTCTTGGTCTGCCTCTGACTCTTTTACCTCGTATTTTCCCCTCCAAGATTACTTTTAGTAGGCTGCTGTATCTTTTAACAGTGCCCAAAAATCGCATTTGTCTTGTTTGAAATGTATTTAGTAGTTCTCTTTTCATTTTTAGTTGTTTTAAGACTTCATCGCTTGTTTTCTTTTCTTTCGATGCAATTCTATCTATTCTATAATATAAATATAACGTCAGTCTCTACAATTTTCACTAGCGGCGCATTTTTGGGTGATTTGGTCGATAACACTTCAGACCGCCTTATATTCCAAGAGGGACAAAAAATCTATAATAACCATTTTCAGACACTGGGTGAACCCCAACATTTTGTCAAGATTGAAAAAAATGTGCCACATGTGGGAACTAAACCCTGGTTATTGCTACGTGTGGGAACTAAACCCTGGTTATTGCTACGTGTGGGAACTAAACCCTGGTTATTGCTACGTGTGGGAACTGAACCCTGGTTATTGTCACATGTGAGAACTGAAACCTTGTCATTGCCACATAAGGGAACAGAACTCTCTATCTATTAACCTTTCGAGCCGTAGCCGGCCCATAGGGCGTAGACCAAGATACTCCCTCTCGTATCTGAATTCTTGTTCAATCAGTTTTCAATTCTTTTAAAGATATTTTATCAAACCTCGCCATCTGTCTCTGTTCTGTGCAAGCAGCTCTATCTCATTGAGGGAGCCGATTCCTGGTTAGTCTTTATTTCGGTTGGCGTCACCGAAGTCGGAACATTCCCATATCTGTTCTGCTACCCGTTCTAGCAACCATCGAAGTGCTCATCTACTGATTGTTGCTGTCCTTCACTGATTGGCTATGTGCAATAACCTCGTAACCACCGCTATTTCAAATCAAATCTACAGTAATTGAGAAAAAAAAAAGTTAGGCGTATTAGTTAGGGTTTCATAACAAGCAAAGCATCCCCATATGGTTCGAATTTCGATGGGGAAAAAAAAAAACAACAACCTATGTTACATACAATAAAACACTCTAAAATTGTCATGCATTTATAATCAGTGATTTGTTGTGCATGTTCATCAGTAGTTCTGGGTGTTTGTTTTATAACTGAGCAACACGTGGTCCTCATGTACATCCCTTTAGAGCTCGGTGTTTATTGCTTTCTGGGATTCACCTGAGAACCATTTCTTCTTATCGTGCGCCCCTGGAAGGACGTTAAGTCGTAGCAGATAGGATGTTCTGTGGCTTTACAAGGTGTGGTATATGTGCCTTTCGGCGGCCCAACACATCCGACTTCAAGACAGCATTTTTCAGTACAAGGTTGCCTACCTTCTTCGATTTCTACTCGTTTGGCCAGATTGATTAGTCTCTTTACAGAAGCACCGCTTGAAGATGAGGGGGAAAATGTACTCCTTTAGCAATCATCGGAGAAAGAAAGAAAGAAAGAAATAAAGAAAGAAAAGAAAGAAAGAAAAGAAAGAAAGAAAGAAAGAAAGAAAGAAAGAAAGAAAGAAAAAGAAAGAAAGAAAAAGAAAGAAAGAAAAGAAAGAAAAGAAAGAAAGAAAGAAAGAAAGAAAGAAAGAAAGAAAGAAAGAAAAAGAAATCATAATCACGCTACAGAACGTTAGCAGTCCTAGCGTCTTTACAGAACTTTCTCAGTCCTAGCGTCGTTGCCCACTGTGAGTCCAACTTGGCTCCCGTCACTCTACTAATTTCTTAAAAAGCAGGCTCACACTAATATAACCTAGAAGGTGTAGTCTGATGATGAACTGATCGTGCCTTACAAAGAAGTTGTCAAAACCCCAAAGCAAGCACACAAAGGTCATCCTAGCCGTTCCTTCAAATCTCCCAAGTATTGTTTACGCACGTCCGTTGAAGGAGAGCGAGGCACTTAAAGCACACGGATAATTGAATCACGAGACGCTTCTATGGAAGTACTTTCAACATGTGCTAAAATGGAGTGGAGGTTATTCGAGTTCTCCACAGAAAAGCAAGTCCAAAAATACGGCAAATGGGCATCGGTTTTTTTTGTTTGGTCCCGATTGATTACCAGCGGCGACATATGCTAATAACATTCAGTGTTACAGACACCTGCCCATGACAGACAGCACTTTTTCAAGCTAGGACAAACCTCATCAATATAAGAAAAGCGATGTTATCCACACAAGAAACCGCACGATTTCAAAGACAGCAATGACCAATCCAACCAACCAAGCGACCAATCCAACCAAGTGACCAATCCAACCAAATGACGGACTTACAGTTTCAGAATGGCAGACGTGACATGAATATTTCCTGTTCATCGCAAACAAATAAAGAGACGAGAAATAAATTAAAAGTTACAATTTTTATAGAAGAATGTTAAGAATCCCAGGTTAAAATGGCGAAGAATAACGATACGCTGAAAGTGGACAATGCTCTGAAAATACGTCTCTCTGCCATAGATAATAAAAGATTCAAAGAAGACAGAAAAAAATATAAATCATTCATGATTTGTCATCATCTAGAAAACTGTTTTCAATTTATGCAAAACAAACAAGTGGAGGAGATCGAGCACTTTATCTAATTTGGAAGTCGTATTGATCGAGAGGTGGAAAGAAGTAAAGAAATTAGAATCAGAATAGGTAAAGCAGTAATGTCTTTCAGAAGCCTAGAAAAGTTGTGGAAATCAAAACTCATCAGCACAAACACAAAACTTAGACTATTCAAATCAAACGTTCAATCTACCCTTAGGTATGCATGTGAGAGCTGGAAAACAACAAGAGACATAGAAACAAAGTTGAACGCATTCGAAAATAAATGTCTAAGGAAAATACTTGGTATAGCGTGGAACGAATTCAAAGCAAACGAGGAAATTAGAGAAATCGCCAAATAAACCACTAATATCTTCAGTAATCGAGAAAAGACGATGGTCATTTGTTGGACAATGTGATGAGGAGAGATAATAACCGAATCCCAGAGAGACACTGAGAAGAACATTGATCAGAGAGACAAGAGCAGCAGGAATCGGTTCCCTCAATGAGATAGACTTGCTTGCACAGAAGAGACAAATGGCGAGATTTGATAAAAGATTGAAAACTGCTAGAATAAAAATGTACTGAAGGGAGGTCAAAAAGTAATGCACACCAATGTTTTTCTCGGCTAATAATAAAGATAGGAATATGAAATTTGTACACTTGAAATATGACATGTTCCAATTATGTGTACCAAATTGCACAGCATTCTGATAAATATTACGCAATCTATGAACCGTTAAAATGGAGCTTGTCAACAATGTCCGTTACAAACAGCGAATTGTCATAGAATTTCTGGTTGCGGAAAAAGAAACTGTGGCAAACATTCATAAACGACTGTGTGCAGTGTACTAATGTTCTGCAGTCGATAGGAGCACAGTTAGTCGCTGGGTTCAGAGAATTAAAGCTGCAGAAAGTGTACGAGTGGAGCTGCATGATTTACCGCGTTCTGGACGTGTTGCCTCGGCTACCAGCACAGACATGTTAAACCGGGCCGATGCCATTATTCGTAAGGATAGGCGTATCACTAGTCAGCAGTTGGCATTGCAGCTTACAGTCAGCAAGGGAAGTGCAATCGCAATTTTTAAAACTCTCGGATATTCAAAGATTTGCGCTCGATGGGTTCCTCGGTGCCTAACAAATGATCACAGAGTTCAAAGGAAAACATTCTGTTCTGAATTGTTGGAGCGTTTCGGTGTTGAAGGAGAAATGTTTTTGTCAAAAATTGTTACCGGTGACGAAACGTGGGCACATTATTATGAGCCTGAAACAAAAATGCATTTAATGGAATGGCATCATCCGCAGTCACCAAAAAGAAAAAAATTCAAAACATCTCCATCAGCCGGAAAGGTGATGATCACTGTCTTCTGGGACATTGATGTGTGATTCTTGTTGATGTAATGACAAGAGGTGAGACAATCAACTCGACAGCTTACATCAATACACTGACAAAACTCAAAAATCGGTTCCACAGAGTTCGGCCTAATAAGCCATCTGCAGATTTGTTGCTTCAACATGACAATGCACGCCCCCACACAAGTCTGGTAACACGGGAAGCAATCAACAAATTTGGTTGGACTGTACTGCCCCATCCTCCTTACAACCCTGATCTGGCTTCCTCAGATTTCCATCTGTTTGGACCACTCAAAAAATTCCTGCGTGGGACACACTTTGACAATGATGAGGATGTGATCCGTGCAGTTAAAAAATGGCTACGCGAGCAGGACAAAACTTGGTACAAACGAGGGATTCATGACCTAGTTTCGCGTTGGCGTAAGGCAATACGCTTGGACGGAGATTATGTTCAAAAATAGGTAGTGTAAAGGGGATGTTCAGCTACAATCTGTGAAAATTTCACACATTTTGCCCGAATAGTTTCCGAGAAAAAATTGGTGTGCATTACTTTTTGACCTCCCTACGTAGATAAGAGAAAGAGTATCTGGGTCTATGCCCTATGGGCGGGTTACGGCTCGAAGGTCAATAGATAGATAGATACAAAAATGTAGTTAGAATAAGAATGGTAGAACAACTGTGTGCTAATGGCATATGCATCTGTTTGCGACAAATTGAATTCTTTGACAATTTAGATTTCCAGCAGTCATCATATAATCTAAGTATAAACAATAAAATGTAGCTCAGTGGTTAGTGAACTGGACTATAAAGGACAAGGGGTAGGGTTCGATCCAACCGACGGCTTCCGGGTTCACCCAGCCTTAAATGGGTACCGGATTTTTTTTCTGGGAAAGTAAAGCAGCACGGGCGTAATACCGACCACATTACCCCAAAAACCATGTGCTGAAGGTCTGTAAAATATAGGGTCACTAACACCATATTTCCCTATACACCACTTGGCGTGACGAGGATACTTTACTTTTTTTAAAATAAACAATAAAATAGTGCTACACAAAAAACACATGGCTAGCGCTGGAGCTGTCTTTGGCTGTGTCACTGGTTTGGTCGTTCATCATCTCCTGTTTGTATTCTCATTTGTTTCATTGTGCATCATCTCGTTCATGTGCGGTACCACTGAACGATTGACTACAAGCCTTCTCATCAGTGTTCAGCTGTGATGTTCTTATTCTTGACGGACATTGAAACTAGTGCCAGTCTCAGGACCGTTGTCACGGGCTATTATTTCTTCCCTCTTGAACGACTAAATCAGACAGACTGTTTTGATTTCAGACCAATATTTTTACCTGTATTCACGTGAGTCTATATTTAACAAACTATTCCCATGCCATCCCCGACTCTTGTAGCATAGCCCGCTTTCTCTATTGAGTTATCTGCGGGCCATGATCATTGCACTCCCAACATTCCCACAGGTGCTCAAGTCACATCCTTAGCAAGTCCAGCGACTGACGACTCCAAAGACTGACGACTCCAAAGACTGACGACTCCAAAGACTGACGACTCCAAAGACTGACGACTCCAAAGACTGACGACTCCAAAGACTGACGACTCCAAAGACTGACGACTCCAAAGACTGACGGCTTTCTGTAGCTGATCATAAGCCGTAGAAGATATTTCTGGGAATCCGACCGTCCATCATTAGGCACAGGTGGTCCCAAACTATAGCTAGAGTTGGCTATGGCTGGTCCCTGTTATCATAAACGACGTCACCGCGGCCCCTATAACAGTAAACATCGAGTTGGCAGTGTTCGGCTTTTCGTGGCAAGGCGCTGTGTCAAGGAGTACGGGGGTTCGATCCTGCTTCGGACCATATATTGTTCTTTGTTTTTTTTCTTCTGTTGATTTGTCAATTTTTTTTTTTTCCGAGTGCTGTAAACATACCTCTTCCTCTTAATCGATTCGCTGATTATCGCCTTGGAAGTTTCCCTCTATAATAATATTCATTTATTATTATTTGTCTCCAATAGTAAACATGTTAGGAATCACACAACGACCCAGCACAGATTGTCTTTCATTTTACCACTCAGGAAGTTGGCTCACCAGTAAGCCAGTACGATGTTTTTATTCTCTCCCCCTCCCCATCAGCGAAGTTTATATTTCCCAGGATTCGCTGCTACAGAAGAGTCTCTGTTCCCCTTCAGTCATCATTAGTCACTTTTACATAATGATATACTTAACCATGACGCCGACTCTCTAAGTAGCGCTGATTGGTTAAGACTGCCGTCGTCTACAAGTGCATGTGGTTTAAGTAGACACTGACATTAGGTCTGCCTTCCCCGGCCTGAGAACGCTCCCACCGCTACAAGACAACAAACAAGTCTGTGCCTCATATCGTATGGGCGCCTACTCTTGAACCGAGGAAATAATATTCTTACACATAAAATTAAAGTCTTTGAAATTTAGATCTGTAGAAAACGACAGAATTGGGTTGAAGGAAAAGAAGGCAAAACAAGAAAGTTCTAAATTATCTGAAAATGTAACAACTACTATTTAACAAAATTCGAAAGCAACAATGGACATTTTTAGGGCATGTAAAAAGAGACAGAATACCTTACTGAAAGTTATCTTGGAAGGGAAGGTATAAGGTAGACACAGGCAGACGAAGACTTAAGGGGACTGGTAGAACCACAAGATGGACAAGTGAACTCATAACAACGTGCAACATCAAGACAAGAGACGAATGGCGCTCCGTGGCAGCCAACCTTCAATGTGGAGACGTTAATCAATGATGATGTATCTTGAACACACGAACGATAACGGAATCCGGCAGAGGGGTCACATGTAGGCCAAGTCAAAGCAGGCCTGAAAGAATCCGAAATGTGAGACAGACCTGCCATGAACGAAAGTGTGTGCGTGTCAAAGCCGAATGGCGATAGGAGAAAACATGTAATTGGAGACTTAAATGACAGGCATAGTCACAAAAGGAAAACTGAATCAGTGAGAATAGCCAAAATACATATGCAATATGTTTGATGCAAATATATAACATACATCACACACCGGGAGTGTCATGTTTAGTATATACCGGGAGTCATCATCATCATGTGTCATACCGGTTGGCGTACGCGATCATGTCATTCCACAATCTTCTATCTACAGTGCATCGTATCAATTTTGCTGTTGACTGTTTTTCATGCCATGACACCAAGTTATCCAGTATTTTCTCTCTTTGTCGTCCGCGATCTTTCTTTCCTTTCATTTTGCCAGTTGTAACCAAGTATTCCAACTTTCCTCTTCTCATGATATGCCAGAAAAATATTGATTGTTTCCTTCTGATGTTTTTTTATGAGCTCCCTTTTTTGTGTTGGCCTCTTTGAGAATTTCCTCATTGGTCTTTTTAGCTGTACAGGGAACTTTCAACATTCTTCTGAGAAATCCCATCTCTGTGGCCTCTAATCGTCTTTTCATTTGTTTGTCTACTGACTGTATCTAGTCTACTGTGGATTTATAGAAGAATAGGCAGAATTGAATGGAAAGAAAAGAAAACAAACGATGAAGTTTTAAAACAACTGAAAATAAAAAGAGAACTACTAAATACAATTAAGACAAGACAAATGAAATTTTTGGGGCATGTTAAAAGACACAACAGCCTACAAAAGTAATATCGGAAGGGAAAAATACAAGATAAAAGAGGCAGACCAAGACTAACATGGACGAGTAACATCAAAAGATGGACAAGTCAATCTATGATAGCCTGCACCATCAAAGCAAGAAACAGAGTAGAATGGCGGTCCATGGTAGCCAACCTTCGTTGCGGAGAAGGCACTCGAAGATGATGATATATTTTAGGCCCTCCCTTTTTTGTGTTGGCCTCTGAGAATTCAATTGCTGGACTTTTTAGCTTTCCAGGGAACTCTCAGCACTCTTCTTAGAAATCCAACCTAAGAGGCGTTTTTTTTTTAAATTTATTTGTCTATTTTCCATGATTCCCTTCCATATGTCAGAATGGGCTCTATAAACCGTCGATAAACTCTCTTTCTCACTAATATTGACATAGGCTTGTTCCACAAGACGTTTTTAATTTTCTGAAATTCTACTTTGGCCTGTGATATTCTACTTTTTATTTCTGTACTGCGTCTTCTGTCTGATGGTATTATTGGGCCTATGTTATTGACGACGCCCGGCACTTGTTTCAGATGTGAACGTATATGATCACGTTCGTCAAAATAAGCGAACATAAGCTGATAAAAACCCCGCCTCATAATCTCATGGGGCACCTAGAAACAAAGAAACCGTAGTCTGGCCAAGAGAGTAGTGAATGAATGAGGTAACCCAAAATGTCGTGCAAAAGTAGGATGTGTTGCGCTGAAAGGCTTTCTGATGTAAACCATGACACAGCACAATTACAATGGCTACAAGGAAGATAAATGAGCCACGTGAAAAAAAGAACGCAATTATCACAGCCAACTATATTTTAGTATAGAAGATATAAGGAAACAACAGATAAAATGGTTTGGCCACGTGACAAGGCAGAAAGAACAAAACACAACACAACGAGCCTTCAACAAATTTAGTGAGAACACCAGACCCAAGGGTCGACCACGTAAAAGATGGGTCGATGGAATATTAGAAGCACTAGGAAACATAACAGCAGCAGAGGCGAACAGAAGAGCAAAAGACCGCAAATTATATCTCCCCTCGACGCTGAAAGGCAGACGAGGAAGGAAAGAAGAACTATAGTTTAGTTAAGGTCCGCGGGCTGACAGGGTTAGCCCAAAGCGTGTTACATTTTCAGCATTGCGAGCAGGGGCGATTGTGGGTAAAATGGCGTCAGCCTATAGCTCGCATAGCTGAAGACGTCACAAGCTTTGGGTAATTTCGGAAAACCCTCTCGGCCTGCAGGCCTCATTAAAGGTATAGTCGGCTGTGATCATATGACGTCTTCATTTTTAATGTGTTCTCTATAACCAGAGAGAAACATTCATCCCTCAGTGGTTATTATCTAAAACTGCAAACTGGTTTTGTCTATTAATGATATGTCAGCAGCTGATGTATGCAGCCAAGTGCGCACTTTGTCTACTTTACAGGAAAACGCTGAGTGCACTAATTAGCAGTTTATGAAGCAATGAGCCAGAGTTGTGTTCCTTGTCACTTGTTTGTTCGAAGACTGTTGCTGTGTGTATAAATCATGTCTCTAAGTGTTTCGTTGAACAGATAAGACACACATAGGTCGTGAGAGGAATGAGATAAACATAGGCCGTGAGAGGAATAAGGTGTACACAAGTTGTGAGAGGAATAAGATGAAGACAGGTTGTGAGAGGAATAAGATGTAGACAGGTTGTGAGAAGGATAAGATGTACACAGGTTGTGAGAGATATAAGATGTACACAGGTTGTGAGAGGGATAATATGTACACAAGTTGTGAGAAGAATAAAATGTACACAGGTTGTGAGAGGAATAAGATGTACACAGGTTGTGAGAGGAATAAGATGTACACAGGTTGTGAGAGGGATAAGATGTACACAGGTTGTGAGAGGGATAAGATGTAGACAGGTTGTGAGAGGAATAAGATGTAGACAGGTTGTGAGAGGAATAAGATGTAGACAGGTTGTGAGAGGAATAAGATGTACACAAGTTGTGAGAGGAATAAGATGTAGACAGGTTGTGAGAGGAATAAGATGTACACAAGTTGTGAGAGGAATAAGATGTAGACAGGTTGTGAGAGGAATAAGATGTAGACAGGTTGTGAGAGGAATAAGATGTACACAAGTTGTGAGAGGAATAAGATGTACACAAGTTGTGAGTGGAATAAGATGTAGACAGGTTGTGAGAGGAATAAGATGTACACAAGTTGTGAGAGGAATAAGATGTAGACAGGTTGTGAGACGAATAAGATGTACACAAGTTGTGAGAGGAATAAGATGAAGACAGGTTGTGAGAGGAATAAGATGTAGACAGGTTGTGAGAGGAATAAGATGTAGACAGGTTGTGAGAGGAATAAGATGTAGACAGGTTGTGAGAGGAATAAGATGTACACAGGTTGTGAGAGGAATAAGATGTACACAGGTTGTGAGAGGAATAAGATGTACACAGGTTGTGAGAGGAATAAGATGTAGATAGGTTGTGAGACGAATAAGATGTATACAGGTTGTGAGAGGAATAAGATGTACACAAGTTGTGAGACGAATAAGATGTAGACAGGTTGTGAGAGGAATAAGATGTACATAGGTTGTGAGAAGGATAAGATGTACACAAGTTGTGAGAGGAACAAGATGTACATAGGCTGGAGAAGAACAAGATGTGTAGTTTGCAGTGAGACTAATAAGATGTACACTGGCCGTGGGAGGAATAAGATGTACATAGGCCTTGAGAGCAATAAGATATATGTAGGCCTTGAGAGCAATAAGATATATGTAGGCTTGAGAGCATTAAGATATATGTAGGCCTGAGAGCAACAAGATATACGTAGGCCTGAGAGCAATACGATTTATGAAAGCCGTAATAAAGAGAAATCAGTAGGTCGCAAGAGGAGTTAGAAGTCTGTGGGTCGCAAGAAAGAGTAGAAGTCTGTTGTCGCAAGAAAGAGTAGAAGTCTGTTGTCGCAAGAGAGAGTAGAAGTCTGTGGTCGCAAGAAAGAGTAGAAGTCTGTGGTCGCAAGAGAGAGTAGAAGTCTGTGGTCGCAAGAGAGAGTAGAAGTCTGTGGTCGCAAGAAAGAGTAGAAGTCTGTTGTCGCAAGAGAGAGTAGAAGTCTGTGGTCGCAAGAAAGAGTAGAAGTCTGTGGTCGCAAGAGAGAGTAGAAGTCTGTGGTCGCAAGAGAGAGTAGAAGTCTGTGGTCGCAAGAAAGAGTAGAAGTCTGTGGTCGCAAGAGAGAGTAGAAGTCTGTGGTCACAAGAGAGAGTAGAAGTCTGTGGTCGCAAGAAAGAGTAGAAGTCTGTGGTCGCAAGAGAGAGTAGAAGTCTGTTGTCGGAAGAGAGAGTAGAAGTCTGTGGTCGCAAGAAAGAGTAGAAGTCTGTGGTCGCAAGAAAGAGTAGAAGTCTGTGGTCGCAAGAGAGAGTAGAAGTCTGTGGTCGCAAGAAAGAGTAGAAGTCTGTTGTCGCAAGAGAGAGTAGAAGTCTGTTGTCGCAAGAGAGAGTAGAAGTCTGTGGTCGCAAGAAAGAGTAGAAGTCTGTGGTCGCAAGAGAGAGTAGAAGTCTGTGGTCACAAGAGAGAGTAGAAGTATGTGGTCGCAAGAAAGAGTAGAAGTCTGTTGTCGCAAGAGAGAGTAGAAGTCTGTGGTCGCAAGAAAGAGTAGAAGTCTGTGGTCGCAAGAGAGAGTAGAAGTCTGTGGTCGCAAGAGAGAGTAGAAGTCTGTGGTCGCAAGAAAGAGTAGAAGTCTGTGGTCGCAAGAGAGAGTAGAAGTCTGTGGTCACAAGAGAGAGTAGAAGTCTGTGGTCGCAAGAAAGAGTAGAAGTCTGTGGTCGCAAGAGAGAGTAGAAGTCTGTTGTCGCAAGAGAGAGTAGAAGTCTGTGGTCGCAAGAAAGAGTAGAAGTCTGTGGTCGCAAGAAAGAGTAGAAGTCTGTGGTCGCAAGAGAGAGTAGAAGTCTGTGGTCGCAAGAAAGAGTAGAAGTCTGTTGTCGCAAGAGAGAGTAGAAGTCTGTGGTCGCAAGAAAGAGTAGAAGTCTGTGGTCGCAAGAGAGAGTAGAAGTCTGTGGTCGCAAGAGAGAGTAGAAGTCTGTGGTCGCAAGATAGAGCTTCCGGATTCATCTAGCCTTAAAATGGGTACCAGATTTTTTTCCTGGGAAAGTAAAGCAGCATGGGCGTAATACCACATTACCCCAAAAATCATGTGCTGAAGGTCTGTAAAATATAGGGTCACTAACACCATATTTCCCTATACGCCACTTGGCGTGACGGGGGTACTTTACTTTTTACACCATATTTCCCTATACGCCACTTGGCGTGACGGGGGTACTTTACTTTTTACACCATATTTCCCTATACGCCACTTGGCGTGACGGGGGGTACTTTACTTTTTTTTTATATGCTAGAAGTAGAAAACATAGAGGTAGAAAATTCCAAAATCAACGAGCTACTCTTCGCAGATGACCAATGCTTACTATATGAGGATGAAAACCTGCTACAACAGCATTTAACATCTCTACATAAAGCAGCACAAACTACAGTATGAAAATTAACACAGTAAAAACAGAGGCTATGAGAATAAGCAAATTAAGACCCCATTAAACATTAAAATCAAAGATAAGGAAATAAAACAAGTAGAGGAATTCAAGTATTTGGGCACAATGTTCACAGAAGATGGAAAATTAGACAGAGAAATTGACATGAGAATACAAAAAGCAAATGCTGTCACATACCAGCTTTCACCATTGCTAAGACATCCAAACATTTCTATGCCAGCTAAACAACAAATAATAAACAGAATTTTCATACCAACATTTTGCTATGAGAGTCAAACATGGACCCTTTCTAAATCACATTTAAGAAAGATCAATACATGTGAGATGCGATGCTTGAGAAAAGTAACAAACAACACAAGAAGAGATAGAATACCAAATGAAACCATAAGAAAAATGGTAGGAACAAAACCCTGCCAAGAATATATAGAACAACAACAACTTAAATGGTTTGGCCACCTGGTCAGAATGAATCCTCACCAACCACCTTCAAGGACGTTCTTCTCGAGAATCATGAATGCATGGGAAAAGACCAAGAGGAAGACCCAGAAGAAGATGGATGGATGCAGTGACAGAGACATGTAACAACAAAGGAAAATCACTAATTCAGCAGACAGTTCGAGCAGCTCAAGAACGACAAATGATATAAACCACGACACCTTTAGGTATCAGTGAAAAGAGAACAGAAGAAGATATGCTAGAAGATTAACACAGTTAGATAGCAGACTTGTGACTTAGTATTCTTAACCTATACATACACATGCAGGAACACAGACACACACAAATGGTGCGTTCAGTGGAAAATCATTGTTTACAGAGTATTTATTGCGAACTCTGAATTAATTACATTACCACTGTTTAACATAGTCCCCTTTAAGTGTAATGCACTTACGCCAGCGCTTGAGAAGTGCGTAGATAATCACTGGAAATGGAATTCTTTCGAACGGGTGCGCAGCACCTCAAGCACAGCCACTTGGGGTACTAATCTTACACATTTTACTGAACTTCAGCCCATCATGAATGATGTGATGGACTGGTCCAGTAATAATGTCCTACAGTAATATGACTCGCCGGTTAACTGGCAGGTTTGAAATGAGTTTCCATCACAGTAAAACAGAGCAACATCCATCCTTGTCTCCAAGTCTATTAAGTATATGAGCCAGTAGTGGGGTGACGCTAGTAACCATACCTTGGAGTGTTTATCACACCCCACAACTGGTTCCTTGCTACGAGCTTTACCATAGCATTGCAATTATTTTCCTGTTCCCTACACTATTAAGTATAGTTACAGCTTCTTCTCAGTCGTGGAAAGTATGTAAGTAAGAATTCCTTCCAAGCTTTAAAGCGCCCACATTTTTAATGATAAACGTTAAAACATTTTATCGGTGATGTGCATTGGCATCACCCCAGAAAGGGCAGAAAAGAATTGAGGCGCTGTTGTCTACCAGGCATGTTCGTAAGAGGTGACTTAGGAGGGTTGGGCATGGGACTGGCTATCCTGTACCGTAAAAAAATTAAGCTGCAAAAACTTCACAAACATGGACAAGTCAAAGAAAAGAAAAACAATAAATGCGCCATCCAGGAAAGAAGATGATGGAGAAGAAGACATTGAATGAATTTAAAAGAATGGCAAGAAATAGAACTTCTTGGAAAGTGTATGTTGAAGACATATGCTCCACAGAGAGCTGAAAGGTAGATGAAGATCTACGAAATTGACCCGGGACAGTTCTGGTCTTTAGCGAGCGCGCTACCCACTGAGTCACCACACGGCTGCCAACTAAAAAGAGTGCCCTCGTAGTAAATCATAACAAATATGACGTCATGGCTTCCACCAGGACGACAGCGGCAACATAAAACATGTAAGGATAGGCGAAGATTGGGAGCGGCACACAAACAAGATATGTTTACAGTCTGCTGTGTTGACACAAACAGATTCAGCATAAGCGAGAGATAGCTCAGAGCAGCCCCATGTAGGTCAACGTCTGCTCTCGATGTCTGAGGCGAGAGAGCCAGTTTCGTGGTGTTTATTTTAGTACAAACAGAGGTGCTGAGATGGTGGACAAGAGGGAGGCTGAGAACAATGAGTCCCGTGTGTGTGCTGGTCTGAAATATACATGGCCACCAAGAGGCTCTTTCAAGGATTGTCAGTTATCACACGGGAGGAAAAAAGGGAAAATAAATTAATGTGATAATGAAACAAAACTTGGTTATGTATTACTTGACTGAATCCTTGTAGCTGTGAGTTGGTAGCTCTTTTACAGCCCAAGTAATGTATAGAGATTCATGTCTTTGTCAGATGTTTTGATAGTCAGAAAGGTGTGATGTTAATGGATGACTGTGTTGGGGATACTGGCAATACAGCTTCATTATTCTCATGTATGAGTGTCAGTCACATACGCAATGCTGCGATAACTATAAATATATAAGTAGACGAAAAAGAAATAAAATTAGTTTCTTCTTGTCTGCGATAATGACGTCATCCAGACGTGGATCCCAGATTCCCTTAAGCAGTCCACTGTCAGTTTCACTGTTTCAGTTCTGCCATAGAGTTTCTCTTCCAAAGTAGCGGTTATAGATCATATGTTTCTATGCAAGTCTACGTACTGGACACAGTTTTATCAGATATATTTTTCTAAGACACAGAGGCGCAGACCAGTGGTACCTATTCTGAACAATATAAATGTTGGCAGAAAGTGACAGTCCGGAAAAAGAAAAAGTAACGATACAGAGAGAAAAATTGGTTCATGCTCATAACCATCCAATAAGGAAATATCCCAAAACTCACCACCTGACAATTCAACACAAGCTGTATCATACACAAAAACAAGCAGACAGGAATTGATTATCTCCCTCATATATCTATATCATTAACGCCAGACATATGCCACGCCTAGACAAAGATAAACATTCTGTGTCCAAACATCAAGACAGAAGAAAAGTATTACTCACTCTCAACATGAGTACCCGGGCGACCATGAATTAAACATACACACGGATAGATCAACAGATAAAGTCACACGCATACACAAGCAAAACAAAACGGAAGCCTATGATTGATACTCATAGAATACCGATATCAACAACCTCTCCACAAACACATCAACATGAGAAGTCGACACAAACTTCGACTCTTGAAACAAAAAGAACCATCATGACAGTACAGACATTCTATATCATGTTTATATCCAATCAAACATGATGCACGTGAGTATTATCCAATCAAACATGATGCACGTGAGTATTATCCAATCAAACATGATGCACGTGAGTATTATCCAATCAAACATGATGCACGTGAGTATTATCCAATCAAACATGATGCACGTGAGTATTATCCAATCAAACATGATGCACGTGAGTATTATCCAATCAAACATGATGCACGTGAGTATTATCCAATCAAACATGATGCACGTGAGTATTATCCAATCAAACATGATGCACGTGAGTATTATCCAATCAAACATGATGCACGCGAGCATTATCCAATCAAACATGATGCACGTGAGTATTATCCAATCAAACATGATGCACGCCAGAATACACAATTAGTAGATCTTTATATCGCAACAAGTGTGTAGCCAGAAAAAGGGGGGGGGGGTGAAAGAACTGTATATAGTTGAATCAAATTCTACAGCGGCAGATAAGTTGTGCTGGCGGTGAGCATATGTGTCAGCCTTCAGCATAGCATTTCTGAGTACCTGGTTCCCTTCAATCTTCGATCCCAAGGTCAAACTTTTTCTATACCCACCACGAGGAGGGGAGTAAGATCTTGGTGAGTTCTGGTTCAAAGCCTGGCCACTACAGTGAGCTTTGAGTTGCTGACTCAAAGCTCACTGTAGATGTCGGGAAAAAAAGTATAATGAAACATTGATTGGGATTTAGACGACTTTTAACTTTTTGGGAGGAGTATTTACCTTCTTCGACTTTTTCGGCAGTAGAAAACAGCAGATTGTGATAGCTTTTATGAGACGGAGACTTAATCATAGAAGGATAGGATTATCAGAGTTGCATAGTTTGTGACTAAACTAGTCTACAGCTAAAAGATTAAAGTGACCTAGAGATCGAATCTACAAGTTTCTTGCAAGTCTAGAAGCATGTGTAGAAAATAGGAACATCTGGAAGCGATAAATCACACAAGGCGACAGCTAAGTAACCGAGTTATGATTCACGAGTTTACATCACAAAGGCTCAGAGTGCATTTTCTGACGAGTTGTCGGTGACCCGTAGTTGTAAAATTAATATTTATACGCACCATTTATTTTGTAAAGAAAAAAAATGTAACCAAACTGAATATGTAAATGGGAGGTCTGACAGCAATAGGGCTGAAAAATTGTTTAGCGACTCATAGCAGATGGCTTTGTTCGAGGGTTATCCAGATCCTACTCCAGCTCTTCTCTATGTCTCTAGAAACAAACTAACCAGTCTAGTCCGGTAAAGCGGGTAGGGGTCGAAGAGAAAAGGCAATCCGGGACTAAAAAATGTGCTGAAGTCGGATGTGTTGGACCAATTCCAACATAGCGTATCTACGCCCATTTAACGGCTTTTCTAAGGTAGGGAAACGAATAGGGCTATCAATTCCTTTAGTAGTCACAGATTAACACCAGATATATATATATATATATATATATATATATATATATATATATATATATATAGAGAGAGAGAGAGAGAGAGAGAGAGAACATAAAATAGTGTGTGATATATACACCGAGTACAAGACGAGGTGTGTTTTGTCAATGCTACAGAACTAAATGAAAGAAACAAAAATATAGAAATATGTTGGTTGTACATTACAAATTTCAACGCTGAGTTCAACATAAGAGGAAAATCGATGCCAAATACATCCAAACTAATAAAATAAGATCGAAGAAGACAATTACAAGAATAAAAAGCAAACAAACAGACAGATCAGATCGAAATCTATCTATCTTTCGTTCACCTGAAGTATTGTCTATATCTGCAATGTCGTTTCCTTTATAAATTTTACTGTATTTTGTAATTCTTGCAGTGGCCCATATAGTTTTGTATGTAATTTTGTATCTATGGACCAATGGCTGTTCCTCTGTCTACTATATTCACTGCAATCTTGAAGTATGTGCTCAGCATTCTGGGGCGTCTGTCCACACGTACATATGGCTGAGGTTCGGATCTTGAATTTTGTATACATGTGACTGTGGAGTCTGTTGTGTCCTGTTCTGAGGCGTATACTGATAACTTATTCACATCTATTCATATTATGAAAGGCATCCTGATTTGGGGCTTGTGGTCCTCTGATTGATTTGATATCTATTTCTTCTGATGGTATGTAACCGGTTGCATCTGGTGTGTGCATGTAGTACCTACTTTTGCCAGCTGATCTGCTATCTCGTTCCTGGTATTCCACAGTGAGATGGGATCCACTGCAGGGCAACCCGTGGCGCTTGCAGAGTTCAGTCAATAAGGTCTGCAGATGTGGTAATTTTCTGGATTGTAGTGCCTGGAGTTATGATCTTGCATCTGTCAAAAACACTACAGGCTGTGGGCTAAGATTACTGTTCAGCAGGTTTTCTATTGCTAACTTTATTGCTTGAATTTTTGCATTATAATTGTGACAATATTTCCCTGTTGCTATTTTATCGTATCCCTAGTGTTATTTGAGTACTCTATGTATGCACCTGCTCCCCCATTCTTTACTGCATTCTGTGCTGATCCATCTGTGTACACACGAATCCGTAGGTCTTGTGGGTATTCTTCAACCAGGAAACTGAGAGTTATTGTTTTATGCTGTAGACTATTCTGTTACTTTTTATCAAGTATTCCTTTCACTTCTGTCCGTATTTGTATTGACAGTCCTGATTCTACTGCCCAGGAGTCTGCTCTAGTATGGCAGTAGGCGGTTAACAACTGTTAGCATGTCTGGCGTTTGTCTACAATACGCTTGGCTTCGTAGATCCAACCAAGACCCTTCTTCGTGCTTCTCTTAAGCCATCACAATGCAAGATTTTTTAATCGGTCCTTCATTGGATGTCTCGGCATGCATGAAAATTGTTCTGCCTTTATCGGCACCTTTGTGTCCCTCCGTTCTATTAGTGCTGGTATTCTCTACAATTTCACATTTCCAATATTGGTGTTGATTTCATTGCTCCTGTGATGACCCTAAGTGCCTGCTTTTGTACTTTATCCAGTTCATGCAGTGTGTGTTGATGTGAGCACCATGCAGACGATCCATATTCTAAATGTGGGCGTATGCTCTGGTGGTAAACTTTACTGAGTATTTTCCCACTCGCACCCCACGTGTTTTCCATGCAGCTTTCTTAGAATAGCCAACTTCCTCCTTACTTTCTGGGTTGCCTTATTTATCTGCTGTTTTCAAGATAGTTTCTTGTCAAATGTAACTCCGAGATACGTAGCTAAGATCGAAATAAAGAAATGGGGATAAACATAGGACAAAACCTGAAATCTTGCCACTGAATTTCTGTACTTTACACTTGATATAACATATAACAATGTAAACAGAGTGAGAATTCATAAGTGGTTTACAGCACAGTTTCGGTGATGAATGCACACACAAAATTCCGCTCCTCTTCCCTCATATTGTCTCCGAATGTCTTCTACATATGGATTGAAATAACAATTCTTATTAGACACAACAAGGACTTGGTAGCTCTAATTGAGACGTATTTATTTGCTCAGCTATTTATCTCCGAATATTTTGTTTACATTGACCCCATTGGATTTATCGTATTTATTTGTTATCTAGATCAAGTCTTCTGTCAAGTATGGAGACGACAATTGATTGGTTATGTTCAACTTAACAGCAGCCACTACTGGGAAGTCGCGGTTTTTAATTAGTTCAATGTATGCGAATTTGAATATGTGAGATGTTGTAGAAGTATAATACGGTTGTCAAGTTTCAAAAACAATTACTTCATATTAGTGGTGTTCATCCAGATATTGATAACGTACCTACAAACTTTGAGTCGCTGGCCACTCTTGATTGCTGCGGGTCTAGGGCCCAAGAGTAATATCAACAAGAAATGTTACACAAAAATTGAACTGTGACAGTGTTTTATGACGAACCTATTTATTTGTAGTCTGCTTTGTTGTTCTACCCACAAGCCTGTCTTTGATACATTTACCCGTGTCGTGTGGTTATATCATACGAACATATTGATGATCATCTCTCGGCGCAGCCAAAGAAACGTGTCTTTTAGACACCTCTAAGTGAATTGAAATGTCAGATTGACTGGGCGGATGTCGGAAAAAGTATAATGAAACATTGATTGGGATTTAGACGACTTTTAACTTTTTTGGAGGAGTATTTACCTTCTTCGACTTTTCGGCAGCAGAAAACAGCAGATTGTGATAGCTTTTATGAGACGGAGACTTTAATCATAGAAGGATAGGATTATCACAGTTGCATAGTTTGTGACTAAACTAGTCTACAGCTAAAAGATTAAAGTGACCTAGAGATCGAATCTACAAGTTTCTTGCAAGTCTAGAAGCATGTGTAGAAAATAGGAACATCTGGAAGCGATAAATCACACAAGGCGACAGCTAAGTAACCGAGTTATGATTCACGAGTTTACATCACAAAGGCTCAGAGTGCATTTTCTGACGAGTTGTCGGTGACCCGTAGTTGTAAAATTAATATTTATACGCACCATTTATTTTGTAAAGAAAAAAATGTAACCAAACTGAATATGTAAATGGGAGGTCTGACAGCAATAGGGCTGAAAAATTGTTTAGCGACTCATAGCAGATGGCTTTGTTCGAGGGTTATCCAGATCCTACTCCAGCTCTTCTCTATGTCTCTAGAAACAAACTAACCAGTCTAGTCCGGTAAAGCGGGTAGGGGTCGAAGAGAAAAGGCAATCCGGGACTAAAAAATGTGCTGAAGTCGGATGTGTTGGACCATTTCCAACATAGCGTATCTACGCCCATTTAACGGCTTTTCTAAGGTAGGGAAACGAATAGGGCTATCAATTCCTTTAGTAGTCGCGGGCAACGCCAGATTTATATATATATATATATATATAGAGAGAGAGAGAGAGAACATAAAATATTGTGTGATTTATACACCGAGTACAAGACGATGTGTGTTTTGTCAATGCTACAGAACTAAAGGAAGGAAACAAAAATATAGAGATATGTTGGTTTTACATAACGAATTTCAACGCTGAGTTCAACATAAGAGGAAAATCGGTGCCAAATACATCCAAACTAATAAAATAAGATCAAGAAGACAATTACAAGAATAAAAAGCAAACATACAATTAAGTTTGAAATAAAGCAATGGGGATAAACATAGGACAAAACCTGAAATCTTGCCACTGAATTTCTGTACTTTACACTTGATATAACATATAACAATGTAAACAGAGTGAGAATTCATAAGTGGTTTACAGCACAGTTTCGGTGATGAATGCACACACACATTTCCGCTCCTCTTCCCTCATATTGTCTCCGAATGTCTTCTACATATGTGGAAGCAGATGTGCCTGCGACCTGCGGTCGCAATAGCAGGGTCGGCGCACCATAAGCTGGCCAAGACCTAGCAGTTCTACCACCTCGTGGTCTCCCCTGGTAACAGTCTGCGTCAAAACAGACTGGTTAACAAAAGCTAGGATCGCCGTGTTCCCTGTAGTGGTGGCTCTTATTGATATAGAGGACGGTACTGCAGTACCTCTGGGCTGGACTAGTAGTTTCCCAACATAGGGTTTAAGGCAAAGAAATGCAAATGAGTGCATAAAAATGCAGTCAGCATGGCCTAGGACAGACGAACTCCAAATTCTCCAGTAAGAGACGGGAATATCAAGAAAGCCATTACGACCCGCCACATCTTATGAGTCAAAGGGCAACCTGCCCGCATCAACAGTGGCAATCCGTCAAAAACAACAACAACATATGGATTAAAATAGCAATTCTTATTATTAGACACAAAAAGGACTTGGTAGCTCTAATTGAGACGTATTTATTTGCTCAGCTGTTTATCTCCGAATATTTTGTTTACTTTGGCCCCATTGGATTTATCGTATTTATTTGTTACTTAGATCAGGCCTTTTGTCAAGTGTAGAGACGACGATTGATTGGTTATGTTCAACTTAACAGCGGCCACTACTGGGAAGTCGTGGTTTTTAATTAGTTCAATGCATGCGAATTTGAATATGTGAGATGTTGTAGAAGTATAATACGATTGTCAAGTTTCAAAAACAGTTACTTCATATTAGCGGTGTTCATCCAGATATTGATAACGTACCTAACAAGCACTAGTTGTTTTTTTTTCAAACACGCGGTCCTGATCCTATTTATAATGGGACACAATAGACAAGACAGTCCCTTGTACAGACTAAAGCTGGTGTCATCGCCCAAGTACGCAGGCTGGCCACTTATTTAGACAATTACGGACTAGATATTAGCCAATAAGAGACTCACATGAATATGAAGCAGCTTGGAGACTGAGAGAACTATCCAATGCAGCAACATATAATCAGGGAACTTGATCCAATTTGTAGACATTATTAATCAGACAGAGAGCCATGCTGAAGTCGGATGTGTTTGGCCGAAAGGCGCAAATATCACAGTTTTACTGCAAACCACAACACAACGCAGACACGCCCACATAATGTCCTCTTAAAGGCGGATGCTAAGAAGGTGTTTTCCTTTGGTCATCGGGTGAACGCAAGCAAGCAGCAAGCAAAACAGCGAACTAGAACAAAGAACATTTTTCCCCTTACAAACATTACAACAGCACCGTGTTTCAGGTATGCGCTTCATTGACCTTAACTTTACTATTGCAATCTTAGTGAAACACAGGGCGAGATCAGTCAGTCCCCAATGAGTTATATTTCCAACGCCGCCCATGGAAACTGATCCGCCTTCACTTGTTTTACTCTTCGGATAAGAGATACAAATAAAAAGAACTAGCAAGCCGCAGCCCTCGATGAAGAATTGAGAATAATGACAGCCCTTTTATAGGACCAGAACAGGAAAAGATAAATAACGTGGGCCGGACATGGGACATCACATTACGTTTGACGAAGGGTTGTAAAAGAAAGGGGAAAAAATCGTTTCTGCCCACTAAGACTCGATAAAATGCGCCGGTTACTGGTTCATTAACAGAATAGAGAATTGAAGCCTTTGAAATGTGGATATATAGAAGAATAGGTAGAATTGGATGGAAGGAAAAGAAAACAAACGATGAAGTCTTAAAACAACTAAAAATGAAAAGAGAACTACTAAGCACAATAACCAACAAGATAAATGCGATTTTTGGGCATGTTAAAAGACACAACAGCCTACTCAAAGTAATCCTGGAGGGGAAAATACAAGGTAAAAGAGGCAGAGGTAGACCAAGATTAACATGGACGAGTAACATCAAAAGATGGACAAATCAGCCTATGACAACCTGCACCATCAAAGCAAGAGACAGAGCAGAATGGCGCTCCATGGTAGCCAACCTTCGTTGCAGAGAAGGCACTCGATGATGATGATGATGACTGGTTCATTTGTTGATCTAAACCCGAATCGCATACATTACTATAGTTCAGAAATTCGTGCTCACCGAGTTTATCAATGGAAACTGTTTGATAATTTCTGTAATTCTTTCTCATGAAATCTTTTTTTTTTCCACAGACCTTAAGATTTGATAACTTTTAAGTACAAAGGTAGTCTGAATTTTGCACAAATCGCTGTTTGTTATATAATTTTAGGAAAATATCAAACAGTGTACTTTAAACATTAGATTTTACTGTAAATTATGTTAAATTTTTTTTAACAAACCTGTCAGTGGATTGCGTCTTACAAGTTATGGTTCAATGAGCGCGAGATAGTGCTAAGATTGTGTAGAGAACACGTGAACTTTGATTTTTAAAGGGTGAGTTAATTACAACAAATGTGGGTATTGTAAAATACATGTAATAACAATTAGGACAACCAAGAAAATCATATTTTTATATACGTCAAAAAAGCAAAAGTCTTTTCTAAATGCAACGCAGTAGGTAAAAAATCAGACTAAAGGTCGGTGAAAAAATAAAATTTCATGAAAAAGAATTACAGAAATTCATCAACGGTTTCCGAGATAATTGATAAACTCTGTTGATACGATATAAACATCAAACGAGGTAATATCAGTGACTAAAAGAATCAACAAAAAGAAATGGATGACATAAAAAAATTACAACTAATGGATGAAAGAAGAAAACATAAGAATGAAGAACGGACATACAAAATACTGCACAAAGAGATCCAAAACAAATGCACAGAAGCAAATGAAGGATGGTTAAAACAGAAATGTGAAGAAATAGAAAAACAACAAAAGAAAGACTCAAAATTTATGTACAATCAATTAAATGAATTAACAGGAAGAAAAGAAGTCAAAGTTTCAGGATGTGTTAAATCAAAGGAAGGAAATATAATAATGGGACAGGAGAAGACAATGGAAAGATGGACAGAATATATCAGTCAACTCTATGATGATGAAAGACCAGAATTAAACAATTCAAATGAAGACACAGGACCACCAATAATGCAGAGTGAAGTGGAGGACGCAATTCAACACATGAAAGGAGGCAAAGCTCCAGGTCTCGACAATATAACAATCGAAGAGATACATGCACTGGGAGAGCTGGGAGTACAAGTCATAACAAAAACTACTCAATGACATATATAACACTGGACACATACCTGAAGATCTACTAAAATCTATCTTTGTAGCCATACCGAAGAAATCAGGCGCCACAGATTGTGACGACCATCGCACTATTAGTCTCATGAGCCATATGACTAAAATATTACTAAGAATCATCATGAGGCATGTAAGAAACAAAATAAAACCAGAAATAAGTTAGGAACAATGTGGATTTGTGGAAGGAAAGGGCACCAATAATGCAATATACATCTTAAGAACATTGATAGAAAGATCTATAGAGGTAAAGAAAGATCTATATATGTGCTTTATAGACTACACAAAAGCACTTGACAAAGTAAAGCATGTGGAAATAATCTATATGCTGGATAAAGTAAACATTGATGGCAAGGATCTGCGAATCATAAAAAAACATGTACTGGCAACAAACAACAGCTATACGAATTAACAACCAAACAGGACAATTCCAATATATAAAACAAGGAGTCAGACAAGGTGTGTTCTGTCGCCGGATTTGTTTTCACTTTACAGCGAATATATTATGAGATCAATAGTAGACAAAAAAGGAATTGAAGTCAACGGTCACAACATAAATAATTTGCGATATGCGGATGACACAGTCTTAATAGCAGAGACAGAGAATGAACTACAAGAAATGATAAGACATAATAGTAAAAGAAAGCAACAAGAAAGGTCTCAGTCTGAATAGTAAGAAAACAGAAGTAATGGTCATATCGAAGAAACAATCATCACCAACATGCAGCATAAAAATAAACAGGTCAAATTTGAAACTAGTGCAACGCGTCAAATACTTGGGCACAATAATAACATCAGATGTGAGATGCACCACGGAAATAAAAAGCAGAATAGCTCAGGCAAAAATAGCATTTCAGAAAATGAAAAATATCTTATGCAACAAATCTATGTCAATAGAAATGAGAAAGAGAGTTCATCGGTGCTATATAGAACCAATTCTGACATATGGAAGCGAATCATGGACAGTAGACAAACAAATGAAAAGACGATTAGAGGCCACAGAGATGGGATTTCTCAGAAGAATGTTGAAAGTTCGCTGGACAGCTAAAAAGACCAATGAGGAAGTTCTCAAAGAGGCCAACACAAAATGGGAGCTCCTAAAAAACACCAGAAAGAAACAATCAACATTGTTCGGGCACATCAGGAGAAGAGGAAAGTTGGAATACTTGGTTACAACTGGCAAAATAAAAGCAAAGAGAGATCGTGAACGACAAAGAGAGAAAATACTGGATAGCTTGGTGTCATGGCATGGAAAACAGTCAACAACAGAACTCATACGATGCACTGTGGATAGAAGATTGTGGAAGGACATGATCGCCAATGCCAACCGGTATGGCACATGATGATGATGTGGGTACGAATTTCTGAACGGAATGGAGTTCCTTAACTCCGGGTTAGCTTCCTTGACGATTCTAAATGAAAATGTCCAAATAAGACTAACACACACATGGCCCCACAAGGGCGTTACTGACAGTCTGGAGGTTAAGTGTAGCAGAATCAAAAGAAAGCAAAAACAGACTTAATAAAATACAGACTTTTGGCTTGTTTATTTTATTAATACAGCAGAGTACTGCTCGGACTAGACTATCAACATATATAAAGTAAAGGGGGCGTGGAATCAGCGAGCTACATACACAGCCATCAAATACATTCCTTGCATTCTGCACAACAGAAAGGAATTGATGCTACCCCACATTCTATTAGACTAGATCAACATGACAATCATCGTTGTATTCAAATCCTCCGGTTATCGAGGAAGTTTTTGTTCTGTAGATGACTCCAACTTCTTCATTTGATGCTCATATAAAGCCCCAATATTCTCCCATCTAAACCGAAGTACTTCTCCCATTTCCCATTCTTATATTAGCTTTGCACAGAGCGATATAAGATACATTATCTACTGGTAGGAAAACTTATTGGTCGTTCCGGCGTAGTTCAGGATGAATCTTACAGATATTTGTTGCCTACTACGTTCTTATTTCTAATTCCGCCTGTATCTTCCTCAAACATTTTATTTCTGTGGTGACCAATCTCCGTTACACACTTGTCGTGAGTGACCTCGTTTGTGACAAGGGAGACTATTTACAAACCGATAACCAAATGACCACTATCGTCTAACAAGGAAATAACTCTATAGCTCGTTTCAAATCACGTGCCCACTTCAAAACGCTATTACTCACTAACAGTTTGTTAAAAACTGTTGAAATTTCCCAAATGTTATTAGAATGCAAAAGACCCTTTAAATGTATATTTAACAAATATCTTGCAGCTGCAGTTTTCTTAAAGCGGCGAATTTCTTCGATGTTTGTCAAAATTGTAAATTGTGAACCCCTAAATAATAGAAATTACCGTAGTTGCTGGTCTATGATTAATTTTCACTAGGTAAAGGCGTGGCCGTAATGGGGAAATAACCTAATAAGACAAAAACACCAGGAGAATTATTGTCTTCTCAGTTCGACGACGGAAGATAATATCAAGGTATACCTGTATGTCCAATTTTCATAGTTGTGTGGTCCTGATAAGGACCGTTTGTTGAACTAATTTAAGGTAATATAGGGGCCAACATTGTGGGGGCTATATACTTTCATTCTGAATCAGACTAGTCTAAAAGATTAATAACTGTTTGGGGTTGAACATTCCACAAACCATCATTTTTCCAATATTCCTCTTCCTGTTTTAAGACGTGGTCTTCACATTTAGCCCAATAATCTTTGTCTATATTTAATAAAGCGAGATTAGCAAGTATCTTTACATCGCATATTTTGAATGTTGTATTTTCATCTGCCGCTTGTCCTTTTAATTTTGCCCAGATTAGTTCTATTGGATTTAAATGAGCATGGTAAGGTGGCAGCCTCAAACTTATATGACCGTGCTCTTGGATAATCTTATCTATTTGAAAAATCTTTGTCCTCTGTTTTTGCTCTACTAGAGCTCGTAATTCAGGTTTTAAGTACATGTTATTAAATTGTATGTGCTCCTTTGTGAGCCATATCTTAATAGCATCTTTTGTACTGGATGACGTCGGGACTTTATCTTCAAGTGCAACAATGTTGTGGTACGCTGCATTGTCCATTATTAGGCAAGATGTTCGATCTAGTGATGGGAGAACATAATTTTCAATCCAATGTCTAAATATGTGACCATTCATCTCAGAGTGATAATCCCGATTGTCTATGGATTTTGAAAGAAAAATGAGCTCTGCATTCTGTATTAGTCCATGTTGTCGACTACCTGCATGAGCAATTATCAAGCGCTGTCCTTTGCTGCTAGGTATTAATCTCTTAATCTTTCCATCTGATGACTACCATTCCCTTTGGTTAGTGTGGTGAGCATTGATCCATGTTTCATCCAAGTACACAATATCATAACCTTGCTTGCGCACCTCTTTTACTTCACGTAAGTACTTGCTTCTCATGACTACTATATGTGGCTTCTCACAGATGATTATTCGTCCATTGGAATACTTTCTGAATGTAAAACCTGCAGCTCTCACATTCCTCCATAATGTAGACTTTGATATTTCAATACTGTTGTTCTTTTTCAGCGATACTTTTAATTTACTTATTGTAACAGTTTCATTCATACCCAACATTTTGCGAATTTCACTTCTATTAAGTTCAATGTCGAAATTATCCAACATTTTTGCTCTTCCTTGTGATTTTGTATATTTTGAACATTGACGGTCACGTGCTTGCATCCAGCGATTAAATGACCGTTTAGATAAATCCAAAATGTGTCTTGTCCTATTCTCAGGGTTTTCTAAAAAATGAAATAATCTTCCTCGTTTAGCCTCTTTGCAAAAATAGTCATACATTTTTATTGCGATGCTTTGTAAACTGCAGAATTTCATTTTAAGACTCATGATAAATGCTATCGTTCTACGTCTCCACTTCTGAATGAACGGAAATGTAACACACAATGTCTCGTGTTTTTTACAAGTGTCTAATTGTGTCAAAAAACCACGCTGAAAGCGTGCAAACACGTCAATTTTACCGTGTATGGACAAGCTAGCTTGTTTCATAACTCGTGCCCAACTTTAAAGATCGATAGCTTTTTAACCGCTTGTTGTAAGTTCAAAATTTGCATGTAAAGTTATAATGATTAGAACCCAACAGGGAATTAATTTCATTAAAAAAAACATTTGGTTATTATTGTCGCTTATTTGATTTATATAAATTTATAACGACCCATTGATGTAGTCAAAACTTAATGTTTACAGTATTTAACTTTAATAAGTTAAAAATAGCGAGTAAAAATCCATACACTGTAAAATTGACGTGTTTGCACGCTTTCGCCGTGGTTTTTGACACAATTAGACACTTGTAAAAAACACGAGAAATTGTGTGTTCCCTTTCCGTTCTTTCAGAGGTGTAGACGTGGAACGATAACATTTATCATGAGTCTTAAAATGAAATTCTGCAGTTTACAAAACATCGCAATAAAAATGTATGACTATTTTTGCAAAGAGGCTAAACGAGGAAGATTATTTCATTCATTAGAAAACCCTGAGAATAGGACAAGACACATTTTGGATTTATCTAAATGGTCATTTAATCGCTGGATTCAAGCACGTGACCGTCAATGTTCAAAATATACAAAATCACAAGGAAGAGCAAAAATATTGGATAATTTCGACATTGAACTTAATAGAAGTGAAATTCGCAAAATGTTGGGTATGAATGAAACTGTTACAATAAGAAAATTAAAAGTATCGCTGAAAAAAAGAACAACAGTATTGAAATATCAAAGTCTACATTATGGAGGAATGTGAGAGCTGCAGGTTTTACATTCAGAAAGTATTCCAATGGACGAAACAGCATCTGTGAGAAGCCACATATAGTAGTCATGAGAAGCAAGTACTTACGTGAAGTAAAAGAGGTGCGCAAGCAAGGTTATGATATTGTGTACTTGGATGAAACATGGATTAATGCTCACCACACTAACAAAGGGAATGGCAGTCATCAGATGGAAAGATTAAGAGATTAATACCTAGCAGCAAAGGACAGCGCTTGATAATTGCTCATGCAGGTAGTCGACAACATGGACTAATACAGAATGCAGAGCTCATTTTTCTTTCAAAATCCATAGACAATCGGGATTATCACTCTGAGATGAATGGTCACATATTTAGACATTGGATTGAAAATTCTGTTCTCCCATCACTAGATCGAACATCTTGCCTAACAATGGACAATGCAGCGTACCACAACATTGTTGCACTTGAAGATAAAGTCCCGACGTCATCCAGTACAAAAGATGCTATTAAGATATGGCTCACAAAGGAGCACATACAATTTAATAACATGTACTTAAAACCTGAATTACTATCTCTAGTAAAGCAAAAACAAAGGACAAAGATTTTTCAAATAGATAAGATTATCCAAGAGCACGGTCATATAAGTTTGAGACTGCCACCTTACCATGCTCATTTAAATCCAATAGAACTAATCTGGACAAAATTAAAAGGACAAGCGGCAGATGAAAATACAACATTCAAAATATGCGATGTAAAGACTCTTGCTAATCTCGCTTTATTAAATATAGACAAAGATTATTGGGCTAAATGTGAAGACCACGTCTTAAAACAGGAAGAGGAATATTGGAAAAATGATGGTTTGTGGAATGTTCAACCCCAAACAGTTATTAATCTTTTAGACTCGTCTGATTCAGAATGAAAGTATATAGCCCCCACAATGTTGGCCTCTATATTACCTTAAATTAGTTCAACAAACGGTCCTTTTCAGGACCACACAACTATGAAAACCGGACATACAGGTAAACCTTGATATTATCGTCCGTCCTCGAACTGAGAAGACAATAATTCTCCTGGTGTTTTGTCTTCAGTTATTTCCCCATTACGGCCACGCCTTTACCTAGTGAAAATTAATCGTAGACCAGCAACTACGGTAATTTCTATTATTTAGGGGTTCACAATTTACAATTTTGACAAACATTAAAGAAATTCGCCGATTTAAGAAAACTGCAGCTGCAGGATATTTGTTAAATATACATTTAAAGGGTCTTTTGCATTCTAATAACATTTGGAAAATTTCAACAGTTTTTAACAAACGGTTAGTGAGTAATAGCGTTTTGAAGTTGGGCACGTGATTTGAAACGAGCTATAGGCAAAACGCGCACTATACAATACAATCTTCATCCCAACGTTGTGCTACCAATACAAGTCCTGGACCCTAGATGCAAGAACAATAAGAAAAATAACCTCTACTGAGATGAAATATGTTAGACGAATGACAGGAAACAGTCTGAGAGATAAGATCAGAAATGAAGAACTGAGAAAAAAAGCTAGGAAAAGGCCCGCCATAGAATATATAAGGAAACAACAAATAGAATGGTTTGGCCACGTGGACAGATCAAAACACAACACAACGAGCCGTCAACAAACATGAGAATACCAGACCCAATGGTCGACCACGAAAAAGATGGATCCATGGAATATAAAAAGCACTATGAAACATAACAGCAGCAGAGGCGAGCAGAAAAGCAAAAGATTGCAAATTATATCTCTTATATCTATATATGTTTTCCAGAATAATAAATAGATTATTTCAGTCATCAGATGTAATCAGATTGATTGGTGTGGGGCCTCGGTAGCGTAGTTGGGAAAACCACCCGACTGGACTACCGACTTTCGGACAACCCGTGTTCGATTCTCGCTGGGAGGAGTGAGTTGTACTCGTGGTTGAAAACACGAGTCGACTCAGCCGTTGGAAGAAATGGGTACCTGGGTATTACCCTGGAAAGGTGAGGAATGTCGCCTCCCATTGTGAGTTTCGATGCTTGAGGCGACACTATCCAGAAATTTCCGAACATTTCTGGATAGGCGGGCCGAGCACGTATGGGTGGAACTCGCGTGCTAAGGCGCAGGTTCAAGTCTCGTACTTTACCTTCTTTACCTTTGGCTTGGTGTGCTAGTTTGTGTACTCTGTACACCCCTTGAGCTATGTCAGCGTGACTTTTACTTCCGGTCGCTTCAACCAAAGGGACAGGTAGGGTAGGGGTCAACAAGAAATGGACATGCTGGGACCACTTGGTTAGGGGTCGCAACACGGGGTCAAGAGCATGACCCCATGGAATAAAAAACAACAAAGCAAGCCACGAATACAAAAAACACAAACGCAAGCGGATCTAGGTCATCATCATGTGCCATCTCCGCAACGAAGGTTAGCTACCATGGAGCGCCATTCTGCTCTTGCTTTGATGGTCCATCTTTTGATGTTACTCGTCCATGTTAGTCTTGGTCTGCCTCTGCCTCTTTTACCTTGTATTTTCCCCTCCAAGATTACTTTTAATAGGCTGTTGTGTCTTTTAACATGGCCTAAAAATCGCATTTGTCTTGTTTGAATTATGTTTAGTAGTTCTCTTTTCATTTTTAGTTGCTTTAATACTTCATCGTTTGTTTTCATATCTTTCCATCCAATTCTACCTATTATTCTATATATTCACATTTTGAAGGCTTCAATATTCTGTTCTGTTTACTTATCTAATGTAGATTTCTGCACCATATAGGAATGTTGAGAAGACATAACATTTTGCTATTCTTAGTTTTAGCCCTGGTGTTATTATTTTTTTTATGTTGGTATATTTTTCATGACAATAAACTTACTTTTTGCCATTCCTATTAGCTCTGAACTTTCTCCAGGTCTATTCCTTCAATTTTTATGTTCACTTGTAGGTTTTGAGTATTTTCTTTGTTCATGATCATATTTTTAGTCTTTTTTACATTCATATTTTTTTCATATTTATATTATCACATTTATATTCAAATTTAATCCATATTTTTTGTTTGTCATGTTTATTTCATTAAGTAATTGTTGTAGATCTTTAGGACTTTCTGCTAGTAGCACAGTATCATAAGCATATCTAGGTTATTGATTATCTTTCCATTAATATTTAGGCCTGGCATCTCTGTGATGTTTTTTAAAGATTTGCTCAGTGTTCTATGTCAGAAAGATTATTATCTCACAAGAGAGTTCATGATGCAGGACGATGAAAGCCCTAATCGAGAAGACAGACCAGACCTACTATCTCAACTTCTCCAGGTCTGCATTGGCCATAAGTCGATAAATCTTCAGCTGCAGGACAAACGCGTGCTCAGGTGGAGAAGACAGCACAGAACCGGGTCTGTTGGAGAAGTGTGGTTGCTACCCTTGGCTTCACACGGAGCTACAAGGCATAAATTAATCATGTAAACACCCCCCTCCCCCCATAAAAAATAATAATAAAAATGTTAATTCCTAAACAGTTATCAATAGAATCATAGCTGCATGTACCAGTACCGCAATGTGTTGCACAGCTGGATTTTAAAAAAAAATTCCCTTCCTCTCAACTACAGCTTCAATCTTATTTGTACAGATGTCCACAAATGTTCCATCATTTGTTCAAACGACGCCCTTTCATATTTTATTCCGAAAGCTGAAAAAGGGTAGTGAGCTAAAAATAGAACAGCGCAATAATACATTCAAAAATACCCCACAGACTACACTCAAACGAAACAAATGCGTTAAAAAAAACAAGAAACGATCAGAATGGTAGCCAAAAAAGCGACGGCCTCCTCCAGGACAGGGTAGAGTTACTTTTTAAACTCACCATAACATCATGAGAGATCAAATCAGAAATGAAGAACTGAGAACGAAAAAAAAAAACCAATGAATTATACCCGTCATATAATACATCATCATCATCATCATCAAGTACCTGCTTACTGGCGTCTACACAACTCTCCACAACTTTCGATCTCGACAGTTCATTATCATTTCTGTTGTTGACCTTCTGCCAAGCCATTCTCTTAAGCTGTCTGGTATCTTTTCTCTTTGTTTCCCTCTATCTCTTCGTCCCTCAATTTTTCCAGTTGTTACAATATATTCCAGTTGTTCTCTTCTCATTACATGGCCAAAAAATGATAATTGTTTCTTCCTAATATTGGAAATTAGCTCTCTTTTTGCTTTGACCTCTTTCAGAACATTTCATTACTCTTCTTAGCTGTCCATGGTATTCTCAACATTCTTCTGTAAAACCACATTTCTAAGCCTCCAGTGATTTTCTTGTTTATTGTCTTATTATCCATGATTCACATCCATATGTTAAGACTGGCTCTACATAACATTTGAGAACTATTTTTCTTGTTTCTATTGTCAAAAATGGATTGCATAGTATCTTCCTCATTTTTTGGAAAGCTGCTTTTGCCTGAGCCGATCTGCATCTCACCTCTTTTGTACATCTTCCGTCTGAGGTTAACAAAGTTCTCAAATATTTAAATTCATTTACCTGTTTTAATATTGTTCCACTTGTCTTTATTTTGCACTGAGGTGATGTCTTTTTCTTTGTTGTTACCATTACTTCTGTCTTTTTGCTATTAAGGCTGAGTCCTTCATTTTTGCTTTTTTTCACTATAATGTCCAACATTTCTTGTTACTCATTTTCACTCTTAGCGATTAATACTGTATCATCAGCATACCTTAGATTGTTTATAATATGACACCAAATTGTTATTCCAGGCATGCCCCTTATGGATCTTAAAATAATCTCACTATAAATATTAAACAAATCTGGTGACAACACACAACCTTGTCTAACACCCTGTTTTATTTGTTGAAACATTCCCAATTGGTTTCCAGTTCTTATGGCCGATGTTTGTTGCCAGTACATGTTCTTTATTATTCTTAGATCGCTGCTGTCTACGTTTATGCTTTCTAAAATTGTGATTATTTCTTGGTGCTTTACTTTGTCAAATGCCTTGGTGTAATCTATAAAACATAGGTATAGATCTGTTTTTCACCTCTATGGCTCTTTCCACTAAAGATCTTATGATATAAATGGCATTGCTTGTTCCTTTATCTCTAACAAAACCACACGGTTCATCACTAATTTCTGGACTGATTTTGTTTTGCACTCTTCGCATGATGATTCTTAGTAATATCTTAGTCATATGACTCATAAGGCTTATAGTGCGATGATCATCGCATTCAATCGCACCCGATTTCTTTGGTAGGGCTATGCATATTGATTTGAGCATGTCGTCTGGTATATATCCGCTGTTGTAGATATCATTCAATATTTTTGTTATTATTTCTATTCCAAAATCACCCATGGCTTCAAACTCTTCTTTAGTTATATTATCTGGTCCAGGAGCTTTGCCCGCTTTCATATTGCGCAAGGCGTTTTCCACTTCTTCTCTGAGTATTTATGGTCCTTCTCCATTATCCTTAATATTTACTTCCGTTCGCTCATCATTATAAAGATCTTAATATATTCTGTCCATCGTTCCCTTATGTTTTCTTGATCAATCAACAATTCTCCTTCCTTTGATCTTAGACATCCATTTTTTATTGCGTTTTTCTTCCTGTTAATTCCTCAGTTTGTTTGTATATAGCTTTAGCATCTCCTTTTTGTTGCATTTCAATCTCTTTGCATCTCTCTTTTAGCAATGCTTCTTTTGCTTCATTGCATTTTACTACAATTTCTTTATTTAATCTCTTATACTCATTTTTATTTTCTTTATTTCTTCTTCTTGTATCCATTAGCTGCAAAATGTCATCTGTCATCCACTTCTTTCTTGAATTTGTCCTCACTGGTGGTATGAATTCTTTTGATGTTTGTTGCATTGATTCTTTTAGCATTTCCAACTGTTCATCAATGCTTTGTATCTTCTCCATTGCATTGTACCGGTTCTGAATAGTGGTTTTATATTTGTCTTGCAGCTTCTTGTCTGATTTTAGTAAATCTAACTTTAACTTGATGTCAACTGAGGCCATCATATAATACGTAAGGAAACAAAATATAATGGTTTGGCCACGTGATATGCAAAAAGATAAAAAAAAACAACGAACTTCAATAAACCTTGCGAGAACACCAGACTCAAGGGTCGACCACGAAAAAAAGTGGATTGATATTAGAAACACTAGGAAACATGACAGCAGCGAGGCCAATAGACAAGCAAAAGGCAGGAAAATTATATCTTACCTCTGAAAGGCAAACGAGGAAGGAAAAAGAGTAACAGTATGGTTTATAAACTAGCACATACATCAACCAACGTTCACAAGCATCGACATGGAGGTTTGGTAAACAACAGAGTTGAGGTTTGGTAAACAACCAAGCTGAGGTTTGGTAAACAACGATGTTGAGGTTTTGTAAACAACGATGTTGAGGTTTTGTAAACAACGAAGTTGGGGTTTGGTAGACAACAATGTTGAGGTTTGGTAAACAACGAAGTTGGGGTTTGGTAGACAACAATGTTGAGGTTTGGTAAACAACGAAGTTGGGGTTTGGTAGACAACAATGTTGAGGTTTGGTAAACAACGATATTGAGGTTTGGTAAACAACCAAACTGAGGTTTTGTAAACAACGATGTTGAGGTTTTGTAAAGAACGAAGTAAAAGTTGAGGTTTGGTAAACAACGATGTTGAGGTTTTGTAAACAACGAAGTAAAAGTTGAGGTTTGATGAACAACGAAGTTGGGGTTTGGTAGACAACAATGTTGAGGTTTGGTAAACAACAGAGTTGAGGTTTGGTAAACAACGAAGCTGAGGTTTGGTAAACAACGAAGTTGAGGTTTGGTAAACAATGAAGTTGAGGTTTGATTAACAACAATGTTGAGGTTTGGTAAACAATGAAGTTGAGGTTTGGTAAACAACAGAGTTGAGGTTTGGTAAACAATGAAGTTGAGGTTTTGTAAACATTGAAGTTGAGATTTGGTAGACAGCAAAGTTGAGGTTTGGTAAACAATGAAGTTGAGGTTTTGTAAACATTGAAGTTGAGATTTGGTAGACAGCAAAGTTGAGGTTTGGTAAACAACGAAGTTGAGATTTGGTAGACAGCAAAGTTGAGGTTTGGTAAACAATGAAGTTGAGGTTTTGTAAACAACGAAGTTGAGATTTGGTAGACAGCAAAGTTGAGGTTTGGTAAACAACGAAGTTGAGATTTGGTAGACAGCAAAGTTGAGGTTTGGTAAACAACGAAGTTGAGATTTGGTAGACAACAAAGTTGAGGTTTGGTAAACAATGAAGTTGAGATTTGGTAGACAGCAATGTTGAGGTTTGGTAAACAACGAAGTTGAGATTTGGTAGACAGCAATGTTGAGGTTTGGTAAACAACGAAGTTGAGATTTGGTAGACAGCAAAGTTGAGGTTTGGTAAACAACGAAGTTGAGATTTGGTAGACAACAAAGTTGAGGTTTGGTAAACAACGAAGTTGAGATTTGGTAGACAGCAATGTTGAGGTTTGGTAAACAACGAAGTTGAGATTTGGTAGACAGCAATGTTGAGGTTTGGTAAACAACGAAGTTGAGATTTGGTAGACAGCAATGTTGAGGTTTGGTAAACAACGAAGTTGAGATTTGGTAGACAGCAAAGTTGAGGTTTTGTAAACAACAAAGTTGAGATTTGGTAGACAGCAAAGTTGAGGTTTGGTAAACAAAGAAGTTGAGATTTGGTAGACAACAAAGATGAGGTTTGGTAAACAACGAAGTTGAGATTTGGTAGACAACAAAGTTGAGGTTTGGTAAACAATGAAGTTGAGATTTGGTAGACAGCAAAGTTGAGGTTTTGTAAACAACAAAGTTGAGATTTGGTAGACAGCAAAGTTGAGGTTTGGTAAACAAAGAAGTTGAGATTTGGTAGACAACAAAGATGAGGTTTGGTAAACAACGAAGTTGAGATTTGGTAGACAACAAAGTTGAGGTTTGGTAAACAACGAAGTTGAGATTTGGTAGACAGCAAAGTTGAGGTTTTGTAAACAACGAAGTTGAGATTTGGTAGACAGCAAAGTTGAGGTTTTGTAAACAACTAAGTTGAGATTTGGTAGACAGCAAAGTTGAGGTTTTGTAAACAACTAAGTTGAGATTTGGTAGACAGCAAAGTTGAGGTTTGGTAAACAACAAAGTTGAGATTTGGTAGACAACAAAGTTGAGGTTTGGTAAACAACGAAGTTGAGATTTGGTAGACAGCAAAGTTGAGGTTTTGTAAACAACTAAGTTGAGATTTGGTAGACAGCAAAGTTGAGGTTTGGTAAATAACGGAGTTGAGGTTTGATAAAGAATGACTTTGAGGTTTGGTAAACAACGAAGTCCTGTCGTTGTGAATTGAACACATATTAGCTACATCTAGAAACTAAACAAATATCCTTCTGGTCAGTAGCTAAAGGATTATCCTCTCCGCCAACGACGATACACATAAACAAAAACAAAAAAAAGTAAACAAACAAACAAAATAGCTCAAGTTCCAGATCAGTAATCCTCTAACTATGGAGTGGATATAAACACTGCGGGTCTGTGCAAAGCTAATTGTAGGATATGGATTTTTCTTGTATTCCTGTCCCACATGCTGTCTTCCGCTCTAAAGGACAATAGAATATATAAATCCCTAAGATAGGGCGGCAAATCACGATTCACATGCAATTATCTTTGTCCGAATTTAACTCTTTTTACACACTCCCGTACGTTAAAGAAGATTTAATCTACAAAATAACAGAGAAGAGCTATATGAACTGTGCTTCCCACATATACATCATTCTGCTGCTTGACCTTTGCCCTTCAACTCCCTTTATCCATCACGCTTTAGCTAATGACGTTCTCTTCCACGATTACTCTCCTTTCTTCAACTCCCAAGTTGGAGAGCTCAGCGCGCATGCGCATGACGAGCCCAGTAGCATCTGACTGCTAACAAAGGGAAACAAATAGAACAGGATAAGTGAGCGGCAGAGGGCATAGAGCGCAGTGGAGGAAGTCACGTTTTACTAGAGATGGGAAAGGGGTGGGTGTCTGCTAAGAGTTCGCTTTAATTACGCGGTGGTAGGGGCAATAACTATATGGTTGAAACATGCGAGATGTTAATAGAAAAAAAAAAAGAGTTTTAATGAGAAATCGAACCCTATCTTTCTGGCATTCACCTGATTACTAAAGGACTGGACAGTCATCTTTATCATCCACTCTTAAAGGGACGTTAAGTGCGCACAGATGCGTTGTTTTGTAGTTTGCAGCTAGACCTCGATATATGCACCTTTCGGACCAGAACATCCGATTTCAGCGTGACATTTATTAGTAGCGGGTCACCTTCCTTCTTCGATCCTTACTATCTTAATCAGACTGGGTCGTCTGCTCACATGAACACGCTTGGAGGTGGAGCAGGGACTTGGTCAGCTATGTTGTTATTCGATCCCGGCACATTCAGTGAGTCCCAGAAATTGTATGAGATTATTATCGTCCTCATTATTATGGGGAAAGAAAGGTCACTTCTTCAAGATAAAAAAAGGAACCAAATTTGATACGTGTTAAAAGACATTTGTTTTGTTCCCAAAGCCGCTGATCTCAACGTTGGTGAAGCTGAGTGTTTAGTCCTATCAGATACTGTCGATGAATGGCAAATTCCGTGTTAATAAGAGCACGTTAAAATATGACGTAATTATTTATATATTAAAAGTAATATTGGAAGGGAAAATACAAGGTAAAAGTGGCAGACCAAGACTAACATGGACGAGTAACATCAAAAGATGGACAAGTCAATCTATGACAACCTGCACCACCAAAGCAAGAAACAGAATTGAATGGCGATTCATGGTAGCCAACCTTTGTTGCGGAGACGGCACTCGATGATGATGAAAATATGACGAGGTGTCTGATGTATGCCGCTGCTGGGGGATAAGGGGCAAACAATTTAATATTTAAAAAAAGTAAAACGTCTACCATTGTTTAAAAGTTACATTAACCAGCTGGACACCCCACGAGAGGCCCTCGCTTGAGGCTCCCATGAATTGCGTTTATCCCCTTTTCCGGCACAATCCTGGTAAGAGGTCGGATACTGATGGACACTTCCTGTGCACAAGAATTATGGTCCCACACACAAAAATCTTAGATGAAAGTTCATTACTAATGATAGGTTTTATATTGGATGGAAATGTAGGTTTTCATCAATGAGAATCACAAATAAACCAGCGCGGAAAATAAGAATAGCAGGAACTTGTTAAAGATGTACACGTCAAAAAGTAAAGTACACCTCACGTAAAGTGGTGTATAGGGAATATGGTGTTAGTGACCATCAATTTTACAGACCTCAGCACATGATTTTTTGGTGTAATGTGGTCGGTATTACGCCCGTGCTGCTTTACTTTCCCAGATAAAAATCCGGTACCCATTTAAGGCTGGGTGAACCCGGAGGCCGTCGGTTGGGATCGAACCCTACCTCTTGTCCTTTGTAGTCCAGTTCACTAACCACTGAGCTATCGCGGCTTCCAATGATGTACACGTGTTTCTGCATATTTGAAGTGTTTATTGTGGGTATGCATGGAAATATACCAAGAGGAAGATGGATAGATGCAGTGACAGAGACATGTAACAACAAAGGAAAATCACTAATTCAGACAGTTCGAGCAGCTCAAGAATGACAAATGATATAACCACGATACCTTTTAGGTATCAGTGACAGAGACATGTAACAACAAAGGAAAATCACTAATTCAGACAGTTCGAGCAGCACAAGAACAACAAATGATATAAACCACGACACCTTTTAGGTATCAGTGAAAGAGAAAAGAAGAAGAAGAAGAGGATTATTGGGAAAGGGGAAGGGTGTGTATGATAAGGGGATTTTGTGTGAATAGGGAGCACTAAAGCTGAAAGGATAAAGAAAGAAGAAGATGGAAGTAACGATACCAAATAGAATGAAACTTTTATTATGAAGATAAATAAACAAGCAATATATAAGCGAGAGCAAGAGACATCTACGACAAATGAAGTAGAATAAACAGTGGTTGCAACAAACAATATAATTGAGAGATAACCGCGTTTGCAAAAACAATATAATTGAGAGAAAACAGCGTTTGCAAAAACAATATAATTGAGAGAAAACAGCGTTTGCAACAAACAATATAATTGAGAGATAACCGCGTTTGCAAAAACAATATAATTGAGAGAAAACAGCGTTTGCAACAAACAATATAATTTAGAGAAAACAGCGTTTGCATAAACAATATAATTTAGAGAAAACATCGTTTGCAACAAACAATATAATTAGAGAAAACAGCGTTTGCATAAACAATATAATTTAGAGAAAACATCGTTTGCAATAAACAGCATTATAAACTACAGAAAACTGCAGTTGCTACAAATAACGATACAAAATGATGGAAACAACGTATACACACAGATAATTGATGGCAATGGCGGTCTAATATAATCTGAAAGACTTAGTCTCAGGCTGAGCTGATCGTGCTTCTTCATTTAGTTGACAAAACAGGCAAGACAACCACAATACAAAACATGCAAGACAACCACAAAATACAAAACATGCAAGACAACCACAATACAAAACATGCAAGACAACCACAATACAAAACATGCAAGACAACCACAATACAAAACATGCAAGACAACCACAAAATACAAAACATGCAAGACAACCACAATACAAAACATGCAAGACAACCACAATACAAAACATGCAAGACAACCACAATACAAAACATGCAAGACAACCACAATACAAAACATGCAAGACAACCACAATACAAAACATGCAAGACAACCACAAAATACAAAACATGCAAGACAACCACAAAATACAAAACATGCAAGACAACCACAATACAAAACATGCAAGACAACCACAAAATACAAAACATGCAAGACAACCACAAAATACAAAACATGCAAGACAACCACAAAATACAAAACATGCAAGACAACCACAAAATACAAAACATGCAAGACAACCACAATACAAAACATGCAAGACAACCACAATACAAAACATGCAAGACAACCACAATACAAAACATGCAAGACAACCACAATACAAAACATGCAAGACAACCACAATACAAAACATGCAAGACAACCACAATACAAAACATGCAAGACAACCACAATACAAAACATGCAAGACAACCACAATACAAAACATGCAAGACAACCACAATACAAAATGAAAAGAAAGTAAACGGCGACTACAAAAAGAAAAAAAAAACAAAAAAAAAGTTACATTTCAGGCAGCATTTTTAAAAAATGCAGCAACTTAACCACAACAAGAGGATTAAACACAGTGACATACAACACTGCACATGAAACATATAACTGACAACTTATAAAATGTAACTCTCATAAAACGTGACATGTCGTGGCTGTTACCCTCACTGGATCAACAACTCAAAGATCGGTAATAAAAGTCAAGGTAAAACGGCACATTTAGGGATGCAACTTGGGCAATGGGGAAAGAGGGAAGTAGCAAGGAAACAGTCAAATGTGTGGAGGCACTAACGAAGCCAAACGCCGAATGACTGTGGGCGAGCATTGCATCAGAGCGATAGTTGAAGTGCTAAATTATCACGTCTTAATACTGCAGACTCTGCTCTTTCAGAGTGAATGACGCAAACTGCGTACAGAGGCAGTGAGAACTAATTTCACTTCTAAACGCAAGAGGGACAACTCACAGTGCAGTCAAGTTATTTGCAGTATTACTTTCTAGCCTCGCTCTCTCTTTCTTTCTCACTCTCTCTCTCTCTCTCTACTATTGTATTATATCCATGGAACCAGTTTCATTTTAATAAGGAAATTCCCATTTCCACTCCACCACTTGTCACAGCATTTCCCAAAGTGCATCGATAAATTCTGTTGACAAGGTCGCTCCGTGCAAGTCCTACTCGACTGCACAGGCGACGATGCCAAATCGCCTTACGACATACATGGCAGGTAACAGTGGCTCCATTCCTTTCTCCTCTCACCGTGGGGGCCCCGGTAGCCACACGAGGACCTCTCTAACTACAACAAACTCATAACGTGTAAGTTGTTAATTACATGTGAACGAAGTGCCACCTCTAACAACTATTTCCACCCCTCTTCCCCCCCCCCACATTACGTTAAACATAGTAAAGGCAGTCACCCACGACAAGCAAGAAGCAGAAATAAATCACCGCAAGAAACATATGCTTAATGAAAGTAACTAAAGAAGCCATAATAAACAACGTTAGGAACGAGGTATAAAAGAGTGAATCTAAAAAACTAAATTACATAGACAATAGAATGTTCTACTCCGTAGACTGTTATCAGATTCCATATGGATGGATAACATCAAAGAAATCAACATAATGTGACATATATTGGCGAGAAGTAACACTTAATATTCCATTTGATAACCAAAGAAGTATAACAGAATGTGTGCCAATTTGGCGTCCAATAAATTATTATAATTTTTTTTTTTTTTTTGCGTTCGCCAGCTTTTACCTCTGACGAAGTCTCTAGAGACTAGGAACTGAATTTTGCCTGTAAATCCGTTTTTTCCTGGCAGTCGTGTGCGCAGGGGAATATAAATAAGATTTCATGAAAAAGAATTGTAGAAATTCAACAAACAGTTTCCGAGATAATTCATCAACTCTGTGGGCACGAATTTGTGAACGAACTATAATAAAGAAATGTCCTATAATCTAACACAGAGATAGCAATGCCGACATCAAGGTAAGAATAAAGGAAATCCAGTTACAACCGTGTCATATAAGGAATGAAGTATTACGTTAAAGTGATGGTGAAACAAAGGGAGATAATGGTGTTCTTCATCTGTTATTACTGTCCCCTGCTGAGTAAACCAGGTATCTCCCACCCCCCCCCCCTTCCCAATTACCCCATATCCTAGCTTCAGTTGGGTGGACTGGGAATCACCGAATTGGGGGGGGGGGGGGGGGATCAAATCAAACAGCATAGCATTTAACTCAATATCCCATGCAGGACGGATTGCGACCCGTAGAGGCATGAGAAGAGGAAAGTTGGAATACTTGGTTACAACTGGCAAAATAAAAGCAAAGAGAGATCGCGGACGACAAAGAGAGAAAATACTGGATAACTTGGTGTCATGGCATGGAAAACAGTCAACAACAGAACTCATACGATGCACTGTGGTTAGAAGATTGTGGAAGGACATGATCGCCAACGCCAACCGGTACGGCACATCATGATGATGAGAGGCCAGAAAATAAGCCCCTGGGGTAGACACTAACACTCATCAATTGACGAATTCCGATCAAATATATTTCCCACGTTTATTTGTAAAGCTGGACATCATCACGTGCAGCCTGGTAAAACTGATGGATTCACTCCATAACTACTTATCACTATATATTTCAATGTACAACTTAGTCGTCGTTTTCCAAGCTATTCTGCACGTTTCTCCTTTCATCTTTCCACTGTGCATTCCTCAACCTTCTTTTGCCCTCGACATTTACCACTGAGACGACGTTTCCCACAACCTTATGTCCTATATGTACATTCAACTAATTTGATTTCCTTCGTTTCTCACTTCTTCTCGCACCGTTGATGGTGCATGTTCTCCCTTACATAGCAACTACCACTCTCTTTCCCTTAACATCAACTACAGCTCCCCCATATACACGAACAACTACAAGATCAACAACCAACGACCTCTACATCTCACCCTCCTCCCCATGTTTACATTCCAGGTAAAAATACTGCTGACGGTTCAGAAAACCCCATGCAGGTGTGAGACTGAGAGAGAAGGAACGCTAAAGGTTGTGTGGATTGGCTCGCTCATTCTAGTCCTCATCTTCTTGCCAGTATAATCTCTAAAGCTCATAGCCGCTGCAGCTTTAGTCATCATATTCTTTGCTCAGCTAAGAAAACTAATCTTTCTTTGATAGTCGCGCGCACATACACACACGTTTAGAATAAAAACAAATGGTAATTACTAAACTTCACAAATAACCCGTGCTCCATACATTTTTTTTTATTCAACCAAATTTATAAAAAAAAAAAATGTCAAATATTCCCTACAAACAAATCTTAAAATGTTCAATTCAATATTAAATAACTAGAAGAAAGATTGTTAAAATAACACAGAGGAGAGAGGCAACAACAGTAGGCAAAAGCTTCCTTGTCGACATCGAGAGGCCTGTCCAGAACTGGGAGTATGGAGTGATACAATGCGTGTCCAGTGCAAGGTTCGATACTTGGTGATGCAAAGATCGTTGGACATAGAGTCTAGAATATATGTCATGTGTAGATAGATAGATAGATAGATAGATAGATAGATAGATAGATAGATAGATAGATAGATAGATAGATAGATAGATAGATAGATAGATAGATAGATAGATAGATAGATAGATAGATAGATAGATAGATAGATAGATAGATAGATAGATAGATAGATAGACAGATAGATAATTAATACGAAATGAGATGCATACAAATGCTGTTTACACGAAGAAAATGTAATTCTGAGAACATCTGAAGCATTTCCAGGAAATGATAATATCGAACATTAAACAGTTAGGGCATCTGACCGGAATAAAGGGAAGCTAACCAACAGCAAGAGCAACTCTTGAACATAACCAACAGTCTACAGGGCATAAGGAAGGACCCAGGAACAGATAAATAAACGGAATAAGAAAAGGTCACTTAATACATTCAAGCTCAGGTTACACATCTAGTGATGTTCATAAAGGCACCATGAACATCCAGCCTGGAACACATCATGGTACATGTTCAGGACAAAAGAAATAGTTCAGTAAATGAATACATCTTCTGGTGAACGAATACAACTGCGCATTCGAGTGTACAAATACACCTTCTAGTGAACAAACACAAATGCTAGAAAATAAATACAAATACACCTTCTAGGGAACAATAAGGTAGGCCAGAGAACTACAATGATATAGAGAGAAAAAAGAAAGGATGCTGCCTGTACAAGTGTACAAAAGAACTATAAAGAAATAGATTACAGGGAGAGAGGGGGGTTGCTGCCTGTACAAGTAGACAAAAGAACTATAATTATATAGATTACAAGATCACATCAACAGGCTAAACAACACTTGTAAACAATATAACATGAAGATCAACATAAACAAAACCGAAGTAATGGCAATAGCGAGAAAGAAAGAAAAAACTAAACATCATAATAGATAATACGACTCTGAAGCAAGTAGACAATTTTAAATATATGGGTAGCACGTTAACACAAGACAATAACCAAGAGACAGAGATAGATATAAGGTGTAACAAAGCATGTCAAGTTATAGGCCAAGTATCAACACTATTGAAAAACAAAGCAATAACTACGGAAGCAAAAAGGGCAATATACAAATCAATTTTTCTACCAACTCTGTGCTAACAGTGCCAGAATTGGACGCTGGACTCTAGAACAATAAGAAAGATAATGACCACCGAAATGAAATGTGTTAGAAGAATGACAGGAAACAGCTTAAGGGACAGAGTAAGAAACACTGACCTGAGGAAGAAACTCAAAATTGAACCAGCCATCAAATACATAAAGAAATAACAGATAAATTGGTTCGGCCACATAACAAGACAAAAAGAACTAACAATGACTCAAAGAGCCATAAACAAACGCTATGAAAATGCCAGATTAAGAGGAAGACCAAGAAAGAGATGGATAAAGGGAATACTAGAGTCACTGGAAGGGATAACACCAGAAGAGACCAACAGAAGAGCAAAGAATCACATATTGTATCTCCCCTTGACGCCAACGGCAATAGAGGAAGGATAGAAGAAGAAGAAGAAGGAGAAATGGAGGGTTGCTGCCTGTACAAGTGTACAAAAGAGCTATAAAGATATAGATTACAGGGAGAGAGGGAAGTTGCTGCCTGTATAAGTGTATAAAAGAACTATAATGATATAGATTACAGGGAGAGAGGGAGGTCGCTGCCTGTACAAGTGTACAAAAGAAATATACAGATATAAATTATAGGGAGAGAGGGAGATTGCTGCCAATACAAGTGTATAAAAGAACTATAATGATATAGATTACAGGGGGAGAGGGAAGTTGCTGCCTGTACAAGTGGACAAAAGAAATATAATGATATAGATTACAGGGGGAGAGTGGGAGGTAGGTGCCTGTGATGATTCATGCATCCAAGTAGACTGAGGAACTACAACAGCATAGAGTATAAAGAGACAGATTGTTGTCTGTAAAAGTGCACAAATGGACAAGGTAGGTCAAAGAGATAAATACGGTTGTCTGTAAAAATATAAAGGTAATCAAGAGAACAAAAGTGGCATCCATCGTAGAAAAAACAATTGTCACTTGGTGGAAATGTACATGTAGAGAATTGCAGTGGTAGAGATGAAATAAGAGAAGGGAATTCACTAGAAGTGACACACAGAGAGTTCTAAAAGAAACAGACCTAGGAAATTCTGTTGAAAACAGTGCAGGAAGAGATTAGTATTGTGGACCAGATGGAGAAGAGTGGAGGAAGAGATTAATATTGTGGGCCAGATGAAGAATGGAGGAAGAGATTAATATTGTGGGCCAAATGGAGAACAGTGGAGGAAGAGATTAATATTGTGAACCAGATGGAAAAGAGTGGAGGAAGTAATTAATACTGTGGGCCAGTTGGAGAACAGTGGAGGAAGTGATTAATATTGTGGGCCAAATGGAGAAGAGTGGAGGAAGTAATTAATACTGTGGGCCAGTTGGAGAACAGTGGAGGAAGAGATTAATATTGTGGGCCAGTTGGAGAACAGTGGAGGAAGAGATTAATATTGTGGGCCAGATGAAGAATGGAGGAAGAGATTAATATTGTGGGCCAGATGGAGAACAGTGGAGGAAGAGATTAATATTGTGGACCAGATGGAGAAGAGTGGAGGAAGTAATTAATACTGTGGGCCAGTTGGAGAACAGTGGAGGAAGTGATTAATATTGTGGGCCAGACTCAGAGTATTGAGCAAAGAAAGGTTATGGACTGTGTAAAGTTCAGGAACAATGTTGATGCATAATAAAATAATACAAGGTGTACTGCTCACTAACCTTTTTATTTGTCCAAGTTCATAGAAAAAGAAGAGCTGCCAAAGATAGTGACAGAAAAAAAAGAAAACTATAATACTAATAGACAGAAATGTTTCAAATAACAGATACTTCTCTAGCAGTAGATAAAACAAGCTGGATATCTTTAAGAAAGGGCATTCTTACCTTCAAATGTTGATGCATACAAAATCGACACACCTGACCAGTCTCAGAGAAAGGGTCGGAACTGATCTTTGTCATAAATGCTTTCTTCGGCTGAGGAGATTGAAATACAAATTACTTAAGCAAAGCTCAATGAACCAGACTTTGGTCTCTATGTTTTAAATGCAAATGAAAAACACAAAAACAGCAAAAGTAATTCTTCCACTTATTCCATGTTGGGAGGCGCGCGTTAGCTCAGTGGTTAGTGAACTGGACTACCAAGGACAAGAGGTCAGGTTTGAACCTGATTGACTGCTTCCAGGTTCACCCAGCCTTAAATGGTTACCAGATTTTTTTCTGGGAAAGTAAAGCGGTACAGGCGCAATACCGACCAACCACATTTTGTCCCAAAAATCATGTGCCAAAGGTCTGTAAAATCTATGCTTACTAACACCATATTCCCTATACACCACTTGGCATGATAGGGCTCTTATGTCTTATATTGTTATCTTTCTTCTTTCTTTCTAGAGTTCACCCAGTGATTACTAAAGGAATTAATAGTGCTCTTCATTATCAATCCTTAAAAGGACGCCAGGTGAGAGAATATGCGCTGTGTTGGGGTTTATTTGAGCCTTTCAGCCCATGACATCTGACTTTAGCATGGCATTTTTGAGAACCGAGTTGCCTTCCCCTTGTAACTTCAACTGGCTTGACAGACTAGGCTAGTTAGTCTATTTTTAGAAGCAGGACATTGTACGGATATAATGGTGTTGTGTTTTACATCCAGCTGTGATACCTGTACCTTTTGGCCTAATGCATCCACTGACTTTATCACTGCACATTTGGGTACCAGGTAGTCTTCACTCTCCAATCGATCTTGTTTGGCCATATTGATTAGACTGGGTCACCAACTGGAGGTCGAGTAGATTTCTGATCAGCTGTTGGTTGCCGAAACCTGATGCAAGTAGTCAGTTGTTGTTGTTATGGATCCAGTGACCTTTGAGCTGATGCCCTTCGGCCCAATGCCATGTAGTAGTATCTGCAGGTATTTTTAAGTTCTGCTGTTGTTCCGTACAGAGTATTCCATTTGGAGGGTCTTTGGGGAAATAATGTTGTTCTGATGTCAGTGAGCTCTGGACATTGAAACAGGTGATGTTCTACAGTTTCTTGTGGGTGATTACAGAGTGGACATACTGGGGTATGGTTTTGTTGTATTCTATTTATGTGGTTATTCAGCATAACATGTCCTGTTCTCAGTCTGAAGATGGTGGTTTGGTCTCTTCTTGTTAGGTTGTTGATGTTGTCTTGTGGATTTGGTCTTGCCATATATTTAAAAAGCTCTCTCCCTGTTTTCCCTAAGGCCCATCCATTCAGCCACTCCTCCCTACTGCTGGAGTTTATGACTTGTTTGGCTGTGTCTAGTGTGATGGATGTATGTATCTGTGTCTATTTAGATCCTCTCTTAGCTAATGTATCTGCCTTATCATTTCCTGGTATATTTGAGTGTCCTGGGATCCATTGCATTACCAATCTTATGTTATGTGTTTCAATGAGTTTGTCTGTGTCTATGGTAAGCTGTGTGAGTTCTGGTTTGTTCGTGTTGTTTTCCAGTGCTTGCAGAGCCGATTTGGAATCCATAAATATGACTGTGTTTGTTTTCTTTGATGGTGTGGTATCGAAAATCGTATTTAAATGATAAATTGCTGTTTCAATAGCTGTTATTTCTGCTTCATAATTGTTACAGACTTCACCACAAGGGCCACAAATTTCTTCTGCTGTCCCATCTGGATAATGTATTAATACAAGTAGTCAGTTATGAGTCACTTACCATTTCCAGGCCATATGTTGAACAGTGTGCCCTGTTTAATATTTAAGAATTATCGTCCGAATACTACAACAATATAATACCTTCATCTATCTGTTGCCCTTTAGAGCCAAAGACAGCAATTAGGGTGAAATTCTAGACTCTCCTTGTCCTACGATCTGTTTTCAAGTATAATACCTTCACAGACTACCTTAAATGATCATATTTGTTAAGTATTGTAATGTTAGAGAAAGGATATTTGTTAAGTATTATTTGTTAAGTATTGTAATGTTAGAGAAAGGATATTTGTTAAGTATTGTAATGTTAGAGAAAGGATATTTGTTAAGTATTGTAATGTTAGAGAAAGGATATTTGTTAAGTATTGTAATGTTAGAGAAAGGGTATTGTAATGTTAGAGAAAGGATATTTTAAGTATTGTAATGTTAGAGAAAGGTTAATATTGTTGTTAGAGAAAGGATATTTGTTAAGTAATGTTAGAGAAAGGATATTTGTTAAGTATTGTAATGTTAGAGAAAGATATTTGTTAATATTGTAATGTTAAGTATTGTAATGTTAGAGAAAGGATATTTGTTAAGTATTGTAATGTTAGAGAAAGGATATTTGTTAAGTATTGTAATGTTAGAGAAAGGATATTTGTTAACTATTGTAATGTTAGAGAAAGATATTTGATATTGTAATGTTTAAGTATTGTAATGTTAGAGAAAGGATATTTGTTAAGTATTGTAATGTTAGAGAAAGGATATTCTTTAACACTCAAAGATGCATTGATAAAACAAGTAACAGCCCAGCAAAGGTATATTTGAAAAGAGTGGATAAGGTATTATACAACTCATATTGGTGAACAAAAAAACGGCTGAGAGATTAGTGTCATTGGCTGGTTCAACACGAATGCCTAATAGTAATGCCCTCTCCTTGACTGTGACATACTAGTTTCTCCCAAGTTCCAAACCTGTGTCCTGTTCTGAAACTGCTTTGATTGTTGGCCCCATGTGAGGAGAATCCTCCACACTAATAATGTTCTTAAACTTCTCATTCATTCATACACTTGTGTACTGAACGATTCCTACGCCCATCATTGTGCTGAATTCTCACTTGACGATGAATCTCTACAGGTTTCACAACGTTGCTAAATACAAACCCTGCAACATATCACTACTCCATCTTGTCCAAGTATTTCCCAAAGATAAAGCCTACGAGTACCAGACACACAATAATATTAGTCCTACATGTGATTTTTAATAGAAATTATCTTGTTTCCCACTGAATTACCATGTCAATTATTAACTATTGCCTTGTGTAATAAGTGTAAATGTAATAATGAAATGTAGCTATACTTAAAAAAAAAAACTGAAATGGGTTTTCAGGCTAGGTGAACTCGAAAGCCGTCGGTCAGGATCGAACCGCACCTTTTGTCATTTGTAGCCTAGTTCACTAACCACTGAACCATCACGGTTCCTACCTATTCATGATGCCTCTAGGAAAAAATAAAAGACATAACTGATATAACCAAGTGCGTAGAGATCAAGGAAAGAAAGGCAGTCTGGTTCGCAAAAATACTGAGATGAAGTTGGATGTAAAAATATCTCAGCTGGGTGTAAGCCATAACACAGATATATCCACTTAATGTCCTTTCAAGGACCACTGAAGAAGAAAAAAGGACAAGCAAAAAAGATCCTGCTGTAAGTGCTTTAGGGCCTCTCAACAAATTTATGGAGTCTATTGTGCTGAGCTCTTTTTGTACTTGTTTGTTTTGCTTACATCAGCTTTATATATCTAGCAAAGTTCAGGAGGACTGAATTTTGCAAGAATGTCACTTACCATTTATAACACAGGCGACCATTTGATCAGGTATCCATACAGACAAATATTCACCAACTTCAAAGGTATTTTCATTTTTTTTTTTAAATCATTGAGAATTTCAGCATTTTTGGACTATTTTTTTTTTTTTTTTCAATTTCCATCTGCCAATAGTTTTATTAAATGTGCATTGAACGCACACTGGTCCTCCACTTTTTTTCACAATTATCTGAGAGGACAAGATGTCAGATCTCCCTACCCATATATTGAAGAGGTGTAAAGCTATGAGGAAATCACGAATGTGAAGTGAAAATTTCTACTAACTACGGTGGGATTCAAACCCATAACCTTCTCGTTCAGAAGGTCAACATCTTACACAAGATCACCCAGACCCCCTCTTTCTGTATGGCTGTGGAAAAGAGATTATAGCTATTAAAGGACACTTCTAACACAGTTTCGATGATAAAATATACAAGAGTCACTGACATTATAATATACTTTGCTTACCTTAATCTCAATACTGATTGTAAAGCAGTTATCTTTAGGAACCCCTTCTTGGATGAGCTCTTCAGTTTGTCTTTTATGTTCAGGGGAGGTGTCTTCACCAATGTAAATGCTGTTGCTACTGGAAACATTATTGTGACTTCTGCCAGACAAACCATATATATGAGGTGCAGAATCTTCAATTTCATTAACATCAGTGATGTAATGTCTTGACCTATATGTGTAAGACTCATCTACATCTTCGACAGATTTACATATGTTTACTTCCATGGTTTCATCATGGATGTCTGAAGCTGATTCCTGGCTGCCACTGGATGAGCAACTGTTATTTCTGTTGATTTTTTGCAACTCTCCTGAATTGGTCAGATTTGAACCTTTGAAAGAATCATCAGCTTCATAACTGTCAGAGCTTATATTATGCTTGAGGTTGCGTGTGTCTGAGTGGTGCACGAAACAGCAGTCTGGGAGAACCAGTGCATAGAGAATATCTGAATCTACACTGTCACAATGTGAGTTTTTTCTGTGAGCTGAAACAAGTAAAAAACAAAGTAAAATAACAACATAAATGCACATACAAGAAAATAGTGAACTTTAGATTTTTTAAATTTTTTGATATTTTTTTTGCATTCGCTAGTTTTTACCTCTGACGAAGTCCCTAGAGACTAGAAACTGAATTTTTGCGTGTCAATCCGTTTTTCCATGGCAGCCGTGTGCACAGGGGTCCCTCACTGCACAGGCAGATAACTCCGTCTTCAGAGGTACTCATATTTTTTCAGTCCATAAGTATTTGACGCTTCAAGCCGGGCATCGTTGCTGAGACCAGGAGTGGTTGCCACAGAGAGAAATCATAAATAAAAACCCTAACTGGTGCAGCCGGGAGCTGAACCCACAACCTCTCTGACTTGAAGTCAGCATCTTGCCTCGAGACCAACCAGTTCCCTGATCTTTGGATTTAAAAAAGGCCTACAATGTGATACCAATAATAAATGCCTATAACTTCACTTTTTTGCATGTTTATCAACTCCAATTATAACTAGTTTTAAAAAATGAATGGGAGGGGTATGATGTGTGTTTTTGAGAGAGAGAGAGAGAGAGAGAGAGAGAGAGAGAGAGAGAGAGAGAGAGAGAGTGTGTGTGTTAAGGTGGTCTATAGATCACACATTGGTCTCTGGACAAGAATGTCCTAGTTTGATTCCAACAAGCAGTGAAAAAAATTGGTATTTAAAAAAAAATATATATCAAATGAATCTGTGGTTTCTTTGTGTCTTAACCCACCCCCTGGTCTTTGGGAGTGAGACCTGGTGTCTAGCCCTATCAGATAATGGTGAAAAACAGGATGTCCCGTGTGCATTCTGTGAAAATTAAGGAACCCTTGGCAGTTGAAAATTTATAAGAGCTAAGAAAGTCTGAATTATGCAAATAATTGGAGGAGGGGGTGGGTGTATATGTGTAACAATGGAACTGTTGAACTTCTGTTGCCGTCTGGTGCAGTCACTGGTGTCACAGAACACTGGTGTCACAGAATCTAAAAATGACAGTGAACCTCCAGTTGGTAGAACACTGTGGTGAAATTTTAGCTTTGTGCAAGACTCACAACACACCAGCCCACTGGAGTAATTTTCTCTGGAAAAAAGAGTCAAAATTATTTTGACGCAAAGTTTCAAGCCTTGCTTTTTTGAGCAAATGGGATGATGAGTGTCACAGAAGTAATGACTTCACTTTGGCTGCTGGGTAATACCTGCAAACTGATGACGCATCATCAAAGATCACGGTGTTCTAGTAGTTGGGGACATTCCTTGTGCTGTCCAGCATGTCATGTGAAACTTAGAAAAGGGGTTACTTCCACTCCACATTAGCAGCTTAAACATAGATTTTTATGACACTCTTCACATTACCAAATCCCTGAGCAAAGTCATAAATGTGGTGTGCCGAAAACCAAGGCTTATCTCCACCTACAAGTTCTCAAATGGTGACACGGCGGTCTTGCATGACCAAATTCTGTGACTGGTCAATGACCTTGACATTTTGGTTTGTTGAGGGCCTACGGGAACGTGATTCGTTCTCCACTGATGTGCTGCCAACTGTGCTGCAGTTGCACCATAACCTTGATTTATGTGATACTCATGGCATCAGTGCCAAAAGTTTGTTGAATCTTACATATGCTTTCTACTGGGGTATCAAGCTGGACAAAAATTCATGAGTGCACATGAATGCTCAATTCACCTCCATGCTAGAGGACACCATGTTTTATTTGTTTCCACAGCAAAAATTAAGGCCAGATACTTTTTGTACAATACTTGTGATAAATGACATAAGACTGTTGAAGTCACTACTTGAAGCATAGATGAATGGCAAACAGAGAGGAGCATAAATACAAGGGTAGGGACTGGGTTGTCTAGAGGTAAGAAAGCCTCTGGATAAGCAGGTGCTAGATTCAAGGAAATAAAAATGTGAGTACATCATTAACAAGGATTAAACAAGTTATAAAAGTATTTTACAGCTTACCTGGACGAGCTTGGTTAGCCAAAGCAACAGCATTTTTGCCAAAGCCCTCAGGTATGCTTGCAACTGCCTGTTAAAATACAATTAAAATATATTTTTAGAATTTATTCATTATAACTAAGGTGCTAAATAAATGAATATAAGTTACAATGAGAAAGTAAGTTAAATTTGTCAAAACATTTAAATATATAAATAAAACAATTTGTTTTAAATAGATTTACCCATCAGACTGACATTTTGGCTGCATTCACTTTTGGTGTGGATAAGCCTTATGTCTTTTGGGGTGTGCTGTGTCTGCTACGATGGGGACTGCAGCTGCCTTTCTTTGTTTGGATCCTTCAATGATATGTTAATTTGGATGATTCCACTGGTACAAGCAGTTGAGCAATTATGGATTTTCATTTGTTTGCAGTGATACCGGGGCCTTTGAACAACTATAACCCATTAGAACAGCAGCTGAGCTATGAGCATTCAGTGATCCACAGCAGACTGCTTGAGTCAGGACTGGTGAACAAAGGAAATTATCAAGACCATACTCCACATACCAGTAGTGTTCCTGGAAACAGACTATATCCTGTCTGGCCATGCATATAGGGATGAAGGCAATCCCAAACTTAAAGATACTATGTTGAAGTTGGGTTGCTGTGTCAAAAGGCCAAAACTTTCACAGTTCTAATGCAAACTGCAACACAACACATCTCAGCTCACTTAACATCCTTTTAAGGACAGATGCAGAAGGTCTACCAATACCTTTAGCAGTTGGGTGAATGTCAGAATGAGAAACAAAAAAAATCACCATCATCATCAAATCCCTGCTGGCAAGGACAATCATGTCTAGCCACAATTTTATATCTAGTTTAATTTTTTAAAATCAATACTATCATTACTGACAAACCATTCTCGAAAAAAGTATGCTTTCTTTTCTTTGTTTTTTAATATCTCTCTCTTATATTATCTCTTCTTCGGAGGTCTCCTCTGGTTCAGTTCATTACAGACACTCTTTTCCCATTACACAGTCGCAAAAAGATGACTGCTTCCTCCAGATGCTAGAAACGTTTTTTTTTTTTGTGTTGCTTTGACCTTTCTCACAATGTCCCATATACTCTTAATTATCCATGATCTTCTCAACAATTCTTTTGTAAAACCACATTTCTGTGATCTCTAATGAATTTCAAGTCTATGTTTGACTGCCCAGGATTCATTTCCTAATGTCAATACTGGCTCTACTTAACAGTGAAAAACTATTTTTTTTTAATCTTCATAATTTGTAACAGTTTGAAACTTTTATGTAAGTCATTCACTCAAAACAAAACATGTGAATCTTTTGTCATGGCATCATTTGTATAACATTTGTTTTTTCAACCCACTAGAGGGCAAAAAGTGACCTCTTCAATCTCAACATTCATACTGCAAGTAGTTGCAGAGTAAGCTCAACTCTACTATGAGCCTATCACTGAAACAAGATTAAAGAAGGTGAAAGCTAACAATACTTCCATTTGTACCACCAGGAACAGATTAGAACAGTTGAAACCTAACATAGTCTCCATTTGTCAAACCAGCACCAGATTAAAACAGTTGAAACCTAACATAGTCTCCATTTGTCAAACCAGCACCAGATTAAAACAGTTGAAACCTAACATAGTCTCCATTTGTGCAACGAGCAACAGATTAAAACAGTTGAAACCTAACATAGTCTCCATTTGTACTACCAGGAACAGATTAAAACACTTGAAACCTAACATAGTCTCCATTTGTCAAACCAGCAACTGAATAAAACAGTTGAAACCTAACATAGTCTCCATTTGTACCACCAGGAACAGATTAAAACAGTTGAAACCTAACATAGTCTCCATTTGTGCAACGAGCAACAGATTAAAACAGTTGAAACCTAACATAGTCTCCATTTGTACTACCAGGAACAGATTAAAACAGTTGAAACCTAACATAGTCTCCATTTGTCAAACCAGCAACAGAATAAAACAGTTGAAACCTAACATAGTCTCCATTTGTGCCACCAGCAACAGATTAAAACAGTTGAAACCTAACATAGTCTCCATTTGTGCCACCAGGATCAGATTAAAACAGTTGAAACCTAACATAGTCTCCATTTGTGCCACCAGCAACAGATTAAAACAGTTGAAACCTAACATAGTCTCCATTTGTGCCACCAGGATCAGATTAAAACAGTTGAAACCTAACATAGTCTCCATTTGTACCACCAGGATCAGATTAAAACAGTTGAAACCTAACATAGTCTCCATTTGTACCACCAGCAACAGATTAAAACAGTTGAAACCTAACATAGTCTCCATTTGTACCACCAGGATCAGATTAAAACAGTTGAAACCTAACATAGTCTCCATTTGTGCCACCAGCATCAGATTAAAACAGTTGAAACCTAACATAGTCTCCATTTGTGCCACCAGCAACAGATTAAAACAGTTGAAACCTAACATAGTCTCCATTTGTACCACCAGCAACAGATTAAAACAGTTGAAACCTAACATAGTCTCCATTTGTACCACCAGCAACAGATTAAAACAGTTGAAACCTAACATAGTCTCCATTTGTACCACCAGCAACAGATTAAAACAGTTGAAACCTAACATAGTCTCCATTTGTACTACCAGCAACAGATTAAAACAGTTGAAACCTAACATAGTCTCCATTTGTGCCACCAGCAACAGATTAAAACAGTTGAAACCTAACATAGTCTCCATTTGTGCCACCAGCAACAGATTAAAACAGTTGAAACCTAACATAGTCTCAATTTGTACCACCAGCAACAGATTAAAACAGTTGAAACCTAACATAGTCTCCATTTGTACCACCAGGAACAGATTAAAACAGTTGAAACCTAACATAGTCTCCATTTGTGCCACCAGGATCAGATTAAAACAGTTGAAACCTAACATAGTCTCCATTTGTGCCACCAGGATCAGATTAAAACAGTTGAAACCTAACATAGTCTCCATTTGTGCCACCAGGATCAGATTAAAACAGTTGAAACCTAACATAGTCTCCATTTGTGCCACCAGGATCAGATTAAAACAGTTGAAACCTAACATAGTCTCCATTTGTGCCACCAGCAACAGATTAAAACAGTTGAAACCTAACATAGTCTCCATTTGTGCCACCAGCAACAGATTAAAACAGTTGAAACCTAACATAGTCTCCATTTGTCAAACCAGCACCAGATTAAAACAGTTGAAACCTAACATAGTCTCCATTTGTACCACCCGCAACATATTAAAACAGTTGAAACCTAACATAGTCTCCGTTTGTACTACCAGCAACAGATTAAAACAGTTGAAACCTAACATAGTCTCCATTTGTACCACCAGGAAAAAGGTGTGAAGGTAAAGGTGTGACATGTGAAACAGTATGACATTGCAGCAGTAAATGCCAAATTATTCTTTCTATCTAACTATCTATTAACCTTTCGATTCGTAGCTGGCCCATAGGGCGCAGACCCAGATAGTCCTCTTATCTAAATTTGTATTCTAGCAGTTTTCAATCCTTGTAAAGATCTCCTATCAAATCTCGCCATATGTCTCTGCTAAATTATACTTTGCTGTCCAGTAAATAATTGACCAGAAATTTCAAACTGGTGTCGCCTTCAGCAGGAAACTCAGTAGTGATGGTGACTTTACTTAACCTTCCCTGAGCTCTCTTCCTCCATTTTGCTTCATGACTGGGGGATCTCAAGGGACATTCAAATCAGTTACCTGGTCAGCAGTAAGTGCTTCTTCCTTCAACTCCACTATCATGGCTCCCAGATCACCAGGATGAAAGTTGGATAAATGTGACACAAATTTCAGATAAAATCTCAATTCTAAAACTCAAATTATTTCATTAATGAAACACAAACAACCATACAGTAAGATAATCAAATTCTAAAAATGGAAATTTTTACTTACAGGGGTCACAACATATCTCTCTGTCAGCAGAGGCCTCATAACATTTGTCATATAACTGACCACACTGTCAAGATCTGACTTTACGGCACTTTGAATGTTCTTTTAGCATTACATGAAAAAGACAGAGATAGAAGTGATATTAGAAATGTTCATGAACAATACAACATTAATACATGTATTTGATATGTTTTGTCATAATCAGGTTACTTGTCCTTTGCAGAACATTGCATTTACCACAGCTTGTATGAAAGAATCTCTGTCTCTAGCCAGATCTCCCACAGAACATTGCATTTACCACAGCTTGTCAGAAGCAATCTCTATCTCTAGTCAATCTCCCACAGAACATTGCATTCACCACAGTTCGTCAGAAAGAATATCTGTCTCTAGCCAATCTCCTACAGAAAATTGCATTTACCACAGCTTGTATGAAAGAATCTCCGTCTCTAGCCAGAACTCCCACAGAACATTGCATTTACCACAGCTTGTATGAAAGAATCTCCGTCTCTAGCCAGAACTCCCACAGAACATTGCATTTACCACAGCTTGTATGAAAGAATCTCCGTCTCTAGCCAATCTCCCACAGAACATTGCATTTACCACAGCTTGTATGAAAGAATCTCCGTCTCTAGCCAGAACTCCCACAGAACATTGCATTTACCACAGCTTGTCAGATGGAATCTCTGTCTCTAGCCAATCTCCCACAGAACATTGCATTTACCACAGCTTGTATGAAAGAATCTCCGTCTCTAGCCAATCTCCCACAGAACATTGCATTTACCACAGCTTGTATGAAAGAATCTCCGTCTCTAGCCAGAACTCCCACAGAACATTGCATTTACCACAGCTTGTTAGATGGAATCTCTGTCTCTAGCCAATCTCCCACAGAACATTGCATTTACCACAGCTTGTATGAAAGAATCTCCGTCTCTAGCCAATCTCCCACAGAACATTGCATTTACCACAACTTGTATGAAATAATCTCAGTCTCTAGCCAGAACTCCCACAGAACATTGCATTTATCACAGCTTGTAGAATGAATCTCTGTCTCTAGCCAGAACTCCCACACAACATTGCATTCACCACAGATCGTCAGAAGGAATCTCTGTCTCTAACCAGAACTCCCACACAACATTGCATTCACCACAGATCGTCAGAAGGAATCTCTGTCTCTAGCCAGAACTCCCACACAACATTGCATTCACCACAGATCGTCAGAAGGAATCTCTGTCTCTAGTCAGATCTCCATCTTCTGTTGTCATGATCAAGGTCATCTTGATATTTGAAACCACCTTCTTCTTGGTCTGCCACTGATGTATAGTCCAGGAACCATACCTTCCATATTAATGCTCTTTTCAGCCCACTGTGTCTTTTGAAGTGGCTATGGTATTTTAAATGTGAATCATGGACAATAGGACAACAGACAAGAAAATCACTAAAGGCTGTAGAAATGTGGTTTTACAGAAGAATGTTAAGAATACCATTTTCAGCTACGAAGAGTAATGAAAACGTTCTGAAAGAGGTCAAAGCAAAAAGAACATTCCAAGATAATTTCCAATATTAGGAAGAAACAATCATCATTTTTTGGCCATATAATGAGAAGGGAACAGCTGGAATATATTGTAACAACTGGAAAAATTGAGGGACAAAGCGATAAAGAGAAGCAAAGAGAAAAAAATACCAGACAGCTAAAGAGAATGACATGGCAGAAGGTCTACAACAGAAATGATAAATAACTGTTGTAATCGAAAGTTGTTGAGAAACATGATCACCTACACCAACAGGCACTGTACCTGATGATGATATTTTAGAAGGCATAAACGTAGACAGCAAAGATCTAAGAATAATAAAGAACACGTACTGGCAACAAACAGCGGCCATAAGAAGTAGAAATCAATTGGGAATGTTTCAACAAATAAAACAGGGTGTTATACATGGTTGTGTGGGCTGTCACTCGATTTATTTAATATAAATCATCATCATCAAGTACCAGGCCTGTTGGCGTAGGTGATCATATCTCTCTCTACAGCTTTTTATCTCAGCAGTTATTTATCATTTCTGTTGTTGACCTTCTGCCAAGCCATTCTCTTAAGCTGTCTGTTAATTTTTTCTCTTTGCTTCCCTCTATCTCTTCATCCCTCAATTTTTCCAGTTATTACAATATATTCCAGTTGTTCTCTTCTCATTACATGGCCAAAAAATGATGATTGTTTCTTCCTAATATTGGAAATTAGCTCTCTTTTTGCTTTTACCTCTTTCAGAATATCTTCATTACTCTTTTTAGCTGTCCATGGTACTCTCAACATTCTTCTGTAAAACCACATTTCTACAGACTCCAGTGATTTTTCTTGTCTGTTGTCCTATTGTCCATGATTCACATCCATATGTTAAGACTGGCTCTACGTAACATTTAAGAACTCTTTTTCTTGTTTCTATTGTCAAAAATGGATTGCATAGTATCTTCCTCATTTTTTGGAAAGCTGCTTTTGCCTGAGCCATTCTGCATCTCACCTCTTTTGTTCATCTTCCGTCTGAGGTTAACAAAGTTCCCAAATATTTAAATTCATTTACCTGTTTTAATATTGTTCCACTTGTCTTTATTTTGTACTGAGGTGATGTCTTATTCTTTGTTGTTACCATTACCTCTGTCGTTTTGCTATTAAAGCTGAGTCCTTTATTTTTGCTTTCTTTCACTATAATGTCCAACATTTCTTGTAACTCATTTTCACTCTTAGCGATTAAGACTGTATCATCAGCATACCTTAGATTATTTATATTATGACCTCCAATTGTTATTCCAGGCATGCCCCTTATGGATCTTAAAATAATCTCACTATAAATATTAAGCAAATCTGGTGACAGCCCACAACCTATTCTAACACCCTGTTAATATAAATAGTGAGATTATTTTAAGATCCATAAGGGACATGCCTGGAATAACAATCTGAGGTCATAATATGAAATTATCAAAGGTATGCTGATGATCATCTACACTACCAACTGGCATAGTACTTGATGATGATAGTTCTTTTAATTTGCTATGTAGAATGGTGTTTATGAGCCAGTTCTCTTAAATGTTGAACTTCTTTAATATATCCTTGTTGCTATTTTTATTTTTTATCCAAGGTATCTTAAGGGTGTTTTTTTGTAACATTTTGTTTTGAATTAAATGATTTTCTTCCCTGCTGTTTGTGAGATTATCCATGATTCACAACCATATGTTCTTTGTAATTTAAATTTTACTGCCTTGCTGATATCGTGCCACATGTTCATGGTGTTTAATTTTTGTGTTGCTAATGCTAATCTTCCATTGATCTCTTTCTCGTAGTCTTTATCGTTAATTACTACCGATCTCAGATATTCACAGTTTGTTATTCATTGTTTGGTAGAATTAAAAGTATTTTACTCGTGGTGGTGATTTTGGGTTGGCTTTTTGCTGTGTTAAAGGACATTTTCTTAGTTTTCTGTATATGTTTATACAGAGGTTTTCCTCTTAGCTGTGTTTTTTAATACACTCAATTGTCCCTTTTAATCCTTTTGCACTGTTTCATACAGGGTGTTTCTAAAGTCGCAGTGCAGTGAATTAATACTCTCGGAAGAAAAACGTCACCAGAAATGCGGTTAACTAATGCGTCACACAAATTGTAAAATATTCAAATATACTTGACTGCTATCGGCGAGTTTATAATGGGTAATGTTGGTATTAACACAATAAAGTGCCTAAAGCATATGTTGAAAATGTCCACCACGGGCCTCAAGACATGTCGTGATTCGTCTTTCCATATTTGCGAAAACCTTCAGAATAACGTCTGATGATATTTGTTTAATCTTGTCTACTATTTCAGTCTTTAGGTCATTAATTGTCTGCGGATTATTTTCATAAACTTTCCCCTTCAATGTCCCCCACAGATAATAATCTGGGGGTGTTAGATCTGGTGAACGAGCAGGCCAGATTCCACGTGAAATAATGCAATTTGCAAATATGCTTTCTAAATAATTGAGTGTTGTTGTGGCTGTGTGTGCTGTTGCCCCATCCTGCTGAAACCAGGATTCCTTAATTTCCCGTTCTGTATGGTGTGCTATGAACGGTTCCAGAATTAAAGTACGGTAATGTTCTGCATTTATTGTTTCATTAAAAAATATAGGTCCTATTATCCGCATACGACTTATAGCGCACCACACTCCGACTTTTTGATCGTAAAGCGGCACTTGATGAAATTCATGGGGGTTTTCACTGCTCCACAGCCGATTGTTCTGACTTCACATAACCGGATAAATGAAACCAGGCCTCATCAGTGAAAAAAGTGACGTCAAGGATGGCAGCGCCATGTTCATAAATAAAATTCTGAAACCACATGCAGTAGTTTAAACGGGATTCATAATCTCTTTCTTGGAGTTGAGACACTTCAGTTAATTTGTATGGACGATAGTGTAGTTCACTTCTTAAAACCTTGTGAACAGAACTCTTAGATATTTGCACCTGTTGAGACAAGTGGTTTAAAGATGCATTTGGACTCATTGTAATTCTGTCTTGGAGTTCCATAATTTGGTCTTGTGAAATTGAAGGTCTTCCAGATCGGTGGGTGTTTCTTTAATGACTGTGCATTATTTGAAAATCTAGTTGTTCCAATTTATTTATGTAAATCACGCATCATGTACTGCTGTAGCTTGTTCCTTTTTCGGTAAAGTTAAACATATAACATCACTATTCACAAAAGGTATTCGAAATATCCACCACGTTTTAGTTGGCAAATATTGATACGTTTTTTCATATTGTCAAAAACCTTACGCAGTATGGGCTGTGTAACATTATTAATGTTGTTGGCGATTGAAACCTGCAGCTCATCGAGTGTGTGGGGATTGTTTTCGTACACTTTTCCTTTCAGTTCACCCCAGAGATAGTAGTCCATGGGAGTAAGATCAGGAAACCGTGCAGGCCAAATTCCGCGAGAGATTATACGATTAGCAAAAATTTCATATAAAAATTCCAGTGATTTTACAGCAGTGTGAGCAGTTGCGCCATCTTGTTGAAACCAAGCTTTTTCAATTTCTGGCTCAGAAAGTTGGGTTACGAATCGCTCCAGTATGTTAATCCTGTATCTTTCTGAATTTATTGTGTCATAGAAGAAAATTGGGCAGATTATCCGCTGACGACTCATTGCACACCACACTCCTACTTTCTGATCGTGGAGAGGCACTGGGTGCAATGCATGTGGATTTTCATCACTCCAAAGACGATCATTCTGCCTATTCACGTACCCAGACAAATGGAACCATGCTTCATCTGTGAAGAAAGTGAAATCAAGGATTTCCTCACCTTCTTGGGCTAGAAAATTCTCAAACCACATACAATAATTAATTCTGGATTGGTGATCTAATTCTTTTAATTGAGGAACGACGGAAAATTTGTACGGATGTAACTTTAATTTTTTTTTCAGAACTCTATGAACAGTACTGCTTGATTTGTGTACTTGTTGAGCCAACTTTCTTATTGATTTGCCAGGACTCATTAGAATGCTGTCCTGGATGTTGTGAGATGTTACTTCAAGAACAGATGGTCTACCAGGACGGCTAACATCATGTACACTACCGGTGTTTTGAAATTTGATTATTAAATTACTCACAGTATTTCGATGAGGCACTGGTGTATCAGGAAATCTATTCACAAATTGTTCAACAACCCCATTCAAATACTTGCTGCCGTTACGGAACACATGCTCCACTATAAATACTCTTTCTTCAATCGTTAACACCATTGTAAGCCAGATCTATCATGTAGCAGTGATGTTTAAATGAACACGCAAATGGTGCTTGAACTATTACGTCATACATAGATAAAATTTAGGTGCGTAATTATTTCAACAACAAAAAATGCACAGTCATTAAAGAGACACCCTATAGAAGCACTGTGTCATCAGCATGTCTAAGTTCTGGAATTATGTTACCATTTATTGTGAAACGGTCAATCTTCTCAACATTCCTATATGGTGCAGAAACATGGACATTAGACAAGAAAACAGAACAGAAAATTGAAGCCTCTGAAATGTGGATCTGTAGAAGAATAGGTAGAATTGGATGAAAAGAAAAGAAATCAAATTATGAAGTTTTAACTTAAAACAAAATTACTAAATACAATTTAAACAAGACAAATGAGATTTTTGTTGTATATTAATTAAAAAACACACAAGCCTACTAAAAGTAATCTTGAAAGAGAAAATACAAGTTAAAGGAGGCAGAGGCAGACCAAGACTAACATGGACAAGTAACATCAAAAGATGGACAAATCAACCAATGACAACTTGCACCTTCAAAGCATGAAACAGAGTGGAATGGTGTTCCATGGTAGGCAACCTTCGATGCAGAGAGAGCACTCAATGATGATGATGATGATGATGATAAAGAGAGTCGACGAAGGTGTCTAACTATTTCTTTATTCATCAGGTGAACCAAGGCAGGTATACTTAAATATTGATAAATATATGATGAAAAACAGAATGAGACAGAATCACATAAAGTACACAGATAAATCATCTATCTGCAACCTATAATAACTAAGGTGAACAAAGGCAGGCATATTTCAATATTCAGAAATATATGATGAAACAAAGAATGAGACAGAATCACATAAAGTACACTGATAAATCATTTATCTGCCACCTATAATAATTAAGCACCTTGGTGACTCAAGAGTTAGTGTGCTTGCTTACTGAAGGGTTTGGGTTTGATCCCCAGAAGAGGCGGAATTTTTTTTAGACTGACAAAGGTCCAGGGTTCACCCAGCCTCTAAAAATAGATACCAGAGATTTTTTCTAGGAAGTTAAGGCAGCCTGGCGTGATACTGACCAGCAGTGTTCCCTAGCGTTTGGCTTTTTGTGGCAAGGCGCTGTGCCTCTGAGTACGGGTTCGATCCTGCTTTGGTCCATATTTGTTTCTGTTGATTATTTGTCAATTTTTCCGAGTGCAGTAAACATACCTCTTCCTCTGAATTGATTCGCTGATTATCGCCTCAGAAGTTTCCCTCTTAAATATTATTCATTTATTATTATTTGTCTCCATATCACCCAAGAATGTGCTGTAGTCACTGTTAAATATGATTACAAACACCATAATCTCCATACACATAGTAAGGCAGAGGAGGAAGCATTTACTTTACTTTAATAATAAAACACCAGACTGGGAATTTCTATGTAATTCCAGAACACTATATTTATGAGGGGAAAAAAAAGTAGGTTAAAGCACTTTACAAATAACTGGAGACTCAGACCCACACGAACAAGATATGATGCAGCAAGATGGCCTAGCTCTCACGATTTAGTGTGCTCCAGAAAGATAATTATGATAATTACATTTATAATGAGTTAGGTCATGGTGATAATATTTAAACTATACTTCTAAGACAAAAGAGATGATTTTTTGTTTGCGAACTGTGACGAGAAAAATCCTTGAAATCATTAATATGCGTAACAGTAATTGAGACAGTCAAAACATTGAAAAATAAAAAAATAGCACAGTACATACAAATAACATACAGGACAGTTCCAATATATAACACAAGGAGCCAGACAAGGCTGTGCTCTGTTGCAGATTTGTTTTCACTTTACAGCGAACATATTATGAGATCAATAGTCCCCATCAAGGCCAGCTCCTTGTCATGGGGATGGGGCTTAACAGTCACTAGGGACTGAAAACCAAGACTGGCCAGGCCTTCCTACACCCGAGCAAGACCACAATCTGCTCTAGCAAGTTTAAGTGCTGAAGTCAGAGGCAACCAGACAAAAGGCGCAACACAACAATCATGATGCCACAAAATCACGCCAATGGGAAGTATGTCTATAACTGCGAATCGATATGGCACTCGCCTTGTGATGGACACTCAGGCACATGCAATGTTGAGCCCTCAGCCTCAAAAGGGCTCAACCACTATTACTGTATGTTCTTCTCAACTGCCCAGTGGAGTCAGAACTAAGACCACTTAAAATAACAACTGGAATGCTGAAGGCATCAACAGCAAAAGAGATGGGTATAGTAAAAAGATAGTTAGAAAATATCCTGCATGAAGAGCAAGTAAGCATATGCCATGCTGTTTGCAGGAAACTCATCTAAACAAAGAAAGTCTTGAAGATTAGGGGATACCAATGTTACTGATCTGACAGAAAAGACAGACAAAAAGGTAGAATATTGACACTTGTAAAGAACATCAATGCATGTCAGCTTGAAGTGTATCTAGATGGGGCTGAATTTCAGATACTGCACCTTAGGACAGAAAATTGTTAGTCATCTCTAGTGACTCGGGCAGATGGTGCTCGTCAACCTGGGAGGGCAGACCATCTAAGGGCAGAATCCCCCTACAGAAAAGACAATCTGCTGCCTTGCAGGAAGATTGAGGACAATCAAAGGCTAAGGAAAGCAAACCTGAATAAAATACTGGCTGAAATCGGATGCACTGGGTCACTGGCGCAGAACACAGTGCAACGTTTTTAACGGGAGTTCAATCAGAGTGTATCTGGCAGACTCTAAATGTGATGTTCCGTCTGTGGGGGCGATCAACACACTTAACCTGATAGCTGACTTCATGTGAGTGTCTGGAATCCTACTCTGATTGAGTCATGATCGCAGAGAGAGAGAGAGAGAGAGAGAGAGAGAGAGAGAGAGAGAGAGAGAGAGAGAGAGAGAGAGAGAGAGAGAGAGAGGGGGGACAGAAAATACAGACTTTCACTTGCTCTACTACTGTCTGAGCGACCGCCCACTGGCACTAGACACAATTCCATTAAAAGATAGAATGATTGTAAGTGGAGACTTTAACAGCCAATCACACAGCTGGGGTTATAAACATATGGACAAGGGAGGTGAAGTGCTTGGAAATTGGCAGGACGACAATGGACTTATACTGCTAAACCAGACAACAGATCCACCACCATTCTATTCCAGATCATGGCATACCACATTTACACCAGACCTTGCTTTCTATCCAGCAAACCTGGATTGGAATATTACATGTATTGTTGGGAAACAACCTGGAAGCAGCAACCACCGACCAGTCTTTTTAGTGGTGCAAAATTAAGCCATCTGAGAGAGCAGTACTCTCTCTCTCTAGATGAAATTACAAAAAGGCAGAGAGAGAGAGCAGTACTCTCTCTCTCTCTCTAGATGAAATTACAAAAAAGACAGAGAGAGAGAGAGCAGTACTTTCTCTCTAGATGAAATTACAAAAAGGCAGATTGGTGAACAATACACCTGTGAACTGACTAAATCTAAATACAGACAGAGACATCAACAAAACAGTTGATGAATTCAGTAGACTAATAATACAAGCTGCAAGTGAAACAATACCTAGAGGGGCATGGAAACACTACAAACCATACAGGAGTAGTGAACTAGAGCAACTGCGCAATGACATGGAAATATCTCAAAAACAAGCAGAAAATAGCCCTTGCCAGGAACACCACAATAACGATCAGCACGCTAAGGCTAAATTTCAAAGGGCTAAACTACAAGCCAGATGGAGAAGCTGGTATGAGAAAACAGAGTCATTGAATCTTTAATGAGACACAAGAAAAGAGTGGAAGATTGTAAAACAGCTTAATGATGAGGGTACAGATAGGAACACCAAAATTACACAGAAGAAGGGTGGAAACATACTAACAGGTAAACATGCAGAAAATCACTTTGCAGACTCCTTTGCAAATGACAATAATATTGAAATTAGCCTAGAGAAACGACAAGACATCCGCTTAAAGTAATAAAATGCAAGACAAGAAACGACCACATACAAAGTCATGGAAATACCCATTACATAAAGAGAGCTAGAGCTGGCAATATCCAAATTAAAAAGTCACCAGGCAGTGATGGAGCGTCCAATGAAATTATTAAGAACTTGGGAACTGCAGCTAAAGCAAAACTACTGCAGATCTACAATATTTGCTGGATCACAGGTAAAGTGCCACGGGTATGGGGGAAAAGCAATTATGACATCATTACTAAAGTCAAAGCACCGAGAAGAACACTGATCAGAGAGGCAAAGGCAGCAGGAATCGGCTCCCTCATTGAGATTGAGATGCTTGCGCAGAACACAGACAAATGGCGAGATTTGATAAAAGATCTTTACAAGGATTGAGACTGCTAAAAAGGAAATTTAGAAAAAGAGAAAGAGTATCTGGGTCTATGCCCTATGGGCTGGCCATGGTTCAATAGATAGATAGATAAGACTGACAGACAGAGAGATAGATAGACTGACAGACTAAAGCCAGGAAAAGATGGTTCTATGACATCCAGCTATAGAACAATCCGCCTTACAAACTGTTTGTGTAAAACAATGGAACGTATAATCAATCTCTCATTGCAGTGGTACCTGGAAAGTGAAACATCCTTATCCCACAGCAAGCAGGCTTTAGACAGTGTTACTCTACCGAAGATCAGGCAACCTATCTTTCCCAGTAAATTGAGGATGCATTCCAAGAAAAGAAACTGGTACTAGCAGCATGGATAGACCTAAAGAAAGCATTTGATAAGGTATGGAAGGAAGGGCTTTTGAAGAAACTGAGAAATTACGGAGTAAATGGCAGGATGTACAAATGGGTCAAAGCATACCTTCATAACAGGAGAACCAGAGTGCAACTGGATGGTCTTAAGAGTAAGAAGGTCCTACTGTGCCAGGGCATCCCACAGGGAGGGGTACTATCTCCAACACTTTTTCTGATCTACATCAATGACCTAGTTACTGAACAATCACAGCGTATCAAAGTGGTAATGTATGCAGGTGACTTGGTAATGTGATGCAACAGTTGCCTCCAAATTGTTGCAAAGGGCTATGAATCCACTGAACTCATGGACAAACAGATGGTGTATCAGCATCAATACAGACAAATGCAGTACTACACTTTTCACTCTCTTCCCAAAACAAAAAGCAGGACACATATACATAAACAATGAGCTTGTGAAAGAAAACATTCAAGCTACTTATCTTGAAGTTGCATATGACAACAAACTATCTTGGAAACAGCAAATAAATAAGGCGACCCAAAAAGCAAGGAGGTAGTTGGCTATACTCAGAAAAATGTGTGGAACCACATGAGGTGCGAGTGGGAAAATAGTAAAGTTTACCAACAGAGTATACACTAACATCTAGAAAATGGGTTATCTGCAAGGCGCTCAGCATCACACCACACTGCAAGAGCTGGATAAAGTACAAAACCAGGCATCTAGGGTCATCACAGGAGCAATGATATCAACATATTGGAGATGGATAAATTGTGGAGGATATCAGCAGACAAATTTTTATGCATGCCGAGACATCCAATGTAGGACCGATTCCAAATATTACATTGGAATGGCATAAGAGAAGCAGTTTAATCTACCAAGCCAAGCGAATTTGTAGACAAACACCAGACATATCAAGAGTTGTCTGCCCCATACTGCTTATACCAGAACAGACTCCCTGGACAGAGGAAAGCAGATTGTCAATACAAATATGGACAGAAGTGAAAGGAATGCTTCACAAGGAGAAACAGAATAGTCTTCAGCATAAAACAATAACTCTCAGTTTCTTAGATGAAGAATACCCACAAGACCTATGTATTCATGTATACATGGATCAGCACAGAATGCAGTAAAGAATGGGGGAGCAGGAGCATACATAGAGTACCCAAATAACACTAGGGATATGAATAAAATAGCAACCAGGAAATATTGTCTCAATTATGATGCAGAAATTCAAGCAATAAAGTTGACAATAGAAAAACTGCTGAACTGTAATCTTAGCCCACAGTCTGTAGTATTTTGACAGATGTGAGGTCCAGGCACTACACAATCCAGAAAATTGCCACATCTGCAGACACTATTTTATTGACTGAACTCTGCAAGCACAACAGGGTTGCCCTGCAGTGGATCCCACCTCACTGTTGAATGCCAGGAAATGAGAAAGCAGATCAGCTGGCAAAAGAAGGTGCAACATGCACACAACCAGATGCACCGGTTATATACCATCTAAGAAACAGATAATCAAATCAATCAGAAGATCACAAGCCCCAAATCAGGATGCCTTTCGTCTGTGTTGTGTTTTGTTCTTTCTGCCCTGTCACGTGGCCAAACCATTTTATCTGTTGTTTCCTATATATATTCTAAGGTGGGGGCTATTCCTAGCTTTTTTCTCAGTTCTACGTTTCTGATCTTATCTCTCAGACTGTTTCCTGTCATTCGTCTAACACATTTCATCTCTGATGAGGTTATTTTTCTTATTGTTTTTGCATCTAGGGTCCAGGTCTGGCATTCATAGCATAACGTTGGGATGAAGATTGTATTGTATAGTGCTCGTTTTGCCTCCAGAATTATTTCCTTGTTGGACAATAGTGGTGATAACTGTCCGATGATTTGACAAGCTTTGTTGCATCTTGATTCTATCTCTGCTGTTTGAGAATTATTGTTTGTCATTAGACTTCCTAGGTATTTTAATTCCTCTACTTGTTTTAGTTGTCTGCCTTCTATAGTTATGTTGATGTTCTGTTTATTTTTGGCGACATTCACGACTTCTGTTTTGTTGATGTTGATTTTCATGTTGTATTTTGTGCCTGAGATGTTGAGTTTGTTTAAGTGTTCTTGTAGGTCTTCTATTGTTTCATGTATTAGTGCCTGATCGTCTGCAAATAAAAGCTCATTGATCTCCTCTGTCTCTGATGGGTTGGCTAGCTTGCATATATGGTCAATGTATGTAATAAACAGTAGTGGGGTATAGTACGCACCCCTGTCTTACACCTGATCTAACTTCGAAGTGGTCTGTGTAGCCTGCTGATGTTCTGACCCTGCAGCTGCTGTTGACTTCTAATAAGGTTGGTTACATGTTGGCTTACTCTGTATGTTGTTAGTATCTCCCACAGTTGTTCTCTGTTTACTCTGTCAAATGCTTTTTCCTGGTCAATGAAGGCTATGTATAAGTTTTGATTGTGTTCTGTCGTTATTTCTGCAAGCTGTTTTAATGTGAATAGTGCGTTGGTACATCCTCTGTTTTTTTCTGAACCCCATTTGAGAATCGCTTAACTGTAGTTCTATTATTGGTCTCAGACTTTTTTTCCAAGATTTGAATAAAGTAAATAGAGAGAATATAATAGACAGGGGTAAATCCATTGGCCCATAGATACAACACTACAGATAAAACTATATGGGTACTGCAAGAATGATAAAAGACAGTAACATTTATACAGGAAACAACATTGCAGAATATACACAATACTTCAGGCAAACAAAAGATAGATTGATTGATGAGATCAACATTAGATATAAAAGGAACTAAAGTCAACAGACACAAGACAAACAATTTGCAATATGCAGATGACACAGTTTTAATAGCAGAGACAGAGAATGAACTACAAAAAATGATAAACATAATAAGTAGTGAAAGCAACAAGAAAGGTCTCAGTCTGAATAGTAAGAAAACAGAAGTAATGGTCATATTGAAGAAACAAACAATCATCACCATCGTGCAGCATAAAAATAAACAGGACAAATCTGAAACAAGTGCAGCGTATCAAATACTTGGGGACAATAATAACATCAGAAGGAAGATGCACCACATAAATAAAAAGTAGAATAGCTCTGGCCAAAATAGCATTTCAGAAAATGTAAAACGTCTTATGCAACAAGTCTATGTCAATAGAAGTGAGAATGAGAGTTCATCGGTGCTATATAGAGTCAATTCTGACCTATGGAAGTGAATCATGGACAGTAAACAAAGAAATTAAAAGATAATACATGACACAGTGATGGAATTTCTCAGAAGAATGTTGAAAAAGTTCCCTGGACAGCTAAAATAACCAACGAGGAAATTCTTAAAGAGGCCAACACAAAAAAGGGATCCCCTAAGAAACATTAGAAATAAACAATCAACATTTTTCAGGACATCATGAGAAGAGGAAAGTTGGAATACTGGGCTACAACTGGCAAAATAGAGGGAAAGAGAAATCGTGGATCACAAAGAGAGAAAATTCTAGACAGCTTGGTGTCATGGCATGGAAAACAATCAGCAAAAGATCTGATACAATGCACAGTGGATAGAAGATTGTGAAAGGACATGATTGCCTATGCCAAACGGCACGGCACATGATGATGATAAGCAAATGTAAATTTGGCAGATCTTTAGGCAAAGATAAAAAAATGTACAAAATTTGAAGAGACAGCAAAAGTACAGAAAAGTTTGGAAAGTTCTTGATAAAACATGCTCTAATGGAGGGTTAAAGGCAAGAATAAAATAAAATAGTTTTTCACTTTTGGAAATGGTGACCTATAGGTGGTATATTCATTGTTTTCTATTGAAAAGCTACACCGACATGAGTCTGTTTATTAACAAATAATTAATGATCTCTTACAGAACTAATAATAATTCACTAAAAATAACAGATAAAAATAAAATATTGCTTAACTATCTATCCCTTGTGATGCAAAGTGTCATTATAATCAAACACAATAAGATTTATTGAATATTAAATTATGTTTAAATGTCAATGAGATGGAATCTAAGAGTTTAGAGAACTGATATGACCAACATACAAACCAACATACATAAAGTGAGAAGTATATTATTGGCTAAGTCACGCAGACCCTTTAACACAAATCAACAGTACAATGATATAGGCAAAATTAATACAGATAAATCATAACTAATTTTTCTTTTAAATACAACATGTTTCGGGCTCTATTAAAAGGATTGTTTACAGTTGTATTTTTCTTCTTTGTAAACTCTTATATAATTACAGCAAACTTTTATAAACTCATGTTATTACATTGCTTATCTCCTAAATTCAAAACTGCTGAAGGATTTATACACATTACACTGTCATGCCAACTAAGAAATATATGTAAGCCATATGTTTAATTTTAATTTATTCTGCATTTACTCATTAGATGCCACGTCTCAATTTTATTTTGTATCCTCCACTCCCCCCACATAACTGATAATCCGCTCTATACAAAAATGTTGAATGCACATAACATTATAATATTCTAATTCTCAGCTTTGATCAGTTGTGAGAACATATTTTATTGTTAAACATGTTTCCCTCATTCAAATTCTTATCAATCTACTAATTCTTGATATGATCTATTTAATAACCTTTAAGGAAATGCAACACTGACTCCTGTCAGATGGAATGAAAAGCTTACCATTTTATGTTCCTCTGCAGGTTATGAGCCCTTTTGTTAAAGCTTACATTTCTGCTTTGTAACTTGTGCAATGCTACTCCATAGCCAACTATAGATCAAAAGCTAGCCTGAAGGTATGACATGCACTAATTACTCTTAGCAGCGTTCAATAGGATGCCTTGTCACCCCATGAGATCACATTTTCCAAAAGATATGTCTGTCTCTGTCTTGTGTCATTGTATTGTTTATGTTGGTATTTCATCTTTCTTTGGAAACATCGCTATTTCTCCTTTTGAATCATCCTCTAGTGTAGTGCCTTTCAATCTGAGAGAAACCACCAGCTAGGGGGCGAATGAAGCATTCAAGCGGGTATCTATTGAAAGCACTCAAAATATACAAACTCAAATATATATATATATATATATATATATATATATATATCGCCATCTGCCGGGGCCTGAAAGGGGAGTAAAGAATAGCGACGCTGTTCCCTACCAGGCATGTTCATAAGAGGTGACTAAAGGGGTTTGGGCATGGAGCTGGCTATCCTGTACCATAAAAAAGCACATAAGCCAAAAAAACTTCACAAACATTAACAAGTCAAAGAAAAGAATAAAAGTTAATCCGCCATCCGGGGGAGTGGTTGTGGGTTCAAATCCCAGCTAGTTGGGATTTTTATTTCTGATTTCTCTCTTCGGTAACCGCCCTCGGTCTCAGCAGCGTGGCACAGCTTGAAACGTCAATCACTCATGGACGGAAAAAATATGAGCACCTCCGAAGACTGAGTTATCTGCTTGTGCGGCGAGGGACCCCTGCGCCAGGGAAAAACGGATTAACACGCAAAATTCAGTTCCTAGTCTCTAGGGGCTTCGTCAGAGGAATAAAAAGCTGGCGAACAAAAAGAAAAACAAATCCGCCATCCAGGGAAGATAAAGGCTCTATGTTTAAAAGATGTATGATGCAATCCGGAGAAAGCCGCAAGGAGTCCGGGTTGCCAAATCACCTTTTGTCTACTAGGAAATCCTAAAGAATTGGCATATGGAATGTATATACCCTGAATCCCCAGGGAAAAAGACAAAGAGGAAGACCAAGGAATTCTTGGAGAAGACAGATGGAAGCAGAGATGAAGATGATGGGGAAGACATAGAACGATCTTAAAAGAATGGCAAGAAACAGAACGGTTTGGAAAGTATTTGTTGAAGACCTATGCTCCAAAGGGAGCTGAATGGTAAAAGAAGAAGAAGAATATATATATATTTTTTTTTTGTGGGGGGAGGGGGGTGTGAGAAGAATATGAAATATGACTTATACATTATATAGTGACCTAAAAAGGGCATGCAGCATTTATTCTCCAGTCACTTACAAAACTCATGCGCTTAATTCTAAGGATAAATACTGTAAAGATAGATCTGTATGTGTGTGCATGCACACATATATCCCCAAATTCATGTGTGCATATGTGTCTCTCTCTCACTCTCTTCAAAACTAGATATCCAATACTTAGTCTCCCTGGAACAGGCTCAAGGATCTCATGAAACTGAAGGTGATTTCATTAAATATCAAGTTCCACACTATTCAAGAAATGTAACTTTTGTTATTTTAATTTAAATAACAACGGATGGTAAATAAATATCAACCTTACTAAAGTTACACACTAAAGTTTTCTCCCGCTTGGTATAGAACCATTGATCAGTGGTTTAACAAGCCGCTATCATAAAAATGCTTTTATTAGTGAAACGTAGACCTGATATAGAATGTGTAACTGATAACATTGATCAGAGAGGCAAGAGCAGCAGGAATCGGCTCCCTCAATGCGATAGAGTTGCTTGCACAGAACAGATTCAAATGACGAGATTTCATAAAAAATCTTTACAAGGATTGAAAACTGCTAGAATAAAAATTTAGATAAGAGAAAAAGTATCTAGGTCTATGCCCTATGGGCTGGCTATGGCTCAAAAAGTCAATGGATAGATAGAAAGTTACATAAGCAGACACTAAGTGTAAGAAGATTAAAGAGCACTGTTCTATAGGAATCTTAATCTCTGGTTCATTTGTGGTTTTACAAGCACATGAATTTCATATTCTGGATGAAGATTATTTCTTATGATTTTCTCTCTATTTCACAGACTACATAATTTTAGATTACTTCAGTTTTTAAGGACAGGTGAAATTTCATACACCATTTATTATTATAATTATTGAAATTTATGAAGCAGTTACCTGTAGGTGACCAAGATGAGCATTCAGCGGGTACTTCTAAAAAAAAAAAAAAATTATTTTTAGCCTTTCATTCACACTTTCCGGGGTGATGCCGGAAAGATGCCCCTCAACAACGGAACTGACAGCAGTCAGTGACTCACAGCTGACTAGGTGCATCAGGATCAATTGATTAAGAACATACTCTACCTCCCTGTGACACTCCTTGAAACAGACTGACTAGTCTAGTCAAGCAAGTTGGAAAAAGGGAAGGCAATCCAGTGTTCATAAATGCTGTGCTGAAATCCGATGTATTGGGCAAAATGGTAAGACATCACAACCTAGCTACAAACCATAATAACACAACACTTCTACGCCCACTTAACATTCTTCTAATGGTGAATGATGAAAAGGACCATTCCTTAAGTAATTGTTGGGTGAACATAAGAAATAAAGAGAATTTACACCTTCACTTACCTACAAATAAATAAACACATATACAAAGCATAATTATGTGAACATAAAAATGAGCACCAACGTACCTGCAAATCTTTGTAGGTCTCACTGCTGATGCCATTCTGCAGGAGTTTTCTGAGCTTACGAGTTGCTTTGTATTTCACTAGCCTATACACATGATTTGTCTGGGGACATAGACACCAATTATTCATTTTCAACATCTCAACACCATTTTTGTTTAAACCTTTTATGCAGTCACTTTTACTCTTCTTCTTCTTTCCTTCCTCATTTGCCTTTCAGCGTCGAAGGGAGATATAATTTGCGGTGTGACTTTAACTCAGACAGCAGAATTGATATTTTCTTCACATATTCTTATTAATCAGTTCTAAATGTGTCTATATTGTTTATTAACTAGAGCTGCAGAATGGGGTTGTATTTTTCTGAGAGACTTGATGAGCTTGTATAAGGGCTGGGCTGAAGGCACTGGGTGGAGTCAATAGAGAACTATAAACTGGCTAGAAATTCATTATGATTTATCTGTATTCATTTTGTTTATATCATTGTTTTGTTGATTTGTATTAATGAGTCTACATGACTTAGCCAATAATATACTTCTCACTTTATGTATGTTGGTCATATCAGTTCTCTAAACTCTTAGATTCCGTCTCATTGACATTTAAACATTATTTAATATTCAATAAATCCGAGTGTGTTTGATTATAATGACACTTTGCATTTTCGTGTCTGGGCACTTGGGCATGCAAGAAAATGAACTAGCTGTTCTGAATACCCTCAGGAAGGCAAGGTGAGATAATGATTCAAAGAATGAGCATGAATCTACAACCATGTTCAGACTAGATGAACGTAAGTCGAAACTGGAGAAGTCAGAAAGGTACACTAAGCAGGGAGGCACAGAAAAATAGCAAATCAACATAAAACTAGAATCATCAGTCCTCCACACAGTGAGGGAGACATACTGAGGAGGCGATCTGAGCACTTTATCTTTGATGTGCATTGTGGATGATTAGTCGACTAAATTAAACTAAACTAACTGAATGACATAGTAAATGCTCATTTTAAGTGTCTGCATGTGCTTCTGTAGTTGATGTTTAGATCAATAAACTATTTGTACTTGATGGATCAAAGCTGTTTGTAATTGATGGATCAAAGCTATTTGTAATTGATGGACCAAAGCTGTTTGTAATTGATGGAACAAAGCTATTTGTAATTGATGAATCAAAGCTATTTGTATTTGAGGAATCAAAGCTGTTTGTAATTGATGGATCAAAGCTGTTTGTAATTGATGGATCAAAGCTGTTTGTAATTGATGGATCAAAGCTATTTCTAATTGATGGATCAAAGCTATTTCTAATTGCTGGACCAAAGCTATTTGTAATTGATGGATCAAAGCTGTTTGTAATTGATGGATCAAAGCTATTTGTAATTGAGGAATCAAAGCTGTTTGTACTTGATGGATCAAAGCTGTTTGTAATTGATGGACCAAAGCTGTTTGTAATTGATGGATCAAAGCTGTTTGTAATTGATGGACCAAAGCTGTTTGTAGTTGATGGACCAAAGCTGTTTGTAATTGATGGATCAAAGCTATTTGTAATTGAGGAATCAAAGCTGTTTGTACTTGATGGATCAAAGCTGTTTGTAATTGATGGACCAAAGCTGTTTGTAATTGATGGATCAAAGCTGTTTGTAATTGATGGACCAAAGCTGTTTGTAGTTGATGGACCAAAGCTGTTTGTAATTGATGGATCAAAGCTGTTTGTAATTGATGGACCAAAGCTGTTTGTAATTGATTGATCAAAGCTATTTGTAATTGTGGACCAAAGTTATTTGTAATTGATGGACCAAAGCTGTTTGTAATTGATGGAACAAAGCTGTTTGTAATTGATTGATCAAAGCTATTTGTAATTGATGGACCAAAGTTATTTGTAATTGATGGACCAAAGCTATTTGTAATCGATGGATCAAAGCTATTTCTAATTGCTGGACCAAAGCTATTTCTAATTGCTGGACCAAAGCTATTTCTAATTGCTGGACCAAAGCTATTTATAATTGATGGGTCAAAGCTGTTTGTAATTGATGGATCAAAGCTGTTTGTAATTGATGGATCAAAGCTATTTATAATTGATGGGTCAAAGCTATTTATAATTGATGGATCAAAGCTATTTGTAATTGATGGACCAAAGCTATTTGTAATCGATGGATCAAAGCTATTTCTAATTGCTGGACCAAAGCTATTTCTAATTGCTGGACCAAAGCTATTTCTAATTGCTGGACCAAAGTTATTTGTAATCGATGGATCAAAGCTATTTATAATTGATGGATCAAAGCTATTTATAATTGAGGAATCAAAGCTATTTCTAATTGCTGGATCAAAGCTATTTGTAATCGATGGATCAAAGCTATTTCTAATTGCTGGACCAAAGCCATTTCTAATTGCTGGACCAAAGCTATTTATAATTGATGGGTCAAAGCTATTTGTAATCAATGGATCAAAGCTGTTTGTAATTGATAGATCAAAGCTGTTTGTAATCAATGGATCAAAGCTGTTTGTAATCAATGGATCAAAGCTGTTTGTAATTGATGGATCACTTAAATCACCTTACTTTGTTCCAAAAGCAAAACGTGGTTACCAGAAAATGTTTTTTTGTTCTCATTTAAGAAACCATTACTGTTGTTTGGTATTACATTTACAGGTACCTATCATGTCTCCTAGCATATACGGAATGCTTATATAGGATGTTTGTGAACGCATTTCTCCATGACCATTAGCTCCTGTGATCAACTTTCACTATACATCTGGATCAGCAAGGGTAACAATCAGGACAGTGCCCTTGATATGTCTTCACAGGTTATCTATAATCTGCTGTGCAGGGTTGCTTATGTTGGCCATACCAATGTTTTCTGGTTGTTAAACGCAGCAGTCTTGAAGGATCTACTGTGATCTTGACCCATTCAGATTGAGAATCTGAATTCTCTAGTCAAGTCTGCTATCTGTTATAGGATTTCTGTTCTGCTATACTTTTTTTCTTCCAATGTATTGAATATGTGTGTATGTTTTTCTCCATATATTTACATTTTGAAGACAATCTTATAGGATATGTTTTGCTGTCATATCTGCTAGGACAGAGTGGTGGTACCTATCTTGAGTTTGGAATATAAAATAAGTCTCATTCTTATGAGGCCAGTAATCTGGCCTGATCTCTCCTCAACAGTTAGCAATATTCATCCTCCATGTTGTGTTTACAGTGGTCCTGTCATGGTATTGCCCTTTGAGTATCCTAGGCACATTACTATTATGGCTGTTATGGATTCTTCTTCTACCTTTCAGCTCTCTGTGGAGCATAGGTCTTCAGCAAACACTTTCCAAGCCGTTCTGTTTCTTGTCATTCTTTTAAGATCACTCCATGTCTTCCCTATCATCTTCATCTCTGCTTCCATCTGTCTTCTCCAAGAATTCCTTGGTCTTCCTTTTTGTCTTTTTCCCTGGGGATTCCAAAAACGGGCCTGTTGTGTAATACTCTCAGTTGGCTTCCGCAGTATGTGTCCTATCCAGTGCCATCATCGTCACTGTATCTCTTTATCCACTGGTATTTGACTAGTACATTTCCATAATTCTATGGTAGTGATTTTGTCCTGCCATTTACATCCTTTTATTCTGTGTAAGCATCCATTAATGAAAGTCTTTATCTTCACGATTGTCATTTTTGTTGTTCTCCGTGTTTCACAGCCATATAATACGACTGACTTAACATTGGAGTTGAACATTTTTATTTTAGTATTTAACCTAATTTCTTTGGACTTCTATATGCTTTCCAGTGCAACAAATGCTCCTCTTGCTTTTTATTTCCATATTATGGTATCATTTTCTGTTCCTCCCTCTTTGTCTATATTACAGTCCAGATATATGTAAGATTGTACGTCTAGTAGAGGTATTTCTCCTATTTTTATTTGGTTATTGCCAACTGCATTAATTCTCATAATTTTGGTCTTATCTCTATTTATTTCCTCTCTTATCACACAACCATCAACAGATGCAAGATAAAATGAGCATACTTGATGAGAGATCACAACAGATGGGACTGAAAATAAATAAAGATACTATGGATTCTTCAACCATAAAAAAATGTTCATTACGTCTTTTTCCCATTTCTGGTGTGTTCAATTTGCTGAGACTGGAGGCTGAATTTAATGTTGGAAGAAATTGGTTTGATTTATTATAAATTATTTGAAGTATGAGACTAAGGTGACTACCAGCAACTGAACTAAAAGTAGTGAAAGCAGCCAAAGTTGACTGATTATATTAGTATTGCTGAACTAGAAATATTCAGATCCTACTCACCTCTTTGAGGAGCCCTTGGCAACGAGGTTACCAGTAAAGTTAGGTACGTGAAACTGTTCTCTGTTTACTTTGTCAAATACCTTTTTTTGGATTTTAAAGACCACATATGGATTTTGTATTTTATTCTGTTTTTCTGCAAATTGCTTTAACTTGAAGATTGCACAGGTGCATCCCATATTTCTTTAGAATCCCACTTATGAGTTGCTAATATGTTGTTCTAAAATTAATCTCAATCTTTTTTCTATGATTTTAGCGTACATTTTTCCTGCATAACTTACTAGGGAAATTCTTCTGTACTGATTTCATTCTCTCTTGCTATCCTTCGTGTTTCCACATTGGAATGAAGATGGCTCCAGTTTTCTAGCGTCCTCTGTTGTTACCATGATGTGTTAACTATTCTTTGCAATCATATTATTCCTGTTTCATCTGTTGCTACAATAATTTAATATTTATATTGTGATGTTGCTCCCTGATGGTTTGTTTTTTGTTGGTGTTTTTATAATTCATTCTTTGATATTATCTTTGGTTCATGAACAGTATCATAATGAGTCGTATATATTGGACTACTGTGGTCGGGTCACATATTTCTTCTTAATCCTCTGAACTCCGATAAGAGCATAGGCACCCACAAAAGATCACCCAATCTCATCTGGAGCAAGCATGGACAACTCTTGCCAACCTATTGTCATTTTGTCATGTATGGTTCGTCGCTGTGTCCACAATAGTCTGCCTCTTGTTTGTTTGCCAGGTGGTGACCATGTTAATGCTAAGCGCCGTGACTGGTTTATTCCATTTGTAGAATGTGGCCTAGCCATTTCTAATGTCTTTTTTTCACGTCTTGATTGATGTTGTTAATGCCTGATCTTATAGTGATTTATTTGTTTGTAATGTGTTGATCCCAATGGGTGTTTAGAATCTTCTTAAGACATGTTTCCACTGCATATATGAATATAAATGGCACTTCTACTTTTAGATTCCAAGCTTGATGCTGAGGAGGAGACTTCTTATCACCAAATGTTTCTAAGTCTATTGAATGCCTGGGCTGACATGTCTATTCTAGCAGTGATTTCATTCTCCGTGTCACTATTTGATATAGCTTCCCAGATTTAAAATGATCCACTTATTCTAATCCCACTCTTCTGAATGTAACTTTCTTTGTACTTTTGGCATTTATCCTCATAAATTAGTTTTCGCTGCATTTATTTTCAGTCCTACTGTGTCAACAAACCGTTCTACTCCATCTATTTTATGTCTTGGTGACAGTGGACAAGCAATCCAACATCATCTGTAAACTTAGTATCTTCAAGATGTCTAGTCTAGTAAGACTCCATATAATTTCTCTTGATCTGTCACCAACAACCATTCGCATGATCCAGTCCATAACCACAAGGAAAAAGAGTGGTGATAAATGTATCCTTGTCTAACTCTCGTTATGACTGAACCAAGCCATCTGCTGTCCTTCATGTCTTACACAGCATTGGTTGCCATCGTACATCTCCGTTTTGAATATTGACAATTTTATTAGGAAAGCAGTACGCATTTAAGATTTTCTACAGTGATGGGTACTATCGATTGTCTTTTCAAAGTATACATTTTTATATATAAGTTATGCATATAAAAATAAATTCCATTCCAGTGATTGTTCTACAATGGTTCACAGGAGAAAGGTTTGATCAGAATCTTCCACTTCTAAAGCCTGCCAGCTCTTCTCTGAGTTTTAATTCCAAACTATTCTTTATGCATTGGAGAAGTAGTCTGCAAAATATCTTTTCTTCCCAGATACTGGCAGTAGGTTTATATCCCTCCAATTTTCACAGTGACTAAGGTCCCCCCTCCCCTTTTTTTTTTAAAGTAATTTTGACAATAATGCTCCTTTTCCGTACCTTTTGTACTTGTTCATCTTCCCATATTTTATTGAAGAATTATTCTCAAATTTGTGCACTCAATCCTGGATCTGCCTTTAACATGTCTCCAGAAATTCTATATTCACTAGGTGCTATGTGACCTTTCGTCTGTTTGATGGCAGTTTCAATTTTGTGGCATATAATCTTCCCTTTCTTCATTTCAAACTGGGCAGGTGGTGGAGAGGTAGAAACTTCACATACTGGTTCTGATCTGTTGAGTTTCTTTAAAGTATTCTTCCCATCTTTTCAGTTTTTCATTTTCTTTGACAAATGGTTCTCCATTTTTTACTTCACACAGTGGCTCTAATTTTTCTGAGGCCACCAGAAAGGATCTTTGTGACCTTATAAAGTTCTCCTACAACCTTTCTCTAATGCTTCCTGAGCTTGTTGCCAGAGTCTCGAAATACCGTCTTTTATCTTTCCTCATGCTCCTCTTGAATAGTTCGTTCTTCAAATTCTGTCCAAATTCTTCATTAACTTGGCTTTTTCATTCTCCCTACAATTTAATGATAATCTTTTGATAATCTTTTTTTTTCTCTTTAAGCAGGTTCCATGAATCTTCTGTGATCCAATCCTTCCTTGCCATAGGATGATGTCCAAGGACTTCTCGACTAACATCTTCATATATTTTTTGTATCTTTTGGAACTGTTCATCTACTTCTTCTTCTGGTATATCCTGAAGGGCTTGGAATCTGTTTGTAGTGTTTATAACGAACTGGGCCTTGATTGTGTTATCAGTCACATATTTAGGAAATCTAAAATGTTATTTCCACCTGTCTAGTGTTTTTGGCTTGTTTGTGATTACTTTTTTTATCATTTATGATGTCTATGAAACTGGTATTTTCTATTCTACGTTTAGTCACAATAACTGCTTTATAAAATTCTTATGGCTGTTACATAGTCCATGCTCATGTTCTGTCCAAAATCTGGCCAAAGTTTTGTACTTGGCTCCTTTGTTCTCTCTATGTATTTAACTTCTTTACAGGCACATGCATTAGTTTCAAAAGGTTTTTACTCATTCTTTATCCTAAATTTGGAGCCGCGATAACTCAGTGGTTAGTGAACTGGACTACAAAGGACAAGGGGTAGGGTTCGATACCAACCGACGGTTACCGGGTTCACCCAGCCTTTAAAGGGTACCGGATTTTTTTTCTGGGAAAGTGAAGTAGCACGGGCATAATACCGACCACATTACCCCAAAAATCATGTGCCGAAGGTCTGTAAAATTTATGGTCACTAACACCATATTCCCTATACGCCACTTGGCGTGACGGGGGTACTTTACTTTTACTTTATCCTAAATTTATGTATATCAGTTTTTTATTTGATTTTACTTCTTGTCTGATAATTTCATGCCCAATGGAATGATTTTCTCCTTTCTTTTTATTCATCTTTCCACATAATGTAACAGCAATGCTGTTTACAACTGTCTTGGACTGTTTCAACATTCTCTCTCTCTCTACTATAGGTGGGTCAGAAACTTTGTTGTTTTTTTATATTTCTTTCCTATATTTTCATCTTTAAGCTCATTTACTTCTACTGCTTGTTATCTTTATTTCTGTCTTTTTGCATTTGTTCCTCACAGTAATTATCCTCTTACTATCTGTTCTCTCTAAGAAACTGCTCTACTGTCTATTTGTTATCTTATATTCTTCATTTTTGTTGCTACAAAGCTGATCTGGCATCTACATTCTTAGTTGCTAGATTTTGGTATGAGCCAGCTCTGATGGCTTCAGCAATACTGATTAGATCGGACATCGTACAATATTATAATACAACAGATGTTCTATTATAAAATTCAGTTTTATGCATTAAAACTTTGCCAGTAGAACGCCCTGTACAAATTTCCTCCTTTGACATGTTTCCACCACAAAGCAATGGAGAAGCATGTGTGCCCATATCCCCAAGAGTTGTTCTAATTCTAGTGGTGGCAGTACTACCAAGAGTCACCCAAGCTGGGCAGGTCAAATGGCTGGGACCAGGAAAATCAAGACAACAACATATTGAAATCAGAACTGGGCGACATGCCTAACATAACAGTGCAGTGTAATTCTCACAATAAAGACGTTGTTACAATCTAAAAGACACCAATATAGTGCTCATCCTGTGGAGTCCAGCAGGATGGCGAGGGGCCAACCAATGCTACTAGTGGTCACCATCCTCTGTGTTGTCAAAGCACAGAGAGAAAGGGCAAGAGCTATTGACCAAACACCAACAGTAGCACTAAATATAACACAGAAGGATGTTGTGGAAATCACAGGTACCATACCATCTATCTATCTATCTATTGACCTTTCGAGCCGTAATCGGCCCATAGGGCGTAGACCAAGATACACCTTCTCCTATATGAATTTTTGTTCTAGCAGTTTTCTTTTAAAGATATTTTATCAAATCTCGCCATCTGTCTCTGTTCTGTGCAAGCAGTTCTATCTCATTGAGGGAGCCGATTCCTGCTGCTCTTGCCTCTCTCATCAATGTTCTTCTCAGTGTCTCCCTGGGTCTTCCTCTTTTTCTTTTACCTGTTGTTTCCCATATGAGGGCTTGCTTTGCTATTCGATTATTATCTGGGCCGAAAAAACTATCACTACTATCTACTGCTAATTTACACATTCTGTATCAGGTCTACGTTTCATTAACAACATCGTTTTTACGATAGCGGCTTGTTAAACCTCTGATCAACGGTTCAATACCAAGCCGGAGAAAAATAATTCCTCCATTTTGGAAACAACCGGAAACAAAAAAAAAGCCATATATATATAGCCATATATATATAGATGTCAGCAGCTCTATTGAGTTGACAAAAACTTTCTTCAAACTTACTACTATTGACATTTAGATATATGCAGACAGAAGAAGGTTGCTAGATTGGTGATGTAAAGTTTGTTTGGCTGCATATTTTTATTACCATATGTAATTATTATTATATGTTTGATTACTGAGTTACCCTAGTTTTAGAGGTGTGCGTGGCTAAAACCATTGTCCGGCTAGCTGAAAATCCGACATATGGTGTTCGAAACCCACAGTAGACAGAAAGGATTCTTTCTATAGGGACTGAAATAAAAATCCTGAGTCTCAATGACAACTGCTTTAACCAAGCGGCCTTTATCCCTCTGGCTCTATTGTGAGCCCCCCGACATACACCAGCAATGGTACTATGTGTCGTAAAGATATTTTTATTTTTCTTAAACTGAGTTACCCAATTGGTTACACATACTTATCAAGACCTATGTTTTCATATGAAAACTGTTTGAATGAAAACAGTTATAGTCAACAACAACAAAGAAAAACTTCTTGGCCAATGATTAATGGTAACCAAAGAGTTATTTTCTGAGTCTAAGTGTAAAGTGCTTCAATTATTTATCAAATGTATAACATACATAAATTAATCTATGAACTAATTAAAAAATAGTTGACAAACTCATGGTTGAATACAGAAGAAACAGTTGATTCAAAGTTTAAATCATTTGACAAATGAATGCTTTCTAATATTTGGACACATACACAAGAGCAATGAAGAAATATTCTAGAAGCATATACATGCAATGAAATTTATTTGAAATTGTAACTATAAAATTCGTCTGTCATATTCTACCTATCCATTGACCTTTCGAGCCGTGGCTGGCCCATAGGGCATAAACCTAGATACTCCTTCTCTTTTTCTAAATTTTCTTTCTAGCAGTCTCAATCTTTATAAAGATCTTTTATTAAATCTCGCCATTTGTCTCTGTCCTGTCCAAGCATCTTAATCTCATTGAGGGAGTCAATTCCTGCTGCCTTTGCCTCTCTGATCAATGTTCTTCTTTGATTTTCTCTGGGTCAGCCTCTTTTCCTCCTACCTGTTGTTTCCCACTTGAGGGATTGCTTTGCTATTCAGTTTTTATCTCTTTCAATCACATTTCCAACTTATGTCCATCATCTTTTCTTGATTACTGATGATATTAGTGGTTGAGTGGCAATTTCTCTAATTTGCTCATTTGCTTAAGTTATGTTTTTGTGCTGATGAGTTTTGATTTCCACATCTTTTCAAGGCTTTTGAAGGACTTTGCTGCCTTAGCTATTCTGATTCTAATTTTTTTATGTGTATCCCCTTTTCAATCAATGTGACTTTCAAGATAGACAAAGTGAATCAATCTCTTCCACTATTTTGTTTTCCATGTATATTCTGTCATTTGTTTGAATTAAGCTTTTCATAATTGATCTCAAGCCCTATTTTGCTGGCCATTGATGATAGTTTATTTGTGTTTTCCTACATCATTTTTATCTGACCGCTGATGAGAACTATGTCATCAGCAAAATCGAGATCCTCCAATTGGCCTCCATATATCCATTTGATGCCTTTTGTTACCAGTTCAGCATTTCTTCATTATGAAGTCCATAGCAACTCCAAATAACAAGGGCGACAAAATACATCCTTTGGTTAACCCCAGTTTCTATTGGAAAACATTCGCTCAGTCCTTCCTATGTACGAACTGCACATGTATAACTGCCATACATGTCTTTTATAATATTTATAATTTTTTTATAGTAATCCATATCGCTTCCCGCTTCAGAATTTTCTGCAAAGAATCTCTATGAGTGCTGTCAAATGCTTTTTTGAAGTCAATGAAGTTAAGTACAAAAGGTTTTTGCTTTTCAATGTGTTCTTCCAATATAAGTCATAGAGTAAAAATGTGGTCAAGGCAGCTTCTTCCTCATGCATTACTGTATTTATTGAATCCTTTTTTTTATACAGTCGAACCTGGTCTTAGGACCACCTGTTTAAAGCGTTTCCCTGGTTATAGGACCGGGTCTACAATTTCCCCGAGTTTTTTACTATATGCTAACACTGATTACGGCGCTCACCGTATGACGCGACCAGAGACCAGGCTAATTAACCGCCGCCAATGTTATTTATCCCGTTTACGACACGCGGGTAATCCGAGATAACGATACACTGACCAGCCAGTCCTTCTCCGTCTCGCTGGGAGCCATAAACGATCGACACAGGTGTCGAAGTTTTCCCGTATTTAGTGAGTCCCAGATTACAGTGGGACGTGTTACGTTTATCAGTCAATACTGGTGTGAGAAACACGGCAGACACAGATCTATGATTCGTGAAGTGACATCACTTCGCGGTTCCGTCTAGACCAGAGTAGACCATTGCGTGGCCCGTATAAATTACAGGAATTAACTAAAGAATTAGTCATTGCCCGCTTAGAGTGTATTCACGTACATGTACAGTATCTCAGTGAATTATTTTTGTGGATTTTAAAAGTGTTACACACAATATAGGAAATGGCCAGTGTCAAAAGTGTAAAACCAAAAGCATTAACGCTGGAAGAACGAATATCAGTGATTCGACAAAATATTTTTGTGTGTTTAACTATCGTGTTTTATGAAAAGTGTCCAACCAGTGGCTATTGTAGACCGACATGTGCACTATGTTCTACTCATGGATTACGCTGATTTGCAGGTTAGTTTTCATAGTGCTTAGGATAAAATTTTTTTTATCGCTCTATTTATTATGTGAAACCTGTGAGGCAGGACCACCTGTCCTATGGGACCAGTTTTTGAAAGTCCCGTGAATGGTCGCCTTAGACAGGTTCGACTGTACTATTCATTCATGATGATTTTGCAGATGAGAATGCCATAGCCATGTAAATGTAAGTGATATGGATCAATCCTATTACAACTCAAAAAAACGTAACTTACTATAATAAAATAATAATATACTCAACAGTAATAAACAATAAAACAATTTAGTTAATTACTAAACCATAAAACTGTTGTAAAGATTAAATTCTGTACAAAGGACACAGGACATCTTTAAATTAAATTGATTGATGAAGGCCTTGCTTGCTTGCTGTACGACTGTACTGTACTTGTACTCAATTCAACAAATCCTTTTTTAATTACCAAAGCTTGTTTACTGATAGTTTCCTTCGTTGATCTAAAGTAAAACTATTTAGTAAAATTATAATAAAGTAACAGTAACACTAACACGCCAAAATCACAACGTGACTCAGACTGGACAACACATCTACTTCAAACTTAAAGTTCTTAAAACAAAACGAAACTCGTTCAAACTTAATCAAAGGAGGAAAAAAAAGCAACATTCATTCAACAGAATCAATATAATCACTGCTAAGCTACACAAACAAAAACAGCATACTTACTTGAGGATTTGCGAAAACTATTGCACAGCTTCCCTCGCCCCTGTATTCCAAATTGAGAAACTTCTCCATCTCACAACCACTGTATTCGTTTTGTTTCTATACTCAGACAAATAACCATATTGAATTAGAACCGGAAGTTTCAAAGGGAAACTACTCTTGATCTATAATACATCACATTAGCCTATATTTCTAGTATAGTTTATTACTATAGTCAAGCCATTCTATTTCACACATGGATCGTTTTGTCTTTTCATGTTACCCTTATCGTTGTACAGATTATATATTTATACATCACCAATGATGGGGGCCTCGGTAGCCTAGTTGGGAAAACAACCCGACAGGATTACCGACGTAACCCATGTTCGATTCCAGCTAGGAGCAGTGTGAGTTGTACTTGTGGTTGTAAAACCCAAACACCCCCCCACCACCACCACCACCACTGTGTCAACCCAGCCGTTGGTAGAAATGGGTACCAGGGAAGGTGAGGAATGTCGCCTCGCTTCGTGAGTTTCGATGCTTGAAGCGACACTATCCAGAAGTCTCCGAACACTTCTGGATACCGAGCACATATGGGTGGAAACTCGCGTGCTAAAACGCCGGTTCGAGTTTCGTACTTTACCATACCTTACATCACCAATATCTGACATTTACAAAGCCCGATACTCCTATTGAGTTATTTGCGGGTCATAATCATTGCACTCAACATGTCCATAGGTTATTTGTTTATGGAAGGCCCCGGTATCACTGCAAACGAATTAAAATCCATAATTGCTCAACCGTCCGTGCCAGCGTAATCATCCGAATTAATATCTCATCTCCCAAACAAAGAAAGGTAACTGTAGTCCCCATCGTAGCAGTCTCAGCACACGCCAAAAGACATAAGGCGAAACCACGCAGAAAGTGAACACAGCCAACTGTTCCCTGTCATACGATACCATCATTCATCGTAAACAATTGGAATATCGAAACATTATCAAAACGGATGAGACACACAACTCACGGTGTGCACAGAGCACTTAACTCAGTAGCTCCTGCAACAAACTGGACTTGGAATATGAGGAAACTGCAGCAAGGAACACTTTTCATACATAGCCTTCAATTGTTCCCGACGCGATCCATAATATACCGGAAGTTCACGTCCTCCTGAAAATGAAGATCGTCGTCTTTAAAAAAAAAAAATGTATAGCGCTTGATTAGGCCATCGTTGTTGACTGTTAAAACATGTCCATAGGTGCTCAGATCTCCCCCCCCCCCCCCTTCCTCAGCAAGTCTCGCAGTGTCCAGCGACTGACAATTCCAGATATGTGTCGGTTGATAAGTCTACTTTTATGCCAACTAAGATTTTCGTTTCTGGCTGTCTATCTTAACTCCAATCTCCTTCATCCGAAGGAGTGAAGTGCACTCATGGTTGTCGAAAGTCCTGTGCTCTTCCCACACCTCGGAGGCCATTGATGATGTCCGCGCGATCCATTGGTTGACCGTCCTCAACGACAGCGCAGCTAGAAACCCTGTCCGCTCTTTCATTTCCCCGTTCTCCCGCATGTCCTTGCACATAGACAAATATGACCTTACGTATTTTAATTCGGCGATGACTCTACCCATTGCATGCGTACAGAGCCCGTCTCCACTTTTTGTTATCATGCTCATCGAATCACTTCGTATGTTCGGCTAATCTTCTGACTCTAACCAGATGAAGGCCCGGATCACTACCATCACTTCCATCGTCATGCTACACATGGTCGTCACGTATGCACCTCTGTCTTCCTTGACTACTCTGCCTGCTGAGGGAGCTGTAAACGCCCATGCACTCCTTTAGTGTCGTATTACAGATCCGTCTGCATAGATGACTGCGTCTTTCTCATCAGTGTTATACTAGATGAGACCATTGACCTCCACATTGACCACGATTGAGTTATGTTCCTTACATTTCCTGTCGAGTGTGACAATACACGAGAATGTCCCCTTGAATTACATAGACACCGGTATCCACACCTCACCAACGTTGATATTGGTAAGCCCAGAGACCTCTTTGATGATTATATCTTCTGCTCGGCCCACCCATGATTTCTCTCTTTTTAGCCTGACCCCTTTCAGTGTGTTGGGCTCGTGGTGCAAATGGATGCTCTTTATCTGCACATATCTAGGTATGCTCGTGCTCTCCATAGCTTGATCCTGACATCCATGGTTGGAAAGTCAAAAAGATACCTCATTGCTACACAGGGAGTGTCCCTCGTACACCCGAAGACAATGCGCATAGCTAACTTCTGTTTTTTTTTGTGTCTCCAGTCTGTCAATTTCCGTCGTACTGACAGTAAGAACTGCCAGAGCATACTCGATTGGTGCGAGGACTAGTCCCTGGAATAGAAGGATAAGTAGCTTCTGCTCGATGTTGGCAGCTGCCATGACCTTCAACGCGGCTAATTCTCTGCGGGATTTTGTTATTACATGGTCGACTTGGTGCCGTCAACACAGGCTGCGATCAAACTTTACTCTGAGGTAAGTCATCAACCTGTCAATGGTCACTTCATCAGCCCCATCCGCACCACCTGTGTTTCCGTAACAGCGGTATGATTGTTAAGGGAGAACCATGCACCTGATACTTTATTAGGATTAACCAATGCACCTGATACTTTATTAGGATTAACCAATGCACCTGATACTTTATTAGGATTAACCAATGCAACTGATACTTTATTAGGATGAACCAATGCAACTGATACTTCACACCAGGAAGAGATGCGATTGAGTTCGTTTTGCATGGTGGAGACGATTCTCCTTCTGTCTCTTTCCTGTCGATATACAAAAATATCACCAGTAGAAATCATAGTTCTTCCCCTCCCATCCAGCTGTTGTTCCTTGATCGGTATTGTGTGCACGTTAAATAGAACAGGTGACAATGGCACACCTAGTGGCAGCCCTGGACAAATGGATGTTAGCTCGGATGACCAATTTCCACATCTGAGTATCACCTTCCCCTGAACGAGTGATGCAGCCATCTAATGAGGAAGGGGTGCATCCCCAGTTTGAGGAGCATGTGCATGAGGTATTCAAAAGGTACTCTGTTGTATGCATCCTCCAGACCTATAGCAGCAGCACATGTCTCCTCTAGTCTGTGGAAGCCTTCGAAGACGTCATAAGCGAAGACTGCCGCATTGAGTCATGTCTCTTAGTTATATCTATAACCTCCGAGTGTGGGTAGAAATGCGCGTATCTGTTCAAGGTGATAGATGAGTACACGAATAACTATTTTTTCCAGCAGCTTGCCCACAGTGTTCTGCATTGTGATGATTCTGTAGGCACTGATCCGAGAATGGTCCTTGTTTGGCTTCGGTAGCGGTAGTAAGTGGCTGTGTGGCCACTCTTCCTTAATCTGACCACTCTGAATGCTGGCATTAAACTCTTTGGCCAATTTTTTTTGTCAAGTCGTCGTCAGCTAATCGCCTATGTCGTCGTATCGAATACCATCTGGACCAGGAGCAGTATTTTGTGACTTTTAAGTGTGTGAATGGTATCGGTTGTGATTGTGAGATCTTCTCCAGCACTACATCCTCACACAATTATGAAATGGACCCCTGTATCTTCATTCTTACAGCCTCATTTCTTTGGCCAGTTTGCTCAATTCAGTGGGCAGGTAGGGCCTTATCTTTGCTCTATATGCAAAGTATGCCCCTGAGTCGTATTGTGCCATTCATGCTCTGATGAAGGAGCCAGAATCTGGCTATGGATTTTTCTGAGCACACTTTTTTACTGAAATCATCCCACTTGGCATCCTCATCCTGCTTAGCACTTAGTTTATATCTATCTTTCGTTCGCCCGAAGTATTGTCTGTATCTGCAATGTCGTTTCCTGTATACATGTTACTGTCTTTTGTAATTCTTGCAGTGGCCCATATAGTTTTGTCTGTAGTGTTGTATCTATGGGCCAATGGATTTTCCTCATTTTACTATATTCAGTGCAGTCTTGAAGTATGTATTCAGCGGTCTGGGGCGCCTATCCACATGTACAAGTAGTTGAGGTAGCGATCTTGAATTTTGCATACATGTGACTATGGAGTCGATTGTGTCCTGTCCTGAGGCATGTAATGATAACTTGTTCATATCTATTCATATTATGAAAGGCATCCTGATTTGGGGCTTGTGGTAAAGCCAACTGATCTGCTTTCTCATTTCCTGGTATTCCACAGTGAGGTGGGATCCACTGCAGGGCCACCCTGTGGTGCTTGCAGAGTTCAGTCAATAAGGTCTGCAGATGTGGTAATTTTCTGGATTGTAGTGACTGGAGTACTGATCTTGCATCTGTCAAAAACACTACAGGCTGTGAGCTAAGATTACTGTTCAGCAGTTTTTATATTGCCAACTTTATTGCATGGATTTCTGCATCATAATTGTGACAATATTTCCCTGTTGCTATTTTATTCATGCCCCTAGTGTTATTTGGGAACTATGTTTATGCACCTGCTCCCCCATTCTTTACTGCATTCTGTGCTGATCCATCTGTGTACACATGAATCCATAGGTACCGTGGGTATTCTTCATCCAGGAAACTGAGAGTTATTGTTTTTCGCTGTAGACTATTCTGTTCCTCTTTGTCAACTATAACTTTCACTTCTGTCCGTATTTGTATTGACAATCCTGATAGCACTCCTGATAGTTTAAAGTGCATCGTATTTTGATCGACCTTTTCTATCAGACGCTTCAATAGCTCAGATTGTGTTCTTCCATTCTTTGGCTTTCTGCCATGTCTTGGTCGTTTGTCTCTTGTTCCGTCAACCTTCCTCGACTTCTACGTTCTACCAGGCCGGCTGCGTCCATCTCTCCTGCCTCCTGCGAGGGGCGCCCTGTTTCCTATGTATGATTTTGCTAATGACATCGGGATCTGTTTTCTCATAGTGGAATGTGTGGAGCTTTCTTTTCTGGCTTCTATTTCTGCCTTTTTCAGTTAGGAGGACACATGGAAAGTGATCACTTCCGTGGTATCCCAGAACACTATACCTACAAACCGGTGCGAAAGTGTAAGGCACCAGTGCCAGGTCTATGGCACTATCTGAGTTCATTGTTCGAGCTGACCTGCCAGTCAGGTTGTCTTTCCATCATTCAAGCACACTAAATCGACCGACACCAGTGCGTCTTCTAGGTCTTCCCCTGCTTGTTGGTTATGACGTTACCCCACAGGTTGCCTCTAGAATTAAAGTCTCCGCAGAAAATGACGTTCTCCTCCTCCATCGCGAAGAGATTCTGCCATTGTTGTGTGTCCACCTTCCCATTACAGGCATACACTTTTTCAACTACGAAAGGAACTGGGGCCTGCACCCTGACCGCACGTACCTGTAATTCTGCATTTCTTTGGCCAGTCTGCTCAATTTAGCGGGCAAGTAGGGCCTTACCTCCAGACCTATAGCAGCAGCAATCCAATTACAGGCATACACCTTTTTCAGCTACGAAAGGAACTGGGGTCTGCACCCTAATCGTACGTACCTGTAATTCTGCATTGTCCCACTCAGACATATCAACCTCAACTGCCGCCATATTGTTTCGCACAAGGATGGCAATTCCAAGTTTTCGTCTATTGTAGCAACGGTGAAATTCAGGGGCACTAACTGTCCTATCACCAAGAAGTGTTTCTTGCAAAATCATTATATCAGTGCCGCAAAGTAGCTTATCAAGAATGGGTCGTCGTTGATTTATGGAAGCACACTTCCAATATGTAACGCGCATAATTTAGGCCTAGCCTGCCATACTTCGACAGTTTCATACCAGCACGTTTACCATGTCTTGTGTTCCTTCTTCGATGTTGTTGTTTAGGCTTCATCTGAACATCTGTCGTCATTATTGATTGTGTCGCTGAATGTTGATTCTCTGGATGGTCTAGACTCACGTGCACTCACTCAGTCGCACGGTCCAGAACTCCTTTCCTCGTTATAGACTGGCCAACTCCAGTCAATCAGCTCTTCGGCACGTGGATACACCGTGAGCTTTTTACTTTCTTCATTTAGAAGTTCGCAAAATTGGGCTTGAGATCAATTATGAAAAGACAAAAGTCATGAAAAGCTTAATTCAAACAGATGACAGAATATACATGGAAAACAAACCAGTGGAAGAGATCGATCACTTTATCTATCTTGGAAGCTACATTGATCGGGAAGGGGATACAAGTAAAGAAATTAGAATCAGAATGGCTAAAGCAGCAATGTCTTTCAGAAGCCTTGAAAAGTTGTGGAAATCAAAACTTATCAGCACAAACACAAAACTTAGACTATTCAAATCAAACGCACTGTCAACCCTTACGTATGCACGTGAAAGGTTAAAAACAACAAGAGACATAGCAACATAGTTGAATGCATTCGAAAATAAATGTCTAAGGAAACACTTGGTATAGCTTGGAACGAATTCAAAACAAACAAGGAAATTAGAGAAATCGTTAATCAACTACTAAAATCAGTAATCAAGAAAGACGATGGACATATGTTGGAATGCAATGAGGAGAGATAATAACCGAATAGAAAAGCAAGCTCTCATGTGGGAAACAACAGGTGGGAGGAATAAAGGCCGACCCAGAGAAACGCTGAGAACATTTATCAGAGTGGCAAAGGCAGCAGGAATTGGCCCTCTCAATGAGATTAAGGTGCTTGGACAGAACAGAGACAAATGGCGAGTTTTAATAAAAGATCTTTACAAGGATTGAAACTGCTAAAAAAAGAAACAATTAGAAAAAGAGAAAGAGTATCTGGGTCTATGCCCTATGGGCCGGCCACGCCTCGAAAAGTCGATAGATAGATAGATAGATAGATAGATAGATAGATAGATAGATAGATAGATAGATAGATAGATAGATAGATAGATAGATAGATAGATAGATAGATAGATAGATAGATAGATAGATAGATAGATAGATAGATAGATAGATAGATAGATAGATAGATAGATAGATAGATAGATAGATAGATAGATAGATAGATAGATAGATAGATAGATAGATAGATAGATAGATAGATAGATAGATAGATAGATAGATAGATAGATAGATAGATAGATAGATAGATAGATAGATAGATAGATAGATAGAAAGACTCTTGTTAAAAATACCGCACTGGATTATATTTTACTAATTATTCACAAAGTAGCGATATCATGGTTCACCAGAAAAAATAAATATTCTTGTTGCATAGTTTAGGTTATTGAGATTAATTATTTAAAGTATAAAAGAAGTGTGATTTTGGCGTACAGATTTGTAGTTTAGGACGACGGTACACTAACAGAACCTGCATATTTTGCCAAAGACGGCCTTCAATAGAGAGCAATGTCATTACGAGATTAAAAAAAAAAAAGAGTTTGTAGTTTGTATAAAACGTAAAAAAAAAAAAATACCTTACGTGATTCCAAATGGTTATCCAGTATCCAAATTAATTGGATGTGTGAATTTTGAATTGTAAGATAAATCTTTGTTCAAGTTCACTCTGATGCTGACATAATTTGTATTTCAATAACTTGTCTTCTGTGTATTGTGAATGCTATGATTTTTTTTTTAAACTGTTGACACAAATACGACAATTCTACAGCAATTGTATCTCCTCCTATTGCTGCCTTTGCCCCCTTGTCCCCAGTGCTTTGAACTGCGCTTGGCTCAAGCTGGCTTGTGTCGTGGTATACAGCTGGTAAAAATGTTGCTATCTACACCTCTAAACCTCGCACACCCGACTGCTTCAACAGAGCTGATCTGAATAAAGAGTTACAACCCTATTTGGTCCGTATTAGAATAAACCAGTGGCGCATACTGGTTTTGGGGTCTAGGCTACCGCTGACATAATAAATAAAAACATACATTATATTCAGTAGGCTAACATGAAGTAATATTTGCTAATGACATCATTACATTTTAAATTACTTACTTATTTATATGTTAATTATATCCGTCTTGTTTGGGACAAAAATGTCTTGATGACTTTGTCATTGAAAATACTGTTGGGTTGGTTTCTATGTTTCTGAGGAAATGATTTCTTAATGGACATTAATGCCAAACCAGATAAGCGTTCTTGTGTCTGAGTTGAGCGACAATAAGATTTGATTCTCTTGAGAGCAGAAAAAGTTCTTTTTACAGATGCTGATGCGCATAACGTAGTTATAAATAGGTTAGGAAGTTCCGGTAATCAGACATAGTTTCACTTTCCATTTTAACGCTTCTAATTGGTTAGAGCTAAAAATAACCCATGAAACCGCATTCCTCTAGAGGTAGCACCCGCTATAATATTTTGACTCCCATTTTTGAATGCCAAGGTCGTTAAAACTAGGTCCGGATAGAGGAAAAATGTACCGCTAGCTTATTGAGGTTTCAATGTAGAGTAGTTTCGGTTTCTTTCACAAACGTTAAAGTGGCCATTGGAAAACCTTGCTTTAATAAATGCAAATCAAAGCAAATAAATCATATTGGTCTACGAAATGTGTAATAGAATATTCGAAAATTTATAACATAATTATTTTAAAAATATAATAAATTATCATTTCCTTTTGTATTTCGTTAATATGCTCAGGTAGCTGCGGTATCATAAAGAATACGCCACTGGAATAAACCAGTCTGGTTTGCTGATTTTGTCACATTAAAAACGGGAGGTAGGTTGTGGTTCCATTAGAACTGATCCGGATACTATGAGTCGCTGCGTCGGGATCTCAGCCGGCTACACTTGGTGGCAACAAACGGGAGGTCACGACAAAGAAATACAAATAAATGCATACATATATGTGTGCATGTGTGTATATATATGTGTGTGTAGCAAAGCAAGCCCTCATATGGGAAACAACAGGTAAAAGAAAAAGAGGAAGACCCAGGGAGACACTGAGAAGAACATTGATGAGAGAGGCAAGAGCAGCAGGAATCGGCTCCCTCAATGAGATAGAACTGCTTGCACAGAACAGAGACAGATGGCGAGATTTAATAAAATATCTTTAAAAGAAAACTGCTAGAACAAAAATTCATATAGGAGAAGGTGTATCTTGGTCTACGCCCTATGGGCCGGTTACGGCTCGAAAGGTCAATAGATAGATAGATATAACATACACACACACACACACACACACACATATATATATATATATATATATATATATATATATATATATGGAAATGTTTCAAAAAATAAAACAGGGTGTTAGACAAGGTTGTGTGCTGTCATCAGTTTTGTGAGATATGCTGATGATATAGTCTTAATCGCTAAGAGTGAAAATGAGTTACAAGAAATGTTGGACATTATAGTGAAAGAAAGCAAAAATAAAAGACTCAGCCTTAATAGCAAAAAGACAGAAGTAATGATAACAACAAAGAAAAAACATCACCTCAGTGCAAAATAAAGACAAGTGGAACAATATTAAAACAGGTAAATGAATTTAAACATTTGGGAACTTTGTTAACATCAGACGGAAGATCTACAAATGAGGTGAGATGCAGAATGGCTCAGGTAAAAGCAGCTTTCCAAAAAATGAGGAAGATACTATGCAATCCATTTTTGGCAATAGAAACAATAAAAATATTTCTTAAATGTTATATAGAACCAGTCGTAATATATGGATGTGAATCATGGACAATAGGACAACAGACAAGAAAATCACTGGAGTCTGTAGAAATGTGGTTTTACATAAGAATGTTGAGAATACCGTGGACAGCTAAAAATAGTAGTGAAAATTTTCTGAAAGAGGTCAAAGCAAAAAGAGAGCTCATTTCCAATATTAGGAAGAAACAATTATCATTTTTTGGCCATATAATGAGAAGAGAACAACTGGAATACATTGGAACAACTGGAAAAATTGAGGGGCGAAGAGATAGGGGGAAGCAAAGAGAAAAAATACCAGACAGCTTAAGAGAATGGCTTGGTAGAAGGTCAACAACAGAAATGATAAATAACTATCGAGATCGAAAGTTGTGGAGAGACATGATCACCTACCGTAACAGCCCCGATACTTGATGATGATGATGATATATATATATATATATATATATATATATATATATATATATATATATGCATGTGTCTTTATGTATATGTGTATATATATATTTATATGGGAGCCGCGATAGCTCAGTGGTTAGTGAACTGGACTACCACGGACATGGGGTAGGGTTCGATCCCAACCGACGGCTTCCGGGTTCACCCAGCCTTAAATGGGTACCGGATTTTTTCTGGGAAAGTAAAGCAGCACGGGCGTAATACTGACCACATTACCCCAAATATCATGTGCTGAAGGTCTGTAAAATATAGGGTCACTAACACCATATTTCCCTATACGCCACTTGGCGTGACGGGGGTACTTTACTTTATATATATATATTTAGGTTCGTTAATTGGTAGTAGCCAGTTTAATTAACGAAAAAAAAACTACATACACAATTTTCAGCCTATCAAGAAACGCATTCTCTGCAAAATTGAAGATAAAAAACCATACACTTACTATTGATCAAAACCCAACACCATGGCGTCACCGTGGATCGCAGAATGACATGGATAAATCTGATAGACAAAAGAAACAAAAGCTCCAGAAAACGAACAGATATTATGAAGAAATTGGCAGGAACAGACTGGGGAGCAGACATCAATATCTTGAAACGACTAGACGTAGGAAGAGTAAGACCAGTCCTAGAGTATTTTAATTACAGCCTGGGCTACAGCTTCCAAATCACAGCTTAGCAAAATTAACAGAACACAAAACCAGGCTGCCCGTATCATCACTGGTGCTATGAAATCTACACCTATTGTGACTCTAGAAACAGTAACAGGTTTACAACCTTAGAAGATAGACAGAAAACTAAAATAATGCAACAAGCTGAGAAATATAAAAGGCTCCCTAACCACCCCATGCACAAAAAAATAACAGGTTTCGGAAAAGGAAGACTAAAGAGGAGCAACTTTGCTGCAATCTCTAAAGAACTGACAACTAGTGACCCAGTACTGTCCCAAACAATGCCGAAACCCATAAGTCCATCTGGTATGACTGCTCAGTGGAAACATAAAATACCAGAACTTAATGAAGACATAATAGGAATCATGAAAAAGGCACCCAAACAGATACAGAGAGAAAATACGTAGCAGGAAAACACATAAACGACAACTACCCACAGGACTCGTGGTCACACGTAAACACAGAAGGCTCTGCTACAAATGCCACCAGAAATGAGAGGAGGAGGTGTGTTCTTGAGGCTGAATAAAGCAGGAAGAGATCACCAAGTCAATAGCTACTGGGAAATTCTCAAACAACTATAAAGCAGAAACTGAAGCCCTCAAAGACGCTGCAAAACTGGCTATCCAACACAAAAATAACATGGACCAAGAAATTGGTGATACTGACTGATGCACTGTCAGTCCCAACAGCTCTAAAAACCCACAGGAACTGTGAGTTAGATGACATGAGAACAACCCTAGACCAACTATGCAATAACTTCCAGAGAGTGGTCATCTAGTGGATACCATCACATTGTAATATACACGAAAATGAGCGCGCAGACAAATTAGCTAAAAAGGGGGGGGGGGGGGGGGGGGTGGGGGGTGGGGGTGATTACCACAAGAGAACCATCTGGTCAGCTACAATGAAGCCATACATCATCAAGGCCCAGTACCATAAAAAAATGGAAACAATAACACCCAAAATATACCAAGAGGGATGGATACCTGCAACTATCATGGAGGGATTAAGTCATCTTACTTCGCCTAAGCGCTGGCCATAACAAAATAAGAAACCACATGTTCACCAAACTCAAAATAGGAACTACCAGCATATGCCACTGTACACTGGATAACATGACAACAAAACATGTTTTACAGGATTGCCCCGAGTACAGTAGACCTGAGGACAATGTGGTCCACACCCACCACCCTAGAAGAGAACCTACACGGGGCAACTGAATCACTTAAACAGACAGCTGCCTTCATAAGAGAGTCCGGAATCCTAGTCTGAATGAGCCATGATCGCAGAAGAAGAAAGAGAAGAATATATATATATATGTATGTGTGTGTGCATTATATATATATATATATGTATATATATATATATATACGTATACACATCGCCTTTATACGTATATTATATATATATATATATATACATGTATATATATATATATATATATATATATATATATATATATATATATATATATATAATATACGTATACACATCGCCAGTGGCGAGGGAGTCACTCATTCATTCTTCAGAGGTGTGCGTGGACGTGCGGCTAAAATCATTTTTTCACTGGCTGAAAGGCCGGGGTACGGTGTTCGAAAGACATTGCCTACGAAGCTAATTTTTTAGTTAGCTGAGTGGCAGTGTTCCCTAGCGTTTGGCTTTTCGTGGCAAGGCGCTGTGCCACTGAGTACGAGTTCGATCCTGCTTTGGTCCATATTTTTTTCTGTTGATTATTTGACAATTTTTCCGAGTGAATTGATTCGCTGATTATCGCCTCGGAAGTTTCCATCTATAATAATATTCATTTATTATTATTTGTCTCCAGCCTAAACCACTGGAAACTACTATTTGTGCTGTTTCGTCCTAAATGTTTGTCTGCAAAGCAAGTATTCAGCCCTACCCTATCCGGGAGATACTTGTCTTAACAGGAAAAAATGCAGATACACTATGTATTTCCGAGCTGTGGTCGCGGCCTTATGCTATAGTCATGAGAACACCTGCGCGAAAGACATTGCCTACGAAGCTAATTTTTAGTTAGCTACGTGGCAGTGCTCCATAGCATTTGGCTTTTCGTGGCAAGGCGCTGTGCCACTGAGTACGGGTTCGATCCTGCAATAGCTTGTCCATATTTTTTTCTGTTGTTGATTATGAGTCTTACACGTCGTGGCTACTGCCTTGACCAATATGCCCCTCTGTATCGTGAGCCCACCGAAATACACCAGCGATGGTACTATGTGTCTTAAAGATAGTTTTTTTTTTTCCATTCTCCTTCTGGCCACTGTCCACTATACAGGGAAGTCATTTTTGTTTCTCGCACTAGTTTAATGTTATTTTGTTTTGGATGCTTCATTATCAGTTAGCGCTGTAGGACTAAATTGGAAAATCTGATTCAAGAAGCAGAACGAATAAATATAGATATTTTAGGCATATCAGAGGCAAGATGTACAGAATTTGGGTACATAGAGGACGAAAAATACACATTTATATACTCAGCAAACACAACAGAACATCAAAGGGGGGTAAGAATACTGATAAAAAGATAGCTACAAAAATATATAAGTACCCACTGTACATACAGTGTAGGATTATACTACTCAAGTTGAAATCAAAACCATTCGACATAGCAATAATACAGACATAAACACCTACTCAAGACTATACAGATGAACAAATAGAGGCATACTATGAAGACCTAAATAAAGTTATGAAGCAAGTAAAATCTTCAGACATCTTGATTGTAATAGGTGACATGAACGCTAAAGTAGGAAAAGGTAGATATAAGACCATCATAGGAAATCGTAGTTTAGGAAAAAGAAATGACAGAGGAGAAAAATTAATACAATTCTGTGAAGAAAACAGACTGATAATATGTAACACCTACTATGAGCAAGAGAAAAGGAAACTATACACATGGAAAAGCCCTAGAGATAAGAAGAGGAATCAAATAGATTACATAATGATAAAAGGAAGGTTCCGTAACAGCGTAAAGAAAGCCAAAACATATCCAGGAGCAGATATTAATTCAGATCACAATCCTGTAATGATTAAAATGAAAATCTAACTAAAGAGAAACAAGCAAAAGTCTAATTCATCAACAAATCCACTAGATATAACAGTTTTAAATCAAAAAAGATATTAAAGATACCTATACAATACAAGTAAAGAACACATACCAGAAGCTGCTTGAAGAAGGATTTGAACAATACAGAAGAGAAAATCCTGATGAAAAAGTAACAACCCAATGACAATGCATAAAGAAAAGCATACAAGAAACCTGCAACACCTTACCCAAAAGAGAAAAGAACAAAAAAACTGAAATGGATAACTAACACCATCTTAGAAAAAATGGAAGAAAGGAGACAAGCGAAGAACACTGCCCAATACAATAAAATAGATAATGAAATACGCAAAATGTGAAAAAAAGGCAAAAGAAGACTGGCTCAGTCAAAATGTATAGAAATAGAAACCATAGAAAGCAAACAAGACTTAAGAGGAATGCACACAGAAATAAAGAGAATGACTAATAAAAATTTTAAAAAAGCCACAGAAGGTGGATGCATTGCAAACAAAAATAGAAAAATTCTAACAGACAATAAAGATATTATAGATAGATGGCAGGAATATATAACAGAACTATTTCATGATCAAAGGGACAAGAAGCCAGTTATAAAATTTACATCAGGCCATACAATCTTAAAATCTGAGGTGGAAAAAAAACAATAAAAACAATGAAAAAGGAAAAAAGCAGCAGGACCTAACAGCATACAGATAGTGATGATACAGGCACTAGAAGATTTTTGGCATTGAAGTAATTACAGACATATGCAACGACATATACCATACCGGATATATACCAAATGAACTAAAAACATCAACTTTCATTGCATTGCCTAAAAAGAATGGTGCAGTTGAATGCAGTGACTTTAGAACAATAAACCTATTGAACCATGTTACAAAAATCTTGCTAAAAGTTATACAAGGAAGGATTCAGAATAAAATCAATACTGAATTAGATAGACGAGCAGAAATTTGGATTTAGGAAATATAGTGAGACAAAAAAAGCCATATTCTGCATGAGAACATTAATCAAAAAGTACACAGAAGTAAACAAACCAATATATGCCTGCTTCATAGACTACGCCAAAGCTTTTGATAGAGTACACCACAAACAACTTATAGAATGCCTAAAAGAGATACATCTAGATGACATGAACATACGACTAATATGTAATCTATACTGGGAGCCAACAGCAATAATACAATATAACAACGAGAACTCTACACCCATTGATATAAAAAGAGGAGTAAGACAGGGATGCTTCCTATCACCAAGCTTGTTCAATCTATACACTGAGCAAATCTTTAAAAACATCTCAGAGATGCCGGGCCTACAAATTTATGAACAGATAATCAATAACCTAAGATATGCTGACGATACTGTACTGCTAGCAGAAAATCCTAAAGATCTACAACAATTACTTAATGAAATAAACATGATGAGCAAAAAATATGGACTAGAATATCAAAAAGATTAAAACTATGATCATAAACAAAGGAAATACTCAAAACCCACAAATGGATATCAAAATTGAAGGAATAGACCTGGAGACAGTTCAGAACTACAACTACCTTGGACATACTATAATCAGTGATGGAAAATGCACAATTGAAATAAACAAAAGAATAGGAATGGCAAAAAGTAATTTTAATGTCATGAAGAACATACTAACATCAAAACAAATAACACCAGGGCTAAAAATAAGAATAGCAACATGTTACATCTTCTCAATATTCCTATATGGTGCAGAAACATGGACATTAGACAAGAAAACAGAAAGGAGAATTGAAGCCTTTGAAATGTGGATATATAGAAGAATAGGTAGAATTGGATGGAAGGAAAAGAAAACAAACAATGAAGTCTTAAAACAACTAAAAATGAAAAGAGAACTACTAAACACAATTCAAACAAGACAAATGCGATTTTTGGGCCATGTTAAAAGACACAACAGCCTACTAAAAGTAACCCTGGAGGGGAAAAAACAAGGTAAAACAGGCAGAGGCAGACCAAGTCTAACACAGACGAATAACATCAAAAGATGGACAAATCAGCCTATGACAACCTGCACCATCAAAACAAGAGACAGAGCAGAATGGCGCTCCATGGTAGCCAACCTTCGTTGCGGAGACGGCACTCGATGATGATGATGATGTAGGACTAGTTTTATTTATTTACATATATGTGTGTGTGTGTGTGTGTGTGTTTTACTTCCGTGCAGAAACTGAGCGGTCACATTACCCACAGCAGACTGCTTGAGTCAGGATCGGCAAAAACAGAGCTGATCAAGCCCCTGCGGTGCTCCTAGAAACCGACTATCCTGTCTGGTCAAGCGAGTAGGGATCGAAGAGGGAAGGCAGTCCGGTAACCAAATGTGCCGTTGTGAAGTCAGATGTGTTGGACCCAAAGACGCAAATAAATAACAAAGAATTTACGCCCATATACCGCCCTTTTAAGGGGGTTGTTCTTTCTGTATAATCCAATGGAAATTACTATTCGTGCTGTTTCGTCCTATAAATGTTTGTTTGCAACACAAGTATTCAGCCCGACCGGGAGATACTTGTCTTAATAAGAACATAGAGATACACAATTTATTCCCGAGTTTTGATCGTAACCTTATGCTATAGTCAGGAGAACACCTGCGTGAAAGACATCGCCAATGACAGCTAATTTTTTAGTTAACTGAGTTGGCAGTGATCCCTAGCGTTTGGCTTTTCATGGCAAGGCGCTGTGCCAGGGAATATGGGTTCGATCATGCTTCGGACCATATATTGGTATTTTTTTCTTTCTGTTGTTGATTATTTGTCTTTTTTCCCGAGTGCTGTAAACCACCACCTCCTCCTCCTATGATTCGCCCTTTTAAGGCAGATTGCAAAAAGAACTATTTGTTCTTTTACTAGCCATCGATGAATGCCAGAAAGAAATAAAAATATATTTGTAGAGATTGCAAGGAGAGAGAGAGAGATTCATTGAGTAAATCTAGCACTCAAACTCGAAACGTCGTCCGATTGTGTTGTCCTTCACTTACATAAAGCTGTAATCATATCTTTCTCCTTTCCTTTCACCTTCATCATCAGCTTTACAACAACTTCGCAGTTGTATGCATGTTTATGCTTTACCCTTAAAACTGACAATAAAGATGGAAATATGAGTATTCGAAGAGCAGGGTACGAGCCTAACGTAGTGTGGGAGACAAATAATAAATAATACACGAATTTTATTATTTGTTTCGTTCCCCAGCTTTTACGTGTGACGAAGTTTCTAGAGACTGTTAACTGAATGTTGCGTGTTCATCCGTTTTTCCCTGGCAGCCGTGTGCACAGGGGTGCCTAGCCGCACAGGTAGATAACTCAGTCTTCGGAGGTGCTCATATTTATTTTCCGTCCATGAGTAACTGACGTTTCAAGCTGGGCCTCGCTGCTGTGACCAGGGGTGGTTACCGCAGAGAGAAATAATAAATAAAAATCCAAACTGGCGCAGCCGGGATTTGAATCCAGAACCTCTCCGTCTCGAGGCTGGCGTCTTGACTCGAGACCAGCTAGTCCCCACAAATAAACGAATATTACCATGGAGGGAAACTTCCAATGTGATAGATCTGGGAATCAATTCAGGGGAAGAGGTATGTTTGCAGAACTCGGAAAAAAATCACAAATAATCAACAACAGGAAAAAAAAAGAAAGAACAGTAGATGGTCCGAAGCAGGCACTCTAACGTTTGGTTCTCGTAGCAAGGCGCTGTGCCGAAGAGTACCGGTTTGATCCTGCATCGAACCATTTATTGTTCTTTGTGTTTGTTTTTTTCTTCTGTTGTTGATTATTTGTGATTGATTTACCAAGTGTTGTAAACATACCTCTTCCACTGAAATTATTCGCTGAACTCAGTGTATTATATATATTTATATTTTTTTTACGTTCGCCAGCTTTGACCTCTGGCGAAGTCCCTAGAGATTAGGAACTGAATTTTGCGTGTTAATCCATTTTTCCCTGGCAGCCGTGTGTACAGAGGTCCCTCACAGCACTGGCAGATAACTCCGACTTCGGAGGTACTCATATTTTTTCCGTCGATGGAACTCAGTGCATTATGATAGCTCCACTCATAGTGTCACCATGAGTGAGGTTACGCTTCACATTAGTGTCACCATGGGTGAAGTTATGCTTTACATTAGTGTCAACATGAGTGAAGTTATGCTTTACATTAGTGTCAACATGAGTGAAGTTATGCTTTACATTAGTGTCACCATAAGTGAGGTTACGCTTTACTTTAGTGCCACCATGTGTGAGGTTACGCTTTACATTAGTGTCGTCATGGGTGAGGCTACGCTTCACATTAGTGTCACAATGTGTGAAGTTACGCTTTACATTAGTGTCACCGTGAGTGAGGTTATGCTTTACATTAGTGTCACTATGAGTGAAGTTACGCTTTACATTAGTGTCACCATGAGTGAAGTTATTCTTTACATTAGTGTCACCATGAGTGAAGTTACGTTTTACATTAGTGCCACCTTGAGTGAAGTTACGCTTCACATTAGTGTCACCATGAATGAGGTTACGCTTTACATTAGTGTCACCATGAGTGAAGTTACACTTTACATTAGTGTCACCATGAGTGAAGTTACGTTTTACATTACTGTCACCATGAGTGAAGTTACGCTTTACATTAGTGTCACCATGAGTGAAGTTACGTTTTACATTAGTGTCACCATGAGTGAAGTTACGTTTTACATTAGTGTCACCATGAGTGAAGTTACGTTTTACATTAGTGTCACCATGAGTGAAGTTACATTTTACACTAGTGTCACCATGAGTGAAGTTACGCTTTACATTAGTGTCACCATGAGTGAAGTTACGTTTTACATTACTGTCACCATGAGTGAAGTTATGTTATACATTAGTGTCACCATGAGTGAAGTTACGTTTTTCATTATTGTCACCATGAGTGAGGTTACGCTTTATATTAGTGTCACATGAGTGAGGTTACGCTTTACATTAGTGTCACCATGAGTGAGGTTACGCTTTATATTAGTGTCACATGAGTGAGGTCGCCCACTTGTGGTAGGAGGAGGGAACTGGAATTCAACTGGAAAATATACATATTTTATGTATATAACGATTAGGTTTCCGCCTCACGTGCGAATTTCCTCGGGCACACACTATATTGAGTTCCTTTAATTAACGTAGTCAGATCCTAGCACTTTTCGAGCGCACACATTTCTCGTGTTTTCTTTTTTTTTTTATTGTTGTTTATGAGAAAGGTTTTATGTGAGACCGAAGCGTAATAGTTTTTTTTTTTGCGTTATGTTTTCTCATACTCTATACTGCAACTACAAACCACAACACAACGCTGAAACGCCCACTTAACGTCATTCTAAGGGCGGATGATGAAAAGGTGTACTCCTTTAGTCATCGGGCGAACGCAAGCAAGCAAGCATAACAGATGCACTGTGTTCACCACTTTTCCTGAAAAATAGATAGTTTCATATCATCATCATCGTGTGTCTTGTTTTGTCTGTCTGCCTGATCCACTATTTCTCTCACTGGTGTCTTTGAGGTGCAAATACTAGCCTTGTGTTTTATGCGATATTTCTCTTTTCTTCTGTCATGTGTGTAGTTCCCTCATCGTTGGTGTATGTAGATATAGAAGAACCATCACAGCAGACCTGGTGATGGTCTCGCAAAGTGTGCTACAGAAGATTGACAGACAGTTTCTGCGATAGAAGTGGATGCAGCTCTTAAGTAAAAATAAGTAAAGAGCCCCCGTTACGCCAAGTGGCGTATAGGGAAAATGGTGCTGGTGACCATAATTTTTACAGACCTTCGGCACATGACTTTTGGGGTAATGTGGTCGGTATTACGCCCATACCGCTTTACTTTCCCAGAAAAAAATCCGGTACCCATTAAAGGCTGGGTTGAACTGGAAGCCGTCGGTTGGGATCGAACCCTACCTCTTGCCCTTTGTAGTCCAGTTCACTAAACACTGAACTATCGCGGCTCCCATGAACTAATGACTCTCGTCGAATTCACAGCATTAGTTCATCAACATCTCTAATGGATGACAGCTTCTGGACTTGTTCTAATGTTTTTTTTAAGTTCAGCTTTCGTTGCCATAATCCATTTTCCCTTGTATTTACCTTCACGTCTTACATCCACAATCCATTTTCCTCCTTATTCCTACGTATTACATCCATGATTTATTTTTATTTTATCTACCCCCACGTCTTACATCCACAATCAATTTTACCTCGTATCCCTATGTATTACATCCATGATCTATTGTTCTTTTTATTTACATCTATGTTTTACACCCACACTCCATTTTACCTCGCACCCCTACGTATTACATCCATGATCAATTATTTTGTTTAATTTACTTCTGTTTTACACCCACAACCCATTTAACCTCGTATGCCTACGTATCACATCCATGATCTATTGTTTTTTTGTTTTTTTTTAACATCTACAACCCATTTTACCTGGTATCCCTACGTATTACATTCATGATCTATTGTTTTTTTTTTCATCGATGTTTTACAACCACAGTCCATTTTCTTTTTTACCTCAGCGTCTTACATCCATAATCCATTTCCCCCTTTATTTGCGTGTCTACATCTTATATGCATCATTAATTTTCTATTTTATTTCCCTTTATGCTTACATACATAGTATATTTCCCACTTTATTTACCTCTTTACCAGATTTCCCCCCTTTATTTGCCTCTACGTTAAACATTCATTTTCCCCTTTTTAACCTCTACGTCTTACATATCCCACCATTCCGTGCTTTATTTTTTTGTCAGGCTGATAGATCGTGTGACATCCCCCATGCCATTATTATTTATTTGCCTATATTTAACATGGGATAAGGAACTTTAGGTCTATGTTATCAATGAGTATGGGGATCAAGACATCCATCAGCTATAAAGCTGAGAGCGGTCAGCAAAACAGCACAGAGCAGTACTTTCATGCGACCAACCATGGGCTCTGGTCGCTCTTCGGCTTTTTTGGTTTGTTTAGGTCAGTCTAATTCTCCATTATGACGCCCTTCTTCAATCAACTAGCATAGTAATGATCTGAAGTGGCTATGTACTTATGTGTATCCGTTATTCGTTGTATTGTAACTGACGAAGGTCTTGACCGAAACGTCATAGTTTGTCTTGTCTCTCTATAGATTTAAATGATACCATTTTATGTTTATTTGTCTTGTTCTCTACAGGTTTACTCACGACCCTACATGATGTTTAATATTGTATTTATGTGCTTCTTTTCTGATGCCAGGATCGGCGAACAACACAGCTGATCAGGATACTACTCCGCATCACAGCGGTGCTCCTGATTATGACCAGCAAGATTTGCCAAGGGAATATGGATAAAAGAGGGAAGGCAACTCGATATTCGAAAATGTTGTGCTGATATCGAATGAGCTGGGCTGAAAGGTGCAAATGTCACAGCCTAGGGGCAAACCATAACACAACGCATTTACCTCACGTGACGTCCTTCAAATATCTCCCATGATTCTTCTTACCTTTTTCATTTGCTTCCAATGTTGAGGAGAGATCTATAGCTCGTTTCAAAACATATGCCCAACTTCAAAACACTATTACTCTCTAACCGTTTGTTAAATACTTTTGAAATTTTCCAAATGTTATTAGAATGCAAAAGACCCTTTAAATGTATATTTAACAAATATCTTGCAGCTGCAGTTTTCTTAAAGCGGCGATATTTCTTTGATGTTTGTCAAAATTGTAAATTGTGAAGCCCTAAAGAATAGAAATTACCGTAGTTGCTGGTCTACGATTAATTTTCACTAGGTAAAGGCGTGTCCGTAATGGGGAAATAACTGGATAAAACAAAACACCAGGAGAATTATTGTCTGCTCAGTTCGAGGACGGACGATAATAATATCAAGGTATACCTGTATGTCCAATTTTCATAGTTGTGTGGTCCTGAAAAGGACCGTTTGTTGAAATAATTTAAGGTAATATAGGGCCAACATTGTGGGGGCTATATACTTTCATTCTGAATCAGACGAGTCTAAAAGATTAATAACTGTTTGGGGTTGAACATTCCACAAACCATCATTTTTCCAATATTCCTCTTCCTGTTTTAAGACGTGGTCTTCACATTTGGACCAATAATCTTTGTCTATATTTAATAAAGCGAGATTAGCAAGAGTCTTTACATCGCATATTTTGAATGTTGTATTTTCATTTGCCATTTGTCCTTTTAATTTTGCCCAGATTAGTTCTATTGGATTTAAATGAGCATGGTAAGGTGGCAGCCTCAAACTTATATGACTGTGCCCTTGGATAATCTTATCTATTTGAAAAATCTTTGTCCTCTGTTTTTGCTTTACTAGAGATAGTAATTCAGGTTTTAAGTACATGTTATTAAATTGTATGTGCTCCTTTGTGAGCCATATCTTAATAGCATCTTTTGTACTGGATGACGTCGGGACTTTATCTTCAAGTGCAACAATGTTGTGGTACGCTGCATTGTCCATTATTAGGCAAGATGGTCGATCTAGTGCTGGGAGAACAGAATTTTCAATCCAATGTTTAAATATGTGACCATCCATCTCAGAGTGATAATCCCGATTGTCTATGGATTTTGAAAGAAAAATGAGCTCTGCATTCTGTATTAGTCCATGTTGTCGACTACCTGCATGAGCAATTATCAAGCGCTGTCCTTTGCTGCTAGGTATTAATCTCTTAATCTTTCCATCTGATGACTGCCATTCCCTTTGGTTAGTGTGGTGAGCATTGATCCATGTTTCACCCAAGTACACAATATCATAACCTTGCTTGCGCACCTCTTTTACTTCACGTAAGTACTTGCTTCTCATGACTACTATATGTGGCTTCTCACTGATGATGTTTCGTCCATTGGAATACTTTCTGAATGTAAAGCCTGCAGCTCTCACATTCCTCCATAATGTAGACTTTGATATTTCAATACTGTTGTTCTTTTTCAGCGATACTTTTAATTTTCTTATGGTAACAGTTTCATTCATACCCAACATTTTGCGAATTTCACATCTAATAAGTTCACTGTCGAAATTATCCAACATTTTTGCTCTTCCTTGTGATTTTGTATATTTGGAACATTGACGGTCACGTGCTTGAATCCAGCGATTAAATGACCGTTTAGATAAATCCAACATGTGTCTTGTCCTATTCTCAGGGTTTTCTAAAGAATGAAATAATCTTCCTCGTTTAGCCTCTTTGCAAAAGTAGTCATACATTTTTATTGCGATGTTTTGTAAACTGCAGAATTTCATTTTAAGACTCATGATAAATGTTAGCGTGCCACGTCTACACCTATGAATGAACGGAAATAGAACACACAATGCCTCGTGTTTACTACAAGTGTCTAATTGTGTCAGACAGCTCACGTTTAAAGCGTGCAAAATCGTAAATTTTTTAGCGTGTATGGATTTGTAATCGCTATTTTTAACTTAAATACTGTAAACACTAAGTTTTGACTACATCAATGGGTCGTTATAAATTTATATAAATCAAATAAGCAATAATAATAACCAAATGTTTGTTTTTAATGAAATTAATTCCCTGTTGGGTTCTAATCATTATAACTATACATGCAAATTTTGAAAAAATTACAAAAAGCGGTTTAAAAGATATTGATTTTTAAAGTTGGGCACGACTTATGAAACAAGCTATAGTTTGAGATAATGTGCTCTTCTCTTGGTTTCTTCTTCTACTGTTATATTTCCTAATATTCGTTCAATCTATATGTTGTCATTCGAATGCATGTGTTTATGTATCAAACAAACAAATTAACCTCTTTATATAACCTATTATTAAGATGTTGGAGGACATAATATAAATAATGCGCTGATAATAAATGTGCTGATAATACAGTCTTAATCGCTAAGAGTGAAAATGAGTAACAAGAAATGTTGGACATTATAGTGAAAGAAATCAAAAATAAAAGACTCAGCCTTAATAGCAAAAAGACAGAGGTAATGGTAACAACAAAGAAAAAGACATCACCTCAGTGCAAAATAAAGACAAGTGGAACAATATTAAAACAGGTAAATAAATTTAAATATTTGGGAACTTTGTTAACCTCAGACGGGAGATGTACAAAAGAGGTGAGATGCAGAATGGCTCAGGCAAAAGCAGCTTACCAAAAAATGAGGAAATTACTATACAATCCGTTTTTTGACAATAGAAACAAGAAAAAGAGTTCTTAAATGTTACGTAGAGCCAGTCTTAACATATGGATGCGAGTCATGGACAATAGGACAACAGACATGAAAATCACTGGAGTCTGTAGAAATGTGGTTTTACAGAAGAATGTTGAGAACACCATGGACAGCTAAGAAGAGTAATGAAAAGGTTCTAAGAGAGGTCAAAGCAAAAAGAGAGCTAATTTCCAATATTAGGAAGAAACAATTATCATTTTTTGGCCATCTAATGAGAAGAGAACAACTTGAATATATTGTAACAACTGAAAAAATTGAGGGACGAAGAGATAGAGGGAGGCAAAGAGAAAAAAATAACAGACAGCTTGAGAGAAAGGCTTGGCAGAAGGTCAACAACAGAAATGACAAATAGCTGTCGAGATCGAAGGTTGTTGAGAGACATGATCATCTACCCCAACAGCCCCGTTACTTGATGATGATGATTATTAAGAATTTGCAGTCTAATGTATATATAAATATATAAGTATTTCTTCAATAAATATAATATTGGAACATCTAGTTTTTCACGAATTACAAATATTTTTATGATTAAATATACGCATTGTTTTTTTTTTTAAAGGGTTAGGCCAGTGGTCGTCAAACTGTGCTTCGCGTGGCCTAGGGGCCTGCTAGGGGCTCCGTGGATATTATTATCATCATAATAAATGTGCCATGCCCGGCGTAGGTGATGTTTCTCCACAAATCTCTATCCACAGTAGTGACGTATTCTCTATGTTACCGCAGCTACCGCCGGTAGCCTGAACATATTAACGAAATACAAAAGGAAATGATAATGTATTATATTTTTTATAATTATATTAAAAATTTTCGAATATTCTATTACACATTTCGTAGGCTAATGTGGTTTATTTGCTTTGATTTACATTTATTAAAGCAAGGTTTTCCTATGGCCACTATAACGTTTGTGAATGAAACCGAAACTACTCTACGATAGTGATGAAACCGTTAATAAGTAGCGGTACAGTTTTATTCTATTGAACTTCGTATTAATGAGCTTGACATTAAAAAATTCCAGTGAAAATAATACGGGCGGGACCTACCTATACAAAATGCGGTTTCATGGGTTATTTATAGCTTTAGCCAATTAGAATCGTCACAAAGCGAGAGTGAAACTATGTCTGATTACCAGAACTTCCTAACCTATTTATATCTACATTATGCGCATTAGCATCGGTAGAAAGAACTTTTTTCTGCTCTCAAGAGAATCAAATCTTATTGTCGCTCAACTCAGACACAAGAACGCTTATCTGGTTTGGCAATAATTACCATTGAAAAATCACTCCTTCAGAAACTTAGAAACCAACCCAACAGAACTTTTAATGACAAAATCATCGAGACATTTTCGTCCCAAACAAGACGGATAGAATTTATATATAAATAAGTAAGTAATTTGAAATGTAGTTATGTCATTAGATAATATTACTTTATATTAGCCAACTGAATATAATGCATGTTTTTATTTATTATGTCAGCGGCAGCCCAGACCCCAAAGACAGTATACGCCACTGCCACAGTGAATCTCGCCAACTTCACCGCTGCTGTACCACAATGTTAAGATCTCTAATTTTATTTCTTTATGTCGCCCGAGATCTTTATTTTCCTCTTTTCGTTGACGGTTGAGACAAATATTTTATTCGGTCAAGTCGTGTGCCTGTGGTCGCCAAGTAGATTGCAGCTCTCGGCGACTTTCACGTGGAAATGTCCTGAAAAGGGAATATGAACTGAGAAATGAGCTTCCGAGCTATCGTGGTGAAGGAAAGAATTTTAGTTCTGGGAGGTTTGTGGATGACTTTGTTTTGAGCTGGCATATCTTTGTGATATATTTGAAAAACTAAATTCATGAAATATATCCCTGCAAGGTACTAAAATGCATATATTGCAACTGTCAGAGAAAGTTTCCGCCTTCGGAAAAAAAAAAAAAATTATTGTGGAAGAAACATTTGGGTGAAAAATATTTTAGTTACTGCCTTCCAACTCTACACTCTAGTGAAGAGCTGACAGGTGTGTTTATATGTCATTTAACACAGATAATTGCTTACTTTGACAGGTGTGTTTATAGGTCATTTAACACAGATAATTACTTACTTTGACAAGTACTTGTCAGGCGAGGCAGATTAGTATAATTTGATTAAAGATCCATTTTAGCGCAGCACAACTATCACGTGGTCGAGATACCTAGCCAAGGCATAACATTTTGAGTTCCTTCATAACAGTCAAAAGATGACTGCCTACTTCGATTGCTGGTTGTATCTGTTTGTGAACTTTTCTCATTTATGGTACGATCAAAGTAAGAGACGCCTAAATCCGTACGGTCAACATTTCATCTCCATAACTCGTATTTTCTGCATTTGTTGTTTAGTAATGGTCTATGTTAAAAGCAATATTTAAACATATCCCCCGCAGCCCCCCACCCCCTCCAAGAATCCCGAGCCCTAAATGTAGGTCATCATCATCATCATCATCAAGTACCGGGCCTGCTGGCGTAGGTGATCATGGCCTGCTGCCTTGCAGGTTTGTTCGGGAGAGAAAAAGGGTAAGGGAGGGTATCCCGAAGTAAAACAACCCCACTGCCTTGTGGCTGTGACTTGTTAGTCAAAGGCTAGCTGAGCCAACCGTAAACAAACAGACGGAAGGCAACAGAAAACCACCGTTGTAATTTCTTTGTACAATAAATCATGATTGTCGGTAAAAAAAAAAAAAAAAAAAAAAGCTTAAAGGCTGGGTAAACAGGCAGCCGTTGGTTGGGATCGAACCCTACCTCTTGTCCGTTGCAGTCCAGTTCACTAAACACTGAACTATCGCAGCTCCCATGAACTAATGACTCTCGTCGAATTCACAGCATTAGTTCATCAATATCTCTCATGGATGACAGCTTCTGGACTTGCGATAATCCATTTTTCCTTCACGTCTTACATCCACAAACCTATTTTCCCCCTTATTCCTACATATTACATCCATGATCTAATTTTATTTTATATCCCCGAACATCTTACATCCCCAATCCATTTAACCTCGTATCCCTACGTATTACATCCATGATCTATTGTTTTCTTTTTAAATTTACCCCTATTTTATATTCACAATCCATTTTACCTCGCATCACTACGTATTACATCAATTTTTAAAAGTTACATTTATGTTTTACAACCACAATCATTTTTACCTCGTATCTCTACGTATTACATCCATGATCTATAGTTTTTTTTTTAATTTACATCTACGTGTTACAACCACAATCCATGTTCCCTTTTACATCAGCTCTTACATCATTGATACATTTCCCCCTTTATTTGCCTCTACGCCTGACATGCATCATTAATTTTCACTTTTATTTCCCTTTACACCTACATACATAGTATATTTCCCACTTTATTTACCTCTATACCCGATTTTCCCCCCTTTATTTGCCTCTACGTTAAACATTCATTTTCCCCTTTTTAACCTCTACGTCTTACATATCCCACCATTCCGTGCTTTACTTTTTTTGTCAGGCTGATAGATCGTGTGACATCCCCCATGCCATTATTATTTATTTGCCTATATTTAACATGGGATAAGGAACTTCGTGTAGGTCTATGTTATCAATGAGTATGGGGATCAAGACATCCATCAGCTATAAAGCTGAGAGCGGTCAGCAAAACAGAACAGAGCAGTACTTTCACGCGACCAACCATGGGCTCTGGTCGCTCTTCGGCTTTTTGGGTTTGTTTAGGTCAGTCTAATCCTCCATTATGACGCCCTTCTTCAATCAACTAGCATAGTAATGACCTGAAGTGGCTATGTTAATGTTAAGGTGACCATATTTTGAAATCCCATTCCGGGACGGAATAATTTTACTTCAATTTTCCACCAATAAAATTACATTTCTTCTTACTGTCATTTTCAAGTGAATAATACATACATTTAAAAACATCTAATAATATAGACCTACAATACGCTATCAGGATAATCAGGAGATAAAAAAAAAACACAGTGATACTCACTTAATCTGAAGGTGAAACAGAGATGCTGTACTTTTCAGATGAGTGAATTTTCTGTAAAATGCCCTTCTTTTATTGCAGCATCTTATAAAATTCGACACATGTTCCCTCATAGTTCACTTTGGTGATCAACATGGCTTTTAAAGTTTCAACACCTAGTTGTGTTTTATCATTTGTCCACAAACTGTTCATCAGAGAAAACACTCGTTCTGTTGCAGCATTTGTTCCAGGTAGACACAAAAAGAACTCTGCCAACTTCAGAATATGTGAAACGGGCACATGATTGTTTCTGAAGTGGGAAGCTAGTTCAATCCAACGCTGCCCTGGTAATGTTTTATTAAGACTCTACTCACTAATTTTTGTGAAGTAACGAACTGTTTCATGTAGACATATTCGTCATACATTTCATTTTCTGGAAAGTCGACTGAAGGCACTGTTTGACTCACTAATGATGAAGACTTCTCAATATCTTCCCAATTTGGTGTTCTGTTCAGCATTACCCAGCTGTAAGACTCTAGGTTTTGAAAATTATTTGCAGCCCATTTCTTCAAATAACTTAAAGCTGTTTCATAAAATGAAGAACACTGGCGTTAAACTTTTTCACATCATCACGTGGAAATCCTTCCATTTCCAGCTTTTTAAGGATTATCTGAACTCTTGATGGCAAGAAGCCGTCTTCCAGCTTGGACTCCAAGATAGCTTTCAACCTATTGATGTTGTCAATGACTTCAAATACAGTGACCATCTGTCCCTCTACTTTCTGCACTGCTTCGTGGAAAGAGGATGCCTGACTGTGAACCAAAATAAGCCATGCCTCAGACAGTGGGTTTCAAAGAATTCCTGTATAAAAACTGGGCATCTGTCTTGAGATTGAAAATATGATTTTAGAGGCAGGAACATGTAAAGAACCCTTTCAACAGCAGGCAAGAGCACAAGCCACCTAGTTTGTGCATAACCTAAAATCAACTGGAAGTCTGTGTCGACAAACTGACAAAAGTCCTTGAGACTTTCAACTCTAACTGTGTATGATTTGAAGTACAGATAAATTTTTGCAATAGTCATTTCAACATCAACAGGCAATACGTCTGCAGCTGCTCGAACAGTGTTGTGGAAAATATGGCAAGCACACCCAACACCTATCAAACTATGTCCAAGGTTTTCTTTCAGTTTTGTGAAAACATGTTCTGTCCTTTTCTTTCAGCGCCCCCAAAATTAGAATTTGTGTTGTCTGCACATAATCCAACTACTTTCAGTTCTAAACCATTTTCAGTTAGACAGTCAATAAGAAAACTATTTACTATATCAGATGTTTCACCCGGCAATGACTTCAACTCTAATATTTAACTTTCAGTCCCTTATTGCGATCAAAGTATCTGACAAGCAAAGGAAAAATCTTGATTTCTTTGTGGTTGGAGGCATCTGTCAGTATGGAGATAAATGTTACGTTTTCTAGGTTACATCTCAACTCGTTTAGAGCTTGGGGTGTGAACACATTCCGAATAATAGCTTCTGTTTTCGTACGTGCACAAGCAAATTTTGGTTCTAAAGTTACCTGAAGCAATTTTGATGTGCAGTCCATAGATCTAAACGTGTGATTGTGCATCACTGTATGATATGCAAAGGCACCTTCTGTAGCAGCTAACTGTTCTTCTTTGTCACCAACCTGTTCAGCTCGAATAAAATTTGACGGCTCTCTTATGTTTATCACTATTTATGTGGCTCTTAACATCACCACGTCCACTATGGTTAATAGTAAACCCAGATGAACATATATTACATCTTACAGTGAAGTCTGATGACGATGTAGACTTTTTTTTATAAAAAGGGTATTCCTTTTGTAAATCTTGATTAAAACTACAATTACGCTTCGGTGCCATTTTTTGCGAAAGTGAAAGTTAGTAACACAACGAATATATACGAGATTTAAAACTAGGAGCGCATTCTACTGTTTTGATATTAAACAAAATTGTCTACACAGCACGGAATAATATTTTTTTTAATTGAAGAAATGTACGCCGTATACCAAAATGGCAAAATTGGTAAACGTTTGTGTCCCAAATTATTTTTTATCAAATCCGGGACAAAGCTAAAAAATATGCCAAAATCGGGACAAAACCGGTACGGCAGCTAATCCGGGACAAAGGTTCAAAAAATGTCAAATTCCGGGACTGTCCCGGACAATCCGGGACGAATGGTCACCTTAAGCTATGTACTTACGTGTATCCGGTGTATTGTAACTGACGAAGGTCTTGGCGGAAACGTCATAGTTTGTCTTGTCTCTCTATAGATTTAGCTGACTGATACCATTTTATGTTTATTTTGTCTTTTTCTCAACAGGTTTACTCACGACCCTACATGATGTTTAATATTGTATTTATTTGCTTCTTTCTGAAGCCAGGATCGGCGAACGACACAGCTGATCAAGATACTAATTCCGGTTCTCCTAGATTATGACCAGCAAGATTTGCCAAGGAATATGGATAAAAGAGGAAAGGCAACTCGATATTAAAAAAATGTTGTGCTGATATCGAATGAGCTGGGCTGAAAGGTGCAAACGTCACAGCCTAGGGGCAAACCCAACGCATCTACCTCACGTGACGTCCTTCTAATATCTTCCAAAATACTTCTTACCTTTCTCATTTGCTTCCAATGTTGAGGAGAGATATAGTTTAAGATAATATGCTCTTCTCTTGGTTTCTTCTTCTACTGTTATATTTCCTAATATTTCTTCAATCTATATGTTGTCATTCGAATGCATGTGTTTATGTATCAAACAAACACAAATTAACCTCTTTATAAAGCCTCTTATTAAGAATTTGCAGTCTAACGTTGGTATATATATGGTTTTCTTCAATAAAGATAATATCGAAACATTAATTTTTCACGAATTACAAATATTTTTTATGATTAAATATATGCAATGTTTTTTTAGTTTTCGAAGGATTAGGCAGTGGTCGTCAAACTGTGCTCAGTGGAGCCTAGGGGCTCCGTGGAGCCTAGGGGCTCCGTGGATATCATTATCATCATCATAAATGTGCCATGCCCGGCGTAGGTGATGTTTCTCCACATACCTCTATCCACAGTGAAACTCACCAACTTCACCGCTGCTGTACCACAATGTTAAGATCTCTAATTTTATTTCTTTATGTCGCCCGAGATCTTATTTTTCCGGTAACAAATAATAATACATAAATATTATTATATGGGGAACTCCGAGGCGATAATAGGGAATAATAGAACAAATAAGTATGTGTTAGCACTCGGAAAAATTAACAGACAAACAACAACAGAAAAAAACGAAGAACAATATATGGTCCGAAGTGGGATCGAAACCGTACTCCCTGGCACCGCGCCTTGCCACGAGAAGCCGAACGCTTGGCACACTGCCACTCAGCCAACTAATAAAAATTGGCTATTGTAGTAGTGTCTTCCACGAAAGGCGCTCTCAATGACTATTTTATTTTCCTCTTTTCGTTGACGGTTGAGACAAATATTTTATTCGGTCAAGTCGTGTGCCTGTGGTCGCCAAGTAGATTGCAGCTCTCGGCGACTTTCACGTGGAAATGTCCTGAAAAAGGAATATGAACTGAGAAATGAGCTTCCGAGCTATCGTGGTGAAGGAAAGAATTTTAGTTCTGGGTGCTTTGTGGATGACTTTGTTTTGAGCTGGCATATCTTTGTGATATATTTGAAAAACTAAATTCATGAAAATATATCCCTGCAAGGTACTGAAACGCACATATTGCAACTGTCAGAGAAAGTTTCCGCCTTTAGAAAGTAAAAAAAAAATTGTGGAAGAAAAATTTGGGTGAAAAATATTTTAGTTACTGCCTTCCAACACTACATGCGCTTTTCGTTGATAACGATTTGAGTTTAATTAAGTGAAGAACTGACAGGTGTGTTATAGGTCATTTAACACAGCTAATTGCTTACTTTGACAGGTGTGTCTATAGGTCATTTAACACAGCTAATTACTTACTTTGACAGGTGTGTTTATAGGTCATTTAACACAGCTAATTGCTTACTTTCACAACAGCTAGGACTAAAGATTAATAGAGATAAGACCAACATTATGAGAATTAATGCAGTTGGCAATAACCAAATAAAACTAGGAGAAATACCTCTACTAGACGTACAATCTTACATATTCTTCTTCTACCTTTTAGCTCCCAGTGGAGCATAGGTCTTCAACAAACACTTTCCAAGTCGTTCTGTTTTTTGCCATTCTTTTAAGATCATTCCATGTCTTCCTCATCATCTTCATCTCTGCTTCGATCTGTCTTCTCCAAGAATCCTTGGTCTTCCTCTTTGTCTTTTCCCCTGAGGATTCCAAAAAAAGGCCTGTTGTGTAATACTCTCAGTTGGCTTCCGTAGTGTGTGTCCTATCCATCACCATCGTCTTCGCTGTATCTCTTTATCCACTGGTATTTGACCGGTACATTTCCATAATTCCACGTTAGTGATTTTGTCCTGCCATTTCCATCCCTTTATTCTGCGCAAGCATCCATTAATGAAAGTCTGTACCTTCGTGATTGTCAATTTTGTTATTCTCCATGTTCACAGCCATATAATAGGACCGACTTAACATTTGAGTTGAAAATTTTTATTTTTGTATTTAGCCTAATTTCTTTGGATTTCCATATGTTTCCCAGTGCAATGAAAGCTCCTCTTGCTTTTGATATCCTTATTTTGGTATCATTTTCTGTTCCTCCCTCTTTATCTATATTACTGCCCAGATATATATATAGATTGTACGTCTAGTAGAGGTATTTCTCCTAGTTTTATTTGGTTATTGCCAACTGCATTAATTCTCATAATGTTGGTCATATCTCTATTAATCTTTAGTCCTAGCTGTTGTGATCTCTCATCTAATATACTCATTTTATCCTGCATCTGTTGATGGCTGTGTGATAGGAGAGCTATGTCATCAGCAAAGTCTAAATCATCAAGTTGTTTGGTCAGTGACCACTGGATCCCATTTCTGTTGTTTTGAGTTATTTTCATAATCCAATCTATGGCCAGTAGAAAGAGAAATGGAGACAGAAGGCATCCTTGCCTTACTCCTGCTCTTATTTCAAATGCTTCTGTAAGCTGTCCTTCATGCACCACACTACATTTTGTTCCTTCATACATTGTTTTTATCAGGTTAATAACTTTATGGAGATTCCGTAATGACTCAGCAACTTCCAAAGCATTCTTCTGTCTAAACTATCAAATGCCTTTTCGTAATCTATGAATCCAATATAAAGTGGGATTTTAGTTCTAAACTTTGTTCAACTATTATACGTAGAGTAGTTATTTGATCAGCACATGATCTGTTCTTCCTAAACCTGCTTGTTCATCTCTCAAGTGTTTCTCTATAGCCTCTTTTAGTCTCTCCAGAATGATTCTGCCTAATATTTTTCCTGGCACTGATAGTAGCATAATTCCCCTATAATTTGTGCACTCCTGTAAACTTCCTTTCTTTGGTAGTTTGATCATATAACCTTCTCTCCAGTCTTTAGGTATTTCTTCCCTCTCCCAGATTTTATCCAATAGATCATGTAACATCTTGGTAGAGGTGTTAATATCTGCTTTGATGGCTTCCAAAGGAATTTCATCTGGTCCTGTGGCTTTACCATCTTTTAATAGTTTGATGGCTTTCATTATTTCTTCTTTGCTTGGTTTCCGCAGTTAACGTGTAACTCTACTTCTGCTGGTAGTATATCTGGAGGATTATTTGAGCCGGGTCTGTTCAAAAGTTCTTCAAAGTGCTCTTTCCATCTCTCCATTTGTTCCCTTATATTACTAAGCAGATTTCCTTTCTTATCTTTGATAAAGGCGTTGATCTGTTTGTATTTTACACCTAATTTCTTTGTGCTGTTGTACAGTTCTTTCATATTCCCTTTATTTGCTGCTTCTTCTGCCTCTTTAGCTAGTTCATCTATATATTTCCTCTTATCCCTTTTAATGCATCTTCTCACTTCTTTGTTCACCTCTGTGTAAGCTTCCTGTGTCTTGGCTTTATTACTTCTTGTTTTGCTTTTATTTATGTCTGCTTTCTTCTTTCTTTCTTTAATTTTATCCAGGGTCTCTGCTGTCATCCATGCCTTATCCTGGCGTTCTCTTTTCCCCAGTGTCTATTCGCATGTCTCTTTCCATATATTTTTTACCTGTTTCCAATGATCTTCTATATTTATTGTATTTTCTAGTTGTTGGAGGACTTGGTATTTGTTTGATATTGTGACTGCGAATTTATCTTTAATTCCTTGTAATCTTACATATATCTGGGCAATAATATAGATAAAGAGGGAGGAACAGAATATGATACCAAATAAGGATATCAAAAGCAAGAGGAGCTTTCATTGCACTGGGAAACATATGGAAATCCAAGAAATTAGGCTAAATACAAAAATACAAATTTTCAACTCCAATGTTAAGTCGGTTCTATTATAGCTGTGAAACATGGAGAATAACAAAATTGACAATCACGAAGGTACAGACTTTCATTAATGGATGCTTGCGCAGAATAAAGGGATGGAAATGGCAGGACAAAGTCACAAACGTGGAATTATGAAATGTACCGGTCAAATACCAGTGGATAAAGAAATACAGCGAAGACGATGGCGATGGATAGGACACACACTACGGAAACCAACTGAGAGTATTCACAACAGGCCCTTTTTGGAATCCCCAGGGGAAAAGACAAAGAGGAAGACCAAGGAATTCTTGGAGAAGACAGATTGAAGCAGAGATGAAGATGATGGGGAAGACATGGAATGATCTTAAAAGAATTGCAAAAACAGAACGACTTGGAAAGTGTTTGTTGAAGACCTATGCTCCACTGGGAGCTAAAAGGTAGAAGAAGATGGGTTATTTTTAGTTCTAGCCAATTAAAAGCGTAAAAAGTGAAAGTGAAACTATGTCTGATTACCTGAACTTCCTAACCTATTTATAACTACGTTATGCGCGTCAGCATCTATAGAAAGAACTGTTTTGCGCTCAAGAGAATCAAATCTTATTGTCGCTCAACTCAGACACAAGAACGCTTATCTGGTTTGGCATTAATGTCCATTGAGAAATCATTCCCTAGAAACTAATCCAACAGTAAGTACTTTCAATGACAAAGTCATCATCAAATTTTCGTCCCAAACAAGAAGGATATAATTAACATATAATAAGTAAGTAATTAAAAATGTAGTGATGTCAATAGATAATATTACTTTATGTTAGCCTACTAAATAATGTATGTTTTTATTTAATATGTCATCGGTAGCCCAGACCCCAAAAGCAGTATACTCCACTGACTTTGACAGGTGTGTTTATAGGTCATTTAACGCAGCTCATTGCTTACTTTGACATGTACTTGTCAGGTGAGGCAGATTAGTATAATTGGAATAAAGACCTTTTAAGCGCAGCACAACTATCACGTGATCGAGATACCTAGCCAAGCCATGACATTTTGAGCTCCTTCATAATAGACAAAAGATCACTGCCTACTTCGGTTGCTGGTTGTATCTGTGAACTTTTCTCATTTATGGTACGATCAAAGTAAGAGACGCCCAAATCCGTACGGTCAACATTTCTTCTCCATAACTCTATATAAAACTAAATTTTCTTTTGTTGTTGTTTAGTAACGGGCAAAGTTAAAGCAATAATATTTAAACATAGTCCTCCCCCCCCCCACACACACACACCAAGAACCGGGCATGCTGGATGCTGAATGTGATCATGGCCTGCTGCCCTGCAGGTTTGCTCGGGAGAGTAAAAGGCTAAGGGAGTGCACCCGAAGTAAAATAACCCACTGCCTTGTGGGTGTGACTTTTTAGTCAAAAGCTAGCGGAGCCAACCATAAACAAACGACGGAAGACAACAGAAAACCACCGTCGTAATTTCTTTGTACAATAAATCATGAGGTAAAAAAAAAAGTAAAGAGCCCCGTCACGCCAAGTGACGTATAGGGAATATGGTGAAAGTGACAATAATTTTATAGACCTTCGGCACATGACTTTTGGGGTAATGTGGTCAGTATCACGCCCGTGCCGCTTTACTTTACCAGAAAAAAATATGGTTCCCATTTAAGCTGGGTGAACCAGGAAGCCGTTTATAAGGATCGAACCCGACTTCTTGTCCTTTGTAGTCCAGTTCACTAACCACTGAGCTATCGCGGCTCCACCGAGCCCTGACAGCGGTCAACTTCATGGGACAAGGATGGGTCGGATTTCAGTTGCCAGGTAGGACGAATTAACTTTTTCAGAGCACCATTTCTTTGAGGCTTACTCAATCTATGATATTTATTGTAAAGGCCGACCAAATACTTATAATACGTAATGTCGGTCTTAAATAAAGACCGGGAAATAATTTTACCCATAATCTTTAAGGTGTGGAGGGAATTCATATATTAACACACATTACATATTGAAACCAAGGAGGTGCCCTACTCGCTAGGGAACCTGGCATTTCCTAAATAATTCTAACATCAATGAATTTATTGCAGCAAAGTATAAACAGGAGTTCATTCATTTGTGAGAATGGATGTGTCTGTAGTGTGCGTGTGTCTGTGTGGCGTCTAATTGTTAGGACACGGGTGTAGCTGACTGCCAGGTATGTCCGACAAACCTCTGTCATTTGGGTGAGGACGCCTACACTGGTTGTTTTTTGTTCGTGTGTACATATGTGAGTTCAGACAGGATAGCTGGATGATGTATTAGTAAACTCTAACAGGGGAAGTATTAGGTATTCTCATTTATTGCAAACACAGGTATCAAGTCTTGTCAAAAGCGATTCCTAGAGGAGCTCTGAGCCGACATTCGTCGAGCAAGGCTGGACTGATTATTTGTTATAGTGGTGGCAAAGTGGCCTCCAGCAGCAGACCTGGAAGTTTTCAGTGACCCACAGCTGATGGCTTGCGACAGGATCGGTTAACCAGAATCATCCAGACCCTACTCCACCTCTCCGTAGTGCCTCCAGTAACAGACTAATCTTTCTAGTCTGGCCAAGCGAGTATGGATCGAGATGGAAGACAATCTGATACTCAAAAATAACATGCTGAAGTCGGATGTGTTGGGCCGAAAAGCACAAATATCACAGTTATACTGCAAACCACAACACAGCGCAGACACGCCCGTTTAACGTCCTCTTAAGAGTGGATGATGAGAAGGTGTATTCCTTTAATCATCAGGCGAACGCAAGCAAGTAACATTTGTGAAGGTGATATATCTGGAAATGAGAGTTTACCGAAACAATCCACGAACCATAGACTCCATGGAAGCGAACATCACAGAAGAAATGCATGCAGTGAAGGCGGGCGTACTGGCAAGGGTTTTCCAAAATGTGGCGCGCCCGTATTAAATCCTATCTGGAGGCAAATTGTGGTCACTTCCAGCACAATTATGATGTCGTGACATTTCTTACAAAATAAGTAACTCCGTTTCTGTGCTTTTATCACCTAAACCGCAGATGTTCCAAGTGCCTATTAAACGTTCTGATTGTTTTCTTTGTGTTGTAGTTTTAGATTTCCCGCTTTCATTTTGCATTTTCGTTCGTGATAGTAATAACACAATGGGTGGTAATTCTACTTATATCGCACAAAATTGAAGAATAAATCACAAATAAATCCGTTCGAAATAATACAAGAACGCTTTATTTCTTTTTTACTACGGGCATTGAAATTCACATTAACTAGACATTTAAACTAGACAGAGACATTGACATGAGAATACAAAAAGCAAATGCTGTCACATACCAGCTTTCACCATTACTAAGACATCCAAACATTTCTATGCCAGCTAAACAACAAATGATAAATAGCATTCTCATACCAACTTTGTGATATGAAAGTTAAACATGGACCCTTTCTAAATCACATTTAAGAAAGATCAATACATGTGAGATGCGATGCTTGAGAAAAGTAACAAACAACACAAGAAGAGATAGAATGCTAAATGAAACATTAAGAAAAAATGGTGGAAACAAAACCCTGCCAAGAATATATAGAACAACAACTTAAATGGTTTGGCCACCTGGTCAGAATGAATCCTCACCAATCACCATCAAGTGCGTTCTTCTCGAGAATGCATGGAAAAAGACCAAGAGGATGTCTTACCCAGAAGAAGATGGATAGATGCAGTGACAGAGACATGTAACAACAAAGGAAAATCACTAATTCAGACAGCTCGAGCAGCTCAAGAACGACAAATGATATAAACCACGACACCTTTAAAGTATCAATGAAAAGAGAAAAGAAGAAGATGATGAGTTTTTGACGTTTCAAGTCGGGCCACGCTGCTGAGACCAGAGACGGTTGCCGCAGAGAGAAATCCGCAGAGAGAAATCACAAATAAAAATCCCAACGGCGCAGCCGGGATTTGAACCCACAACCTCTCTGTCTCGAGGCCGACGTCTTGCCTCGAGACCAACCAGTCCACCAGACACCCTATATAACTACCTTGTACGGACCAAACGCATGTGCTGTTTTAGCGGATAACGACAATAATGGTAAACATATGGTACCAGACCAGGCATATATGAAGACAATAATATGACACGAAATCAAGAATACTTAGTAGCACGAGGAATGATTGAGGGCACGATAGTATGGCAGAATGATGGAAATGGATGAGAAAACGCCCTAATTAAAAATATTTATTTCTTTATTGGTTTTGTTTTTATTGAAAGAACACTTTTTGGCCCTTTTTTTTTATTTAAAGAGAAGAATAGAAATGTGAACGAAAAATTATCATAACGGTATTTATCAAATGTTTAGTCAAGAAAGGGGTGGTCGTCCCTGAAGAATAAATGCGTGGTCGCATGCTCACGAAGTGTTTTAAGTCATAATTTTTATTTGATACTCGGTTTCGTCATATCATGGGTGTAACTTGCGAGCTGCTGTTACCTTGACCTCAACTTACTGAAGTACGATAATATATAATTTTGAGAACGATATAATAGATACAATGTGGAGATCGATATAATAAGATATAATGTGCAGAACGATATAACAAAATACGATCTGGATCTATCGATTTAAAAATCGTCATTGTTATATGCATATTATTATTGCCTATTCATCCTTATTCCATTTTTTTTCTACCATATCCATTACATCATGTGCAGTTTGTGGACTCATCTGACATCATTGATTTGCACTATAATGTGACATTAGCAAAGTGATCTATGTGTTCAGCTGAGATATTGTTTGTGGTAAACATACAAAGTAGCAACATCAGAACAATGCGTTTGTTATAATGCTATCTTATCTCAAATGTCCTTTGTGCAACTGTTTGCCTGTTATTTGATATCAGCAGAGAGATATATCGATAACAGACGGATAAATGCATGCAAGTAGAGTAAAAACATGAATTTTGATAGCTTTCCCTAAATCCCCATCCCCCAAAGTCCTGTTTACCTTCGTAAACAATTAAGTTGTGCCAGTGAATCATCATCATCGAGTGCCGTCTCCGCAACGAAGGTTGGCTACCATGGAGCGCCATTCTGCTCTGTCTCTTGCTTTGATGGTGCAGGTTGTCATAGGCTGATTTGTCCATCTTTTGATGTTACTCGTCCATGTTAGTCTTGGTCTGCCTCTTTACCTTGTATTTTCCCCTCCAGGATTACTTTAGTAGGCTGTTGTGTCTTTTAACATGGCCAAAATCGCATTTGTCTTGTTTGAATTGTGTTTAGTAGTTCTCTTTTCATTTTTAGCTGTTTTAAGACTTCGTCGTTTGTTTTCTTTTCCTTCATCCAATTCTACCTATTCTTCTATATATCCACATTTCAAAGGCTTCAATTCTATGTTCTGTTTTCTTCTAATGTCTAATGTCCATGTTTCTGCACCATATAGGAATATTGAGAAGATGTAACATTTTGCTATTCATAGTTTTAGCCTTGTGTTATTTGTTTTGTTAGTATGTTCTTCGTGGCATTAAAATTACTTTTTGCCATTCCTATTCTTTTGTTTATGTCAGTTGTACATTTTCCATCACAGTGAATCAAATCCTTTTCTGGAGTGTAGGGCAACGGACAAGGTCTTTCCACCCATTCCAATTCTTATACTCTCTCTCTAGGTCAATGAATTTCAAGTTGTTTTGATTCTATTTTCAAGGGGAAAGAAAAAAAAACGTGAACCAAAGATTTGAAATAGAACTTCGATAAATCAATAAACGCAAGCTGCTACCTTCGCCTCATGACCTCAATGTACAAGCTACACACAGACACATGCTACTAATACCCCAGCTCGCAAGCGAGGCCTGAGATTTCGTACCGCAGCTGCAGTTACTTGCAGCGGGTAGTCCGTACACATACAGACCCTTTTGCTACAGCGACGCCCACTGGTGACCTCGCTGAAATAAATTATCGCTGACGTAGTTTGTTTTGATCCTGGATGCAGCGCGCGAGAAGCAGGCTATTTTTGGCATGGGATAGGCCTAACTGTGAGGTCTCGTAGATAGATTGATGTCCCTCGCCTGGTAAAGTTCATTTATTATTTTTGTTTTGCATAAAAAAATATCACGTCTGAACATGTTATATTCCGCAGGTATTTCATGTACAGTTGCAACAGCACTGACAAGATTAATTAAGCTTAACCACCTATCATCATCATGTGCCATACAGGTTGGCGTAGACGATCATGTCCTTCCACAATCTTCTATCTACAGTGTGTATCGTATCAGTCCTGTTGACTGTTTTCCATGCCATGGCACCAAGCTATCCAGTATTTTCTCTCTTTGTCGTCCGCGATCTCTCTTTCCTTTCATTTGCCAGTTGTAACCAAAATGGTGTGCCAAAAAATGTTTTATTTCTTTTTTTTTTAGGAGTTCCCTTTTTGTGTTGGCCTCTGAGAATTTCTATAGCAGTACATGCAATACTTATCAAGGTCTTAGATTACCTGTCAAGCTAATTTCCAGTTTGTAAGCTGTTTTTTTTTTACTTTATTATCATCATTTTATTTAAAGCGACGAGGAACGTATATTCTCATATCATTTCTTTAAGGGATTTTCAATCCCTCTTTAAAAAAAAAAAATATTTGTATTAATTAATTAAAATACATACGTCTATATTTTCTTGTACTCTCTTACCAGTATTGCATTTTTCCTGTTTCATGTCTAGAGATTTCATTCTTCAAAGTTTTTTCATTCATTCATTGAGTGCCGTCTCCGAATCGAAGGTTGGCTACCATGGAGCTCCATTCTGCTCTGTCTCTTGCTTTGATGGTGCAGGTTGTCACAGGCTGACCTGTCAATCTTTTGATGTTACCCGTCCACACTAGTCTTGGTCTGCCTCTATTACCTTGTATTTTCCCTTCTAAGATTACTTTTAGTAGGCTATTGTGCCTTTTAACATGCCCAAAAATGTCTTTTGTCTAGTTTTAATTGTGTTTAGTAGTTCTCTTTTCATTTTTAGTTGTTTTTAAACTTCATCATTTGTTTTTTTTTCTTTCCCTCCAATTCTGCATATTCTTCTATAAATCCACATCTCAAAGGCTTCAATTTTGTGTTATATTTTCTTGTCTAATGTCCATGTTTCTGCACCATACAGGAATATTGAGAAGATATAACATTTTGCTATTCTTAGTTTTAGCCCTGGTGTTATTTATTTTGATGTTAGTCTTCAAAGATTAGTCCAACTTTTATTACTGTAAAGCTGGGGACAGACAGCAACAGAGCTGAGAGTTGCCATAGCTGTTGACTTGCTGCAGGACAGGTGAACCAAAACTATACAGACCCTGCTCCACCAATTCGCGGTTCCCCTAGTAACAGACTAACCAGCCTTGTGTGGTCAAATGATTGTTATATTATGATATTGTCATTATTATCCTCAGCTTTGCAGCAGCCTGCACATCTTGATGTCTCTCATCATGTGCCATACAGGTTGGCGTACGCGATCATGACCTTCCACAATCTTCTATTTACAGTACATGGTATCAGTTCTGTTTTGACTGTGTTCCATGCCATGGCACCAAGCTATCCAGTATTTTCTCTCTTTGTCGTTCGCGCTATCTCTTTCCTGTATTTTGCCAGTTTAACCAAGTATTCCAACTTTCCTCTTCTCATGAAGTGCCCCAAAAAAATGTTTCTTAACAAGTATTCCCTTTCTCTTCTCATGATGTGCCCAAAAAAATGTTTCTTTCTGATGTTTTTTATGAGCTCCCTTTTTGTGCTGGCTCTTGATGCCTTTACTGTGGCCAAATGAGTAGCGGTCGAGAGGGACGGCAACCTGGTACTAAAAACTCCATGCTGAAGTCGGTTGTTGGGCGAAAGGATGAGATACCATATATTTACAGCAAGTCACAACACATTGACGGCCACTTAACGTCCTTTTAGGGCGAATGACGAAGAGCTATTACTATTTCTGTAGCTATCGAATGGACGGCCATCCGGACTTAGGGATAGGTTAGCTTGACCTACTTCTGAACCGCGTCCACTAGTGGAACAGTGGTTGGAATATATATGGAGGCGTACTGGGAATAAATATCCTGCGTACTGTCACACGAAGTCAAGTGGTGATTAGAGGGCGGGGTGAATTAGTTGCGTGGGGTAGCTAATTTTATCAAATATCCTATTATTGATCGGCGAGTCAGACACGTCATAACCTCCTCTCGGGTAGACGCGATCTGTTAACATAAATGGGCAACCCACCTAGGAGGTCAATTCAATTATAAACCCCTAATGTCATGCGTAAAATCCTCACCAATCACCATCAAGGGCGTTCTTCTCGAGAATGCATGGGAAAAGACCAAGAGGAAGACCCAGAAGAAGATGGATAGATGCAGTGACAGACATGTAACAACAAAGGAAAATCACTAATTCAGACAATTCGAGCATCACAAGAACGACAAATGATATAAACCACGACACCTTTTAGGTATCAGTGAAAGAGAAAAGAAGAAGAAGAAGGTCATGCGACTCATACTCCTCAGAATAGACTTCGGGAGTAAACCCTGAGAAAAAATCTGGGGTAGTCCCTAAGGCAGTTCAGTGTTGATTTCAACTCTGACAACTCACGTGGACGCAGTTTGGCACCAAACTGTGCTGGTCCTGCAAGACCTTTGGCTGCGTGGAGAGAAGAAACGTTACATGGGCAACAATTTCATTTTTTAATTATATTTTTGTGTGTCTACCTAAGCTCGCATCCACAGAGGTAGTCATAGAATAAAGGGAATATACGGGGAACGAAAAAAAAAATAACGTTTATAGAGGCACTGCAAAATATAGTCAACTATAACTGATGGAGGTAACTAAGGTGAAATTAAACGTAACAAACGAACAGTAAATAAAGCGGAAATCATCCAAGCAAATACTTTTCCTTTGTTGCTTTAGCAGTAGTACGAGAGACATTAGGTCAGATTCTGTTCTGCAGTGGATACCAGCACCTCGGGAAACAAGAAAGTAGAACTCTCGCAAAAGAGACGGAAACCTTCAACAGTCTAGCCTACCACAGAGCCTGAAATATGTAGAGACAATCATAAAACAAGCGAGGAAAACAGAATGGAGAGATAAATAGATAATATGAGTCAGAACACGACAGCTTACACACAATCATCAGACCAAGACCCCTCTGAATCAGACAGGCCACAGTTTCCTCGGAGCACATTTACACAATATAGAGCATTCAGTGACTTTATAACATTAATAACAAGCAATCATTGAGCATCCAGACTGATTCCAGAGCTTATCCATCAAGACTGCAGCACTCTCAACAACCTTATATATATATGGTCCACAGAGACAACGCTGCTGACTCCAGAGCTTATCCATCAAGACTCCAACACTCTCAACAACCATATATATGTCCACAGAGACACCCTGCATGACTAACTATGGAGAACCAGTAAAGACTTCAAATTGGTCCCTTTATTTGTGGCCCACGATGGACTAAACAGAGAAATAAGCCATAACTGATCTCTGAAAAAGTTAGTTTAGGTGTACCCTCATATTTATGGACTACTCCCATTCCTTCTTCAGTTATCATCAAGTACCATGCCTGCTAGCGTAGGTGATCATGTCTCTCCACAACTTTCTATCTCGATAGTTATTTATCATTTATGTTGTTGACCTTCTGCCAAGCCATTCTCTTAAGCTGTGTGTCGATTTTTCCAGTTGTACAACATATTCCAGCTGTTCCCTTCTCATTACATGACCAAAAATGATGATTGATTTTTCCTAATATTGGAAATTAGTTATCTTTTTGCTATGGCCTCCTTCAGAACATTTTCATTACTATTCTCAACTGTATTCTGTAAAACCATATTCTACAGCCTCCAGTTATTTTCTTGTCTGATGTCCTATTGTCCTTGATTCACATCCATATGTTAAGACTGGCTCTACATAACATTTAAAACTTTTTTGTCTTGTTACTATTGTCAAAAATGGATTGCCCTGTATCATCATCATCATTGAGTGCCTTTTCTGCAACGAAGGTTGGCTACCATGGATCGCCATTCTACTGTTTCTTGCTTTGATGGTGCAGGCTGTCATAGATTGACTTGTCCATCTTTTGATGTTACTCGTCCATGTTAGTCTTGGTCTGCCTCTTTTACCTTGTATATTCCCTTCCAATATTATTTTTAGTAGGCTGTTGTGTCTTTTAACATGCCCCAAAAATTTCATTTGTCTTAATTGTATTTAGTAGTTCTCTTTTTATTTTCAGTTGTTTTAAAACTTCATCGTTTGTTATCTTTTCTTTCCATCCAATTCTACCTATTCTTCTATAAATCCACATTTCAAAGGCTTCAATTTTCTGTTCTGTTTTTTTGTCTAATGTCCATGTTTCTGCACCATACAGGAATATTGAGAAGATTAACATTTTGCCATTCTTAGTTTCAGCCCTGTTGATATTTGTTTTGTTGTTAGTATATTTTTCATGGCATTGAAATTACTTTTTGCCATTCCGATTCTTTTGTTTATTTCAATTTTACATTTTCCATCATTGGTTTATAGTATGTCCCAGGTAGTTGTTCCTCTGGACAGTCTCCAGATGTATTCCCTCAACTGTGATATTTAACTGTAGGTATTGAGAATTTTCTTTGTTTATGATCATAGTTTTAGTCTTTTTGATATTCATTTCTAGTCCATATTTTTTTGCTTGTTATGTTTATTACATTAAGCAATTGTTGTAGGCCTTCAGGATTTTCTGCTAGTAGTACAGTATTATCAGCATATCTTAGGTTATTGATTAACTTTCCATTTATGTTTAGGCCCTGGCATCTCTGAGATGTTTTTAAGATTTGCTCAGATTTTCCCACAGAAGACTTTTCAGAGTTGCCCAGTATATCTTTAGTTATAGGTCAAACAAATTGTTCCATTTCTATCTCCCAAGTTATTTTATATTTCTCCAGTTTGGTGTAACTAAATGTACAACTTCCTAGCTGTCAAAGACAATTTTGACTGTGTCTATTCTGACAATAATTTTCCTTGCCATGTCTCCACCTGATAGTTGTATATTGGTGATAATGTATTACAATTTAACTTTTGTTATTGAACACATCCCATAATTTAACTTAAAACTGAAGAAGCTGAGAGGCAGAAACATCTAATTGCTGATAATCAGATTTCCCCTGTTGTGAAGATCTTTATCTTATCATTGTCACATTTCCATTTGAATGTTATTTGATGGCTCATGATTTTTTTCAAGCTAATTAACAGCAGAATTATCCAGCATAAAATTGTGAACTGTTTAATATTATCCATGGAGACAATAATAATAAACTAATATTATTATAGAGAAACCTCCAAGGCGACAGATCAGCAAATCATTTCAGGGGAAGAGGTATGTTTATTACACTAGAAAAAACAAAATCCAGAAATAAGCAACAGAAAAAACAAAGAACAATAGACAGTCTCAAGCAGGATTGAACCCGTACTCCTCAAACACATAGGTTGCTTAGTTGGCCATGTGCTCTAGCATTTATTTCTTGTGGCAATCCCCCCCCCCCCCCCCCCAAGTGTTGTAAACGTAAACATACCTCTTCCCCTGAACTGATTCGCTGTTACACACACACACATTACTGGCCAAGAGACGCAGTAGAATTAAATTAATCAGCGACATATCTGATCCAACTTCACGCAGTGCCTTCAAAAACCGACTAACCCGTAGCAGGTAGGAATTGAAGGAAAAAGGCAAACAGGATCTCATGCAATGCATTGCTGAAGTTGAACTGATAGATCTGAGTGGCAAGCCTGCTATTAACGAGAACACAACATATTTACGCCCATTTAAAGGGCAGAGAATGTAAAGGAATAGTTCTGTGTAGCAAAAGGAGAAAACGTGTTAAGGTATAGTATACAAAAGCTAAAGATAGATGTTGCTGAGCATGAAAAAAACAAATAATAGTGGGCCATAGTATAACACTTTGAAACTAATTCTATTTAGCACATAAAGAACTGGCTAGGAGGTGAAGAAATAAAGAAACCTCTAGACCTGTACCACTGTTGAACTGAATAACTTTCCAACTCAAACCAACATCTGCTTGTTGCATCTGACAAAAAAATGGTTTGCACTTTGTGCCAGGAAAAGAAAATCAACAGGCAGAGAGAGAGGCATTTAAGTTGTTAAAGTGAGAGGGTGAGGAATCAGTTTTTTTTTCGGTTTTAAATCAATGAGTACAAAACTTTATCAATATTTGAAACAAAATCAATATTTATTCTTTCATATTACATACAGAATTGAACAATGTATCTGTACAAGGTCTTTTTTTGTTTCTTTTTTTTTTTTAAAGATTATGATATAAGCAAGTTACATTTGGCTAACATATTCTGTTTGTACATACTCCATAGTTAATTAATCAATAGCATTCAACAGTGGATTTTGTATCAAAATTTGAACACTGGACAAGTCAACTCCACAATGGCACTTGAACAAAATAAAAACGGCACCAATGTAAATGATAAATTCTTACAGATTAAAACAGTGCTGCCACACTTGTAGTCATGTCAACATATTGGGTTAGATTGTTGCTGATATGTTACACTCATACAAAAGTCAAAGTTATTGTCATAAATCTCAACTTTCAAATATCTTACAGACAGTAGTTGGAAAGAAATGAGAACAAGCCATACCCTGTTGATGACTTCTAGTAACGGATAGCCAACCATATGGACAGTGTAGATTGTTAACCTTTAAAAACATGCCTCTCCACATGATAAATTGGTGTAGGATATTGTACTCCAAATTTTGAAATTATTCTAATCGTAAAGTAAACCAATTATAGGAATTCTGAAACATCAAAATGGGTACGTAAAGCACATATTTAAAATCAGAAAGAATACACGGATGGATTTTGATGCTCTTTACACAGATGGTGCGGTTCAAAACAATGCACTGGAATTGGTACTAGCCTTCGGTTCATGCATTATGAATGCAATGCGAAACCCGAAACAGGAAAGGCATAGTCTGGAGAGCAGTAGCCGAAAGCGAAACTGAAAATGAAATCAGTCGTTCTAGCCAGCAATTCTCATATTGATCGAATAAGTTCTACGTGGTGTTATTGTAGTGCCTTTCATTGTTAAGTTCTACAGTTAAATTGAATCAATATTATAATTCTTACCACGTAAAAGAAAAAAGTATTTACAGATTAATTACAATCCAATACTGTCCACATTGATATCTTGCATGAGCAAGACCCATGGTAACACACGTATGGAGAACAAGGTCATTTGGCGGGGAGAGGGCATTTCATGAAAACAATTCACACACCTGCAGTGTTGTAGCTTAGTTCATCAGTCATTTAGTCACTTACAAAAATAGATTGTTATCTGTAATGTTTGATTTTTTTTCAGGTCGCATATTTCTTCTTAAAACATTTACAATTCAGTGAATGCTACTGCTTGTAGCATTACAAATGGCTCCTCAAAAAACAGTAAATGTACCAGTATCTGTAAAACTCAGATGCACTGTACATTGTGAAAGACTCTTGACAATGATACCAAAAAAAAAAAAAAATCCTAATGGTAGCCACAGCAAAGATTAAATGAATTATTCATATAAATAGTCTACAAATTTACACAAATTATTCAGTGGTGTCAAGTTATATTCAAATACTAGTGTAGCATGCACTATCCATATACAAAAGCACACACCAAAACAAAAACAATCTTCATTCAAACAATATAGCTACGCCTATAACTAAAGGACAATATCAGTTATAAAGATTTGACAATGTTTTCAAGCTATGATGGCATGTCTCAGTGACTATGTATTTGTATGTTTGAAGGCAGCCTTTATTAACATACATTCATTGGTTTAATAAAAGGCCCTTAAATTTAATAATCAATATACATTGCAATATGAATATATAATTCTTGCAGTGAGAATCCAAATAAAATGTGGCACACAACAGATGAGTAGAGGACAGTAAAATTAACCTTAAATTGGTAATGCCTGAGTGTTGTACTTTAAAAATACACGGAATTATGGAAACTTAGCAAGAGATGGTGAATCATGCATGAGTAAGTAGTTTAAATTGACCAATTTATTTCAAGCATAACATTCATTACCTACAAACTAGCACACCTTAAAGTACACTTTGTTATCAAATTATTGCAGCTGTAAGATAGTACTGATGGCACAGGTGACAGTACCCATAAAAGATGACATTATGAACTAGAGACAAAGTGTCAAAATTAACAGTATGGTAATATGATATGCAGCAGAACTGCTAATATCAAAATCGTGAAGGCAGTCAAAATTATCACAGGACTGGCAGAATAGCCATCAGCTAAGATTTATACCAATTTTTTAATAAAATCTACACAAATAATTTATTAATTTGGAATCATTGAAATATAACAACTTATTTTTAGTACATATTGCCATTTTAACTTGAGATCAAGACCTCTTTACATTAATCCAGTCAAACAAATACTGAGACAAAATTCACTAGTATGAATAAATCACACTCAATGCATTGGATAATCAACTATGGAAACAACAAAGAAACAATAATAATTCATAACACCACCTTGAAAAAGGAGTTTGTTACTTCTTATGTAGATCCTGTACAGATAGTTCTTTAAAAAAAAAAAAAAACATGTACATGCTGCTAAACATCACAACACAACAATTAATTTATTAAACTGTGTCTATAGCCCTGCACAAAAATTATATGAAATTTAAAGAAAGGGGTTCTATATGAGTAAAAGATACCATGATAAAAGCTATGTAAGCACAGTCAGGAAAACCTACAAACGATTAATATATTTTAGCACAAGATCCACCTAGCAAAATAATGTGATCGTGTTGAATAACAGAAATAATTATTGAATGGCACTGCTCAACAAAAAGCTAAATCAAATTACACTTCATTGCCCAGAATTAAATCATATGAGCAATTTAATACCCGGATTCCAATGTCAGAGATGGTAATAACAGTGAGGAAGAGCACTAATCATTTCTAATTCTAAATGCTGCAGCATAGCAGTGTGTGGTTACAAACACTTGAGGCCATACAAAACTATACACTGGTGCATTCTATTTTCAATCTATTATACATAGTAAGGATGGTAATGGGAGGATTGTTGCATTTACAAGTAAATATGTTATAACACTCTCCTATGATCTATATCTGACTACTTGCCCTAGGATCAAAGGGTACAACAACCGATCAAGATCCGTCTTCGCCTCCATGTAGCACCTCAACAGACTAATCAATCTAGACAAGCATATGAGGACTGAAGAGGGAAGGTTAACCTGGTGCTCAAAAAAGCTTGCTAAGTTGGGTGAGATAAAGAAAGACATAAATAACAGCTTGCTGTAAACCACAGTACAACACATCTAGGCAGACAGTGAAGAGTACTTGTCAGATGAAAGCCAGAAAGAAAGAATATTGGCCTGAGCTTGTCTGGTAAGGAAGGCAGCAATGTTTGTATGTGGAGCAAGTCTGGACAAATACTTAGATTATAATTCTTCAAAGATAGAATTTATGCAAAATTAGATACAAGGTGACCTAAGTTATCTCAAACAACTAAACAAATTGAAATTAAGACTTCATTAATGAAAACTGCATACTGTGGTGTTCAGCAAAACAATCAACAAAGTGTTTTAGCTTACAGAACAACAAATATAATCTAATCTAACAGCTACTCAGACTGAAGACCACAAAAACTAAAGACAACACAATTAGAGATATACATGTATTATCAGCTTAAACTTTAATTCTGAAATTAACATTGACCAATAGTTGCTGCATTATCATGTCAAAACAAATGCCTCTGATTTTGGCCTACATGAAATATGGTTATGCTTGTTCAGGATGTCAGGTCTGCTCAAAACAAACCTACTACTTATACAGATAATTATTTACTGAAATGTACAACTCATCTGTAGGTGTTCAGTTAATGTAAACCTCCATTTAAAAAAAAAAATATATATATATATATTTTGCTGTTAGAAAATTAGTTTATTTGCAACCCATTAAATTGTACTGTTACTTATAAAGCTTACCTTACTAAACTCACACAACAGAATGTTACTGGAACATTGAACATTAATTGTGAAGCAGCATTTCTGTTGTCATCACTAGATTTGCCATATGGATGGAGAAATATTTAGCAACATATAACACATCAAAAAAAAATATTAAAAAATTTTTTAAACAAAATATCCTAATTGTGGACTGTTTTCAATATATAGAGGAAATAAACATCAATAAAGAAGACAATAACTAATACCAGAATTACAAATGATGCTAGAACATGCATACAACACAAAACTGTAGTCCTAGTTAGGACATAGGCTTCAGCTAAGCCATTGCTGGAATGTCATATAAGCTTGTCTGCTGAATGTTGCCTCCATACACCATGGGCGTGGTATGATACAAATTGAAGGCCACCTTTCCAATTCCATCCAGAGAAGTCCTTGAGGCACTGCCATTATCCTGAGCAGGGAACAAAGCTCGGGGACGGGTATATGCTGAAGGACGTTGAGCTTGTGAGACTGGAATGTGACCTTGCTGGCTAATGTCTCCATTGGGAGTAGATGACATGTTTGGTCCAGAAGGAATAACAGACCTGCCCTGAGATCTTACACCTTTGGTTTGGAAGTAACTAACTGCAGGTGATGGGTTACTCTGGAGTCGTTGGGATGGAGTGTGAGGAGTTCCTGGGCGCGGGTAAAGACTAGGGTATGAAACATGAGCTGGAGGGGAGTATGGGTTGAATTCCACAGCAGGCGGAGATGGAGACACTGAATATTTTGTGGGAACAGGGGATGAACTAGCTGATGAACTGAGGGACCAAGAACGATCAGATGCATTTGACTCAGGACTTGCACTGCGAGATGATGAGAACCCCTCATCCGACTCTGAACCAGACCGCTTTAGGATAGTCTCTTTCGTGCGCTTGCCAATGTTGTAAACCTCCTCATCAACTATTTCAGATCCAATACTGCCATCCTCACCAATACGAACAGAAACAACTCCAGGGTCCACCCAGATTGTTACCTCTGTACAAATCAATCCTCTGGTAAGATTAATTTTTGCACGCTTCAAGCTTTCAACAATGGTGGGATCAACACTCTGACCATTAACCCGAATGCAGCGGTATCCACTAGCACGATCTGGATTGTCCGGGTACCAATTTTTCTCATAGCGAGCAGTCAGCAGTTCTGTAAGGACTGTAATAAAAGCAGCAAGCTTAGATTCTGAAAGCTTGCAGGATTGTGCTTAGTTCCAAAAGCTATTCTGTGGAATATATCCACAGCTTTGTGAATCTCCTTCAGCATAACTTAATTTCGTGAGTGATATTATTGACTTTTGGCGAGTGATGTCAGCTTTATATATACAATGATCTGAAATAGAATAGAAATATTGCCATTTAAAATTAATAGAACAACAACAAAAACCCTTAAAATAAAACTGTAATTAAATTTATAAGAACTTTACTTTGAATGTTATCAATATTTCTATCTATCTATCTATTGACCTTTCGAGCCGTTACCGGCCATAGGGCGTAGACCAAGATACACCTTCTCCTATATGAATTTTTGTTCTAGCAGTTTTCTTTTAAAGAATTTTATCAATCTCGCCATCTGTCTCTGTTCTGTGCAAGCAGTTCTATCTCATTGAGGGAGCCGATTCCTGCTGCTCTTGCCTCTCTCATCAATGTTCTTCTCAGTGTCTCCCTGGGTCTTCCTCTTTTTCTTTTACCTGTTGTTTCCCATATGAGGGCTTGCTTTGCTATTCGATTATTATCTCTTCTCATCACATGTCCAACGTATGACCATCGTCTTTTCTTTATTACTGAAGATATTAGTGGTTGATTGGCGATTCTCTAATTTCCTCGTTTGTTTTGAATTCGTTCCATTCTATACCAAGTATTTTCCTTAGACATTTATTTTCGAATGCGTTCAACTTTGTTTCTATATCTCTTGTTGTTTTCCAGCTTTCACACGCATACGTAAGGGTTGATAGTACGCCGCTATCGTAAAAACGATGTTATTAATGAAACGTAGACCTGATACAGAATGTGTAAATTAGCAGTAGATAGTAGTGATAGTTTTTTCGGCCCTAAACAACAACAAAATAGGATTCTGGAATGTGCGAACAATGGCCGCTCCGACGAAACTGCACAGGTCGCGAGCGAGATGGACAGATACGATCTAGATATTTTAGGATTAAGCGAAATGCGCTGGCCTGGAACAGGTAGAGATCTATTGATCTATTGATAATATCAATATTTAATGAAGTAATTCATGTTCTGCTTATCTTGAGTCTTTGTGAAAATAAACTCATTCAAATGACATCAAAAGAATTGTTTGCAAAAGTGAAGCATCAAATATGCCTAGGTAAGTCAGCTTGCATCAGAAATGAAAATTATAATTTATCACATAACTAAAATTGGTTAAATCTGTAGCAAAATATCTCTATGACATGACATAAATTGTGTGTGGCTACTAATAAGACATTTTAAAGAATGATAGATGTACAGTATATTACATAAGTATATGTTGTAACTCATCGTTTTATCAAATTCAAGTCTAAATGTTAAAATCATATCTTAATTTATGCTAACTAACATTACATATTCTTCATTGAACAAATAAGTACCAATCACTTTCATTCCCCACTGATGTCAATTTTAGCACAACTTAATATAAAAACATGGACTATCAATATTTGTGTTATCACAAAGTTAAGTAGAACAACTGATAATCAACTACAATCACACAACACACCCCCCCCCTCCCCAAATTGAAAAAAATTCACAAACTTGTCTAAATATGATCTAGAACTAGAAACAACATGGAAGGTAGTTTAACATACTTTGGTACTCTTAAAAATGCAGATAAAACCCAAACCACAATTTGTTGCAGTTAGCGACAAGCTAAACACAAACATTAGATGACAATATCTGGTATCTTTATGGAGCAGTTCTCTGTGACCTCTACACATTTGAGGTGATGATCATGCTTTACCAAGCTGATCAGTTTCTTATCATCTGGTATTTCCATGTAGTTAATGATCCTACTCTATATCTGATAGAGTTTAATGTTTGACTGAATTACTTTGTTTCTTTCCCAGTTTTATATCTATCTATCTATATCTATCTATCTATCTATCTATCTATCTATCTATCTATCTATCGTCCTTTCGAGCCGAAGACGGCACATAGGGCAGAACCACAATCTCAAAAACAGAAACCTTGCGTGCCAAAATGGCACATATTGCGGAGATCACTGCTTCTAAAATCTATGGCTCTGTTTCCATAACAACACTTTTTACAATGACAGCTTGTCAAGCCATAGATCAACCTCCTTAGTCGCCTCTTACGACATGCCTGGAAGGTCACAGTGTCACTATTCTTTACTTCCCTCATAATGAGGCCCCGGTAACACACGGGAACAGTTTTATATAGCAAAATATAAATCTTATACTGAATATGTATTCCTTAGTTTATGTTCGCACAAATGAGTTTCTACTTTTCTCTTTTAAATCACTGATCCATTATCTTTTTGTCTGCCCCTCCATCTTTCATTGTTTCATATAAAAATGGTCTAACCAGCATGCCTGATATAATTCAGCTCATGAGATAAGCAAGATGAAGAAATCTGCATTTAAATTCCATGCTTTGTAAGCATATAAAAATACTTATTATCTGTTTGATGTGAATGCAAGCTAATTTTGCATTTTTGGCTGAAAGTCTTGCCAAATTCTTGCCTGCAATGTTAATTAATGCCATTGTCCTTTACTAAAGTACAGATTTTGGAACATTATCACTGATGCTGGATATTAAATAAAAGTGAGACATTAAAATACCCACAACTATATGCAATAACTATAACACGCAATTTTATTTAAAGTTTAGTGGACCATGATATCCATCAGCAACTGAACAAAGACTGGTCAACAACTCAGAGCTGACGTTTGTATCGACAAACAGCAGAGCTGATTAAGATCTAACTACCCACAGTGATGCTCCTGAAAAGTCTAACCAGTCTAGCCAAACGAATAGAAATTGAAGAAGGAATGCAACCCAGTACTCAAAAATGGTGTACTTAAAATTGCCCAGATTTTATTAATATATTTATGAGCAATATGAAGTTTTATTTTGTTTAAATAGCTAGCTGGATATCTGGGAAGTCACGCTAATTAAGCTGTTAGTTTTACTAAAGACAAAAGGCCAGGCTCGATCCCAACCAACTTCTAGGTTCACCCAGCCTTAAATGGGTACTAGATTTTTCTGGGAAAGAAAGACTAGTAAAGATAACACTATCCCCAAAAAATAATGTGCCGATGGGCTTAAAATACAGTGCTAATATATTCCCCAAACACCATGTGGTGTGAAAGTGTTTCTTTCTTTATAGAAACATTCATCATCATCATGTACCCTGCCGGTTGGTGTAGGTGATCATGTCCCTCCACAATCTTCTATCTACAGTGCATCGCATCAGTTCTGTTGTTGACTGTTTTCCATGCCATGACACCAAGCTATCCAGTATTTGCTCCCTTTGTCGCCCGTGATCTCTCTTTCCTTTTATTTTGCCAGTTGTAACCAAGTATTCCAACTTCCCTCTTCTCATGATGTGCCCGAAAAATGTTGATTGCTTCTTTCTGATGTTTTTTAAGAGCTCCCTTTTTGTGTTGGCCTCTTTTGAGAACTTCCTCATTGGTCTTTTTATCTGTCCAGGGAACTTTCAACATTCTTCTGAGAAATCCCATCTCTGTGGCCTCTAATCGTCTTTTCATTTGTTTGTCTACTGTCCATGATTCGCTTCCATAGGTCAGAATTGGTTCTATATAGCACGGATGAACTCTCTTTCTCATTTTTATTGACATAGGTTTGTTGCATAAGATATTTTTCATTTTCTGAAATGCTATTTTGGCCTGAGCTATTCTGCTTTTCATTTCTGTGGCGCATCTCCCATAATAGGCAATAGAAACATTAGGGAACTTAAAAGCAAAAAAACACTGGTCTCATCTCTTCATAAATTTAAACCTGAAGTTAAAAGGAAATATCCTGTTGCTGTCTGTTTTAAAATAAAATACTCTAACTCTGCATATGTGATGTAACATTTAAATAGGGGCATATTTTTGATAACATAAGGAATAGAAAATTCATAAACTAAGGAACTATATATATATATATATATATATCACACGTGTGTCTGTACTGATAACTAGTGTGTGTGTGTGTGTGTGTGTGTATATATATATATATAAACCCTGCAAGCTTGTGTGACAATATTAACCTTGAATAATGAAAAGAAATGGATACCTTCATTTTCAGAAGCTATTTGTGCTCCTATTATATTAATTTTTGGTTCAGTTAATTTCACCCCTTGCACTATTCATGATTGTGGAGACATTTAATGTGAGACATAACCAATACAATTGCTGCACTTCTTCCTTTATGTTCTAATTTTTCTTATTATTGTGTCAATTGTACAATAAAGCTTGCCAAATCATTGGACAAACTGTCATCCCTGCTGTCCAACAAGGAAACAACACTAGATGCAAAATGGACACGCTACAACACAATGCTAGACAGAACAACAATAAGAAACAACCAATACAGAAATTAAATGTGTCAGGTGAATGACAGAAAATAGCCAGGGCGATTGATCAGAAATAAAGAACTAAGAAAAAAAGAAGCATAGAATTCCTGCTATTGAATACATAAAGAAACAAAGAAAATGGTTTGGCCATGAGACAGAAAAATCAAAACACAACAAGCCTTTGACAACACTAGACCCATGGGTTAAGCACAAAAATGATGGATTGATGAAGTATTAGAAATACTAGAAAACATAGGAGAAATGAACACAAGAGCAAAAGACCACAAAATATGTCTCCTCTCAACACTGAAGAACAAATAAAAGTTTTATAATATATATTTCTTGATGCCCGAGTGGAGTGTCTACAGCCAAATACACATTTTGTGATAGCTGACAGTGACAATGAAATAACTTTCTACATAGTAGTAACACATATGATTCTTGTCATAACCATCATATTCACTATTAACAAAATTATTTTCTAGACTCAAATGTAACAAAAATTGTGCTGCTAAGTGCTCATTATTTAAAATAAAAATATATAACGGCCCCCCCTCCCCCAATTATATCTGTCATTAGAAGACCTCTGAGGTTAGGTTTAGGGTTGGAAGAGCCTACAACTAACACTAAACCACCTAACCGGACCCTAGTTGAAAAAATAAAGTCAAATGCACACAAACTTGAAACAGTTAATTTAAATATGTCTGGTCATATGTAATTCAAGTATGTTCGGTCAGACAGGGGAGATCACCCATTAAGCAGAAATAATATTGGATATGGAAGCTGAAATCGAAAATCTCAATTATAAATAAAAAGCCTAATAAAAATAAGGTTACATAAGTCCACACTCACAAAAAATAATTTCTGTAATTCCAGAACTATTTTTTTGTTACCCACTCACTGTTACTAGGTGTTAAAACTGCACACAAAATGTACAGACTTAATAGTCTAGAAGTAATCCATATGTTATGCTGACTATACTATATCTCAAGCTCAATACTATTAATTAATAGCATCATCAAGTACCATGCCAGCTGACACAGGTGATCATGTCTCTCCACAACTTTCGATCTTACGTTATTTATGATTTCTGTTGCTGACCTTCTGCCAAGCCATTCTCTTAAGCTGTGTGGTATCTTTTCTCTTTGCTTCCCTCTATTTTTTCGTCCCTCAATTTTCCAAGTTGCTGCAATATATTCCAGCTGTTCCCTTCTCATTGCATGTTCAAAAATGATGATTGTTTTTTTCCTAACTCTCTTTTTGCTTTGGCCTCTTTCAGAATGTTTCTATTACTCTTCTTTGCTATCCATGGTATTCTCAATTGTATTCTTCTGTAAAACCACATTTCTAAAGCTTCCAATGATTTTCTTGTCTGTTGTCCTATTATCCATGATTCACATCCATATGTTAAGACTGGCTATACATAACATTTAAGAACTCTTTTGCGGCACGGACGTAATACTGACATCATTATCCCAAAAATCATCTGCCGAAGGTCTGTAAAATTTATGGTCACTAACACCATATTACCTATACGCCACTTGGCGTGACGGGGGTACTTTACTTTTTACTTTTATTCTGCATCTCACCTGTTATACATCTAACATCTGAGGTTAATAATTTTCCCAGATATTTAAACTCATTTACCTGTATTAATAATGTTCCACTTGTCTTTATTGTGCATTGCGGATGATGTCTTTTTCTTTGTTGCTACCATTACTTCTGTCTTTTTGCTATTAAGGCAGATTCCTTTATTTTTGCTTTCCTTCACTATCATGTCTAACATTTCTTGAAACTCATTTTCACTATTAGTGATTAAGAGTTAAGACTGTATCATCAGATAACCTCAGATTTATATTATGACCTCCAATTGTTATTCCAGGCATGCCATGCCCCTTATGGATCTTAAAATAATCTCACTGTACATATTAAATTTAATAAATTTGTGACAGCACACAACCTTGTCTAACACCCTGTTTTATTTGTTGAAATATTCCCAACTGATTTCCAGATGGTCGTCGTTTGTTGCTAGCACATGTTATTTGTATAACATTATTATATTTATATATAATTATAATATACATTATATATTTATCGAGAATACTACTATAATATAAAAATTACAAAAAGCTCTGAAACACACTTCCCTTTTGTAGTTTTCTTTCAGCTTCATAATCAAGTTTGTCACGGACTAAGAATATTAACTTTGAATATAATATAATAGAATATATATACCAGTGCTCTGAATCACAACATAATATTATTACATAACTTCAAACAAAACACAAGTGACAATCTGTCAAGATATATGATCAAATCTTGACTAACTCAAATTCTGAACACTTTTGTTTACACTACACTTTGCTTCAAACATCATTTTCAACAAGTGTAATCCAAATCCAAGCATACACTGTGACAATGAATGAACTATTAGCGTTAATTCCCTGTCAACTTCAACTGTCCAGGCACCAAGAATGAATAATCCAAGGGAAACAACGAAATTTTCACACAAATATGAATCATTGAATCGTTTGATAAAATAAAGCGTACACTGAATAATAGTGAAGACGAATTAATTTCTGTTTAACTATTCAATGTATTGTATGTACACACATTCAGATTTTACAAATAGTTACGTTCGGTATTAAATTGTTAAAATTACAAAAGTAAAGTTAAAAGTCACTTAGATTAGAGTGATTCACAACTAAGAAGAACCAGAGGACAAAAGTGAATATAATGTTGATGTTACTAGTGGCACTAACTGTTCTGTGCGAATGTTGATGTTACTAGTGGTAACTAACTTAACTGTTCTGTGCGCTTCCAGAAGCACTTGAAACACTAAAAGGATTTAATAAAATTAATAAATAAATAAAATTTAATCCGCTTCAATATTATTTTATTTATTATTATATAATTTATATATTTTCTTTCTAATTTTACAAAATTAATAATGATATATCTATTCATATTTCCTTCTAACCTCAAGTCAAAATGTATTGAATTCCATTTACTGCGCACATAACTTCTAATCTCACGATCCCGCATATAACAAAGTATATGATAAATCGCCCCCATATTGGCCTTCCTAACTGTACTAGTCAGTGTGTGTAGGTGGGCTACACTACTTGCTGGCTGTCCAAATAATATGAGTGATTCAGCATCAGTTTTTATGTAATTGAAGAAATGTATACTCACATTGGGTTTACAAAATGTCTGTAGATGAAACTTTCGTTCCTAGAACATTAATTTCCACACAAACAATCACTCTCACACACTACAAATTAAAAGACGACCATTCGCTACGAGGTGGACATTGTAGAGGTCTGGTCTCCCGACTAGTGCGCACAAAAGTCGTGCTACATCGAACGTCTGGTAACACTCAGCCAATGAAATCGCTTATAACAAACTATGTTTCATTTTTCGAAAGATGTCATTGGTTGTGAGTAATCAGGTTAACCATCGTTATGATTGTTTGCTTCTAAGCATGAATGGTTAACAACAATTATTATATTTAAAAGCAAGTATATTTTCGAGCAATTTGCTTGTTTTATATGCATCACATAATTGTATATACAATAAACATCTTAAACATGCATAAACGTGCATAAAAAAACAAAGTGTCACTAATCCCCGACAGAGCCCCATTCATACAGAGTACCTTGGTGTGGCTTCAGATTGTGTGACCTCTTGTGACGGATCTGCGTCACTTCTATATTTTTCGCTTTTAGATATCAATCCTTTATTTTGATTCTCTTTCTTAAAGTTCTTTTTAAAATTATAAAACGTCGCGGAACTCCCAAATTAATCTACTTTTTTGCGTTGTGCTAGTGTGTGATTGATAAGAGGGTGGGACAAAACTATAAGCAAGATTAACCGGTTACTTTAATTTAACATACAGTACAGTTAATGATACTGCACTGAGAATAAATTATTTCCATAGTTTTACAAATACTTAAATACAAGAATAATTTTGTTTATAAAAGACACTTTCGATAACTGTTTAAATATGTGAAAAGTGAGTATATATTCCACAAATGTTCTATGAGAATATCAATAATCGAATTGTTGCAATCTGTGTGCCAGACCTGGTATATTTGTCCAACAGTAGCGACCACAAAACGAGAGAAAAAAAAACTGATACACAAATTGAAAAGTAAATTTGAGACAGTTTGATCTGCATATTGAACACAATTCACTTAAAAGATGATAAGTAAATCAAGTTAAACGGTTTTGTAATTTAATGTAATTCATCATCATGAGGTGCCATACCGGTTGGCGTAGGTGATCATGTCCCTCCACAATCTTCTATCCACAGTGCTTCGTATCAGTTCTGTTGTTGACTGTTTTCCATGCCATGACGCCAAGCTATCCAGTATTTTCTCTCTGTCGTCCGCGATCTCTCTTTCCTTCTATTTTGCCAGTTGTAACCAAGTATTCCAACTTCCCTCTTCTCATGATGTGCCCGAAAAATGTTGATTGCTTCTTTCTGATGTTTTTTTAAGAGCTCCCTTTTTATGTTGGCCTCTTTGAGAACTTCCTCATTGGTCTTTTTAGCTGTCCAGGGAACTTTCAATATTCTTCTGAGAAATCCCATCTCTGTGGCCTCTAATCGTCTTTTCATTTGTGTAGCTATCATACAGCAAACAAATAGCTAAGGAAACTAATAATTGAAAAATCTAGTTTTGTTTAAACATAGAAAACTACTCTACTCTCCACTCCCCCAACCTCCAAGCAACTATTGGTAGTTAATTTTAATTGTATCAAATTTGAGGGCATTCAGAATGTCATTGCTCTTGCATACCTCGCATCAGCCAAACTGGCAAATTGTCAGTACGTTCATTATCATATCTCTCACACCCTCGTATCCTAGCACGAACATGAAACATTGCCACACTTCATCTACCAAAAAACGCACACACAAAAAATAATAATAATAAAACTGTTTAGTCTGTTTCTTGGAGCACCGGGTAAAAATGAAGTAGGCCGTGAAAAGCGTTACTTTGTCGATCCTGATAGAGCGAGCAGTCAGCTTTAAGTTGCCGACGACTTAAAAATCTGGCAGCGACTTTGAGTCCTGTTACACATTAGAAGCACTTTGCGACTAACGGAACAATGTTGCTTTACGGACAACGACCAGTCACTGTGGCTTTTTTTTAGATTTAAACGTTAAATAAATAAAAAGTAAAAAAAAACAAACTTTTCTAAACACTGTAAAAAATGTATATGTTTGACGTTTTTTTTTTCTGTAATGCAATTCAGTCTCTAAAATAGAACTCAAACATTAGCGTTAATTTATTCTGCCTGCTTTTTTCTATTGGTGTTACATGTTTACATATGACATATCGAACAGCGTTGAAGTGTCCAAGATTTTGTAAGCATATGTTTTTTTTTTTTTTTAAATAAAACAAGCCTTTCAATTCTTTCGAAAAAAAGAGTATGTTCAATCACAAGTGACCTTAGTGTAATAATAAACGATGCATTGATATAGTTACAGCTACAGATAAGTCGCCAATATAGCTCAGTGGTTAGTGAACTGGACTACAAAGGACAAGAGGTAGGGTTCGATCCCAACCAAAGGTTTCCGGGTTCACCCAGCCTTAAATGGGTACCGGAGTTTTTTCTGGGAAAGTAAAGCGGCACGGGCGTAATACCGACCACATTACCCCAAAAATCATGTGCTGAAGGTCTGTAAAATTTAGGGTCACTAACACCATATTCCCTATACGCCACTTGGCGTGACGGGTGCTCTTTACTTTACTTCTTACAAATAAGTCGTGTAAAAAGACACACAAAGTCCCCATTTACGGCGAGAGGCTTTCTTCATTGAAAACAAATTACTCAAAATAAAATGTATGGATTATGAAAAAGTACTTAACGCTGGTCGTTTGACTGTGAATCATGGACAATAAAAAATATACTCTAAATACTTTCGAGCGTAAGCGTTACAGAAGAATGCTGAGAATATCGCGAAGAAGAAAAAAGAATAGAAAACAAACACACCTGTCGATTTTGCAAGAGAGGTATCTAGCAGCTAAATTACTAGAGAGACGAGACAAGCAACAACGTTTCGGCAAAAACTTTCAACAGGTTCATCGATTTCACAAGAATTAGTTATTCCAAAGAACTGGTTGATTAGATGTGTTAAACAAATACACAATTTAATCGAATTGTTAAACCAGTACAGAGACAAGACGAGTCGAGAAAAGTGAAATCAACTGGAGGATGTTGGAGAGTAAAATGAACGAATGTAGAATATTGATACCATAGGAAGTAAGGTCCTCTTTTGGGCTATCGTTCCTTGATGGCGGCTACAGCCGTCAAGATATTAAGATGTTTAACATGTAAGCATGTGGTAAAAATCACTACATTCTTGGTACAGATGGCAAAAAGAAAGCAGATAAAACAAAGGTAGGGAGCCACGAGAAAATTGGTAGGTAGTGTAGAGGGATATAAATTTTGGCTTGATAGTTTAGTGTGGTATGGGTATTAGAAAAGTCTAGACAGCAAGTAAGGCCATGGGAGTTGAAAGAGCGGACGGAAAGAAAGTAAAAGAAACACACACATATCTCGTTCAGTGTGTGTATGTATGAGTATATATATATATATATATATATATATATATATATATATATAGAGAAGAGAGAGAGAGAGAGAGAGAGAGAGAGAACCCATGAAACAATAATGTTGACAGGAGAGATGGACTGAGAGAGAGAAAAATAGAGAGAGTGATACTCAAACACGTATAGTTAGAACTTCCCCCCCCCCTAAAAAAATAATAATTAATTAAATAAAATAATAAACTGATAGACAGACAGACAGAGTAGCGAAATAACAATGTCAAAGAAAGTGACAGAAGTCGTGGAAGGATAGAAAAACAAAAGAGAGATGTAAAGAGAAAAAATGTAGACAGAATGAGATGTTGTAATTAAATTTCGTGAATGAAAATAAAAAACAAATAAATGAACTGATAATACCAGAGGCTATTCTGGTTTCTAGAGTCTGGGGTAAAGCAAGTATGTGAGTCGACAGCGTTCGAACAAGCGCCCACTACCCTACTATTTTTCTGTGACTACTTTCTTTATTTCTGTAGGGAGCCGCGATAGCTCAGTGGTTAGTGAACTGGACTACAAAGGACAAGGGGTAGGGTTCGATCCCAACCGACGGCTTCCAGGTTCACCCAGCCTTAAATGCGTACCGGATTTATTTTCTGGGAAAGTAAAGCAGCACGGGCGTAATACCGACCACAATACCCCAAATATCATGTGCTGAAGGTCTGTAAAATATAGGGTCACTAACACCATATTTCCCTATACGCCACTTGGCGTGACGGGGGTACTTTACTTTACTTTACTTTCTTTATTTCTGTTGAATTTTGCGCCCGAGGCAAGCTTGTCCTACAGCTACACCACTGAATAATAATATAGATATGAGGCCGGGAAGATCAATCACATCAATCGATATTGTACATGACAATGATTCTTTGATATTTATACGCGCCATTTTGTTTATTTATTCTGAAGCTATTTTATTTTATAAAATGGAGTTTTATTGTAAATTGTTTTCATTTGTCATTGTGTACATATTCACGCGTCGATTCGTTTGCTAAATACGGTGCTGTAGTATATTACGCATCTATATGTTTGCTATATACGGTGAGCTAGTATATTACACTTATATATACTTGCTATATACGGTGATGTTGTATATTACACTTATATGTACTTGCTATATACTGTGATGTAGTATATTACACTTCTATATACTTGTTTTATATGGTGATGTAGTATATTACACTTCTACGTACTTGCTATATACGGTGATGTAGTATTGGGTGTTTCTAAAGTCCCTGTGCAGTGATTTGAAAATAGTTTTGAAAATACGTCACCGATTGATGAAATTTACGTCATGATATTTTGTTTCACTGCACAGGGACTTTAGAAACACCCTATATATTACACTTATATATACGGTGCTGTAGTATATTAGACATCTATATACTTGCTATATACGGTGCTGTAGTATATTACACTTCTATATACTTGCTATATACGGTGCTGTAGTATATTGCACATCTATATACTTGCTATATACGGTGATGTAGTATATTACACTTCTATATACTTGCTATATACTGTGATGTATTATACTACACTTCTATATACTTGTTATATACTGTGATGTAGTATATTACACTTCTATATACTTGATATATACGGTGATGAAGTATATTACACTTATATATACTTGCTATATACGGTTCTGTAGTATATTACACTTCTATATACTTGCTATATACTGTGATGTATTATACTACACTTCTATATACTTGTTATATACTGTGATGTAGTATATTACACTTCTATATACTTGATATATACGGTGATGAAGTATATTACACTTCTATATACTTGCTATATACGGTGCTGTAGTATATTACCTTCTGTTTACACGGAAGCAGATGCTACAGCAAGATTTGGAGAAAGCTACACAGGGGAAGATTAGCTGGAAAAGCAAGTCTATCTGGAGCAATCAAATTGCTCATCACAACATCTAACAGATACATTGTAAAAGAGCACCAGCAAGGAACTGCAGGCAATAAGTAGCAAATGTTTGAAGGAATACGCCACAGATTAAATAGCCAGACACCAGAAGGAATTGTCTTTGGAAAGAAGAAATGGACTCACAGTGGAAGAAATGATAATTAAAGGAAAATGGGATTGGAGAGGTCACACGCTTTGATAGCCAAATACAAGCATAGTTATTTGGTTATTTGGTTATAGAAGACCCTGGTATCACTGCAAACGAATTAAAAATCCATAATTGCTCAACCGCCCGTGCCAGCGTAATCATCCGAATCTCATCTCCCAAACAAAGAAAGGTAACTGTAGTTCCCATCATAGCAGTCTCAGCACACGCCAAAAGACATAAAGCGAAACCACGCAGAAAGTGAACACAGCCAACTGTTCCCTGTCATACGATATCATCATTCATCGTAAACAATTGGAATATCGAAACATGATCAAAATGGATGTTTTTGGAAGCAAAATACGAGCATTACCAGACAAGCTCTCACCTGGAAACCTTAGGGAAGGTGGAAACAGGAAAGACCTAGAATACACGAGACGAAACCTTGAGACAGAAATGACAAAGATGAGTCACACTTGGAGAAGATTAGAAGAGAAAAAAAAAAAAACAGAAATAATTGAAGAGTCCCAATCGAGGGTAAGAACGGCACAAAAAGAATATAATTATTTGCTGTCTGTTTGTAACTACAATCAATAAAAGAAAAAGTGATAAATAAGTCTTGTAGTTGTATGTAGAACCTTCAGATAGTCATCATCAAGTACCGGCCTGCTGGCGTAGGTGATCATGTCTCTCCACAACTTTCGATCACGACAGTTTATTTATCATTTCTGTTGTTGACCTTCTGCCAAGCCATTCTCTTAAGCAGTCTGGTGTCTTTTCTCTTTGTTTCCCTCTATCTCTTCGTCCCTCAATTTTTTTCAGTTGTTACAATATTTTCCAGCTGTTATCTTCTCACTACATGGCCAAAATTGATGATTGTTTTTTTTTTCTAATACTGGGTATCAGCACTCTTTCTTTGGCAGCTTTCAGAACGTTTTCATTATTCTTCTTCGTCCATGGTATTCTCAACATTTTTCTTTAAAACCACATTTTCATAGCCTCCAGTTATTTTCTCGTCTGTTGTCCTATTGTCCATGATTCACATCCATATGTTATTCAGATAATACAGACATGTATTAGAACTAAAAAAAAAAAAAAAAGATCTTTGTGAAGCTCTCACCCAACCATGTTCCAACGGTAAAAAGGAAAAGAAAACAATCCCAATTTTCCAGGAATAGTCTCTAAAAACGTACAACCCGAGACATAAAAAGAGCCATATCACTCACTATGCTCCAGGTAAAATACCCCGGTGATACATGGACTTGGGTTTTCATAGATGGATCCACAACAGAAGCTTCATAGAAGTGAGGTATCTATATAACCTACCCAAGTGGAATAACAGAAACATTACTCTCTTCCAGTTAGAAACAGGTGCATACATTTTAGAGCAGAGGCAATGGCACTGCACACAGCCAAACAAACCCTCAACACACAAGAGGTCCAAAGTCCTAAAGTACCAATGCAGGGTCAGTCATACAAGCAATGTTAAACCCGCAACATGGTAAGCTCATTCAAGAAATAAAGAACAAAATGTGTTCACTGTCAGAAAGGACAGAAATTGTCCTGCAGTGGGTACCAACACATTGTGGCATCCATGGAAATGGAAAAGCATATGAACTCGTAAAGGCAGATGGAATCCTTCAATAGTCCAACCAACACTAGAACCCCGAAGAAATAAAGGCGCCCTTGAAACAAGCTAGGAAAACATAATGGGGGTAGTTACATGGAAAATATGAGCCAGAATATGACAGCCTAAGTAAACTCGAAGCAGAGCTACTGAGTTAAGTGCTCTGTGCACACCGTGAGCTGTGTGTTTCATCCGTTTTGATCATGTTCCGATATTCCAATTGTTTACGACAAATGCTGATATCGTATGACAGGGAACAGTTGGTCGTGTTCACTTTCTGTGCGGTTTTGCCTTATGTCTTTTGGCGTGTGTTGTGACTGCTATGACGGGGACTACGGCTGCCTTTCTTTGTTTGGGAGATGAGTTAGTAATTCGGATGATTCCACTGGCACGGGCGGTTGAGCAATTATGGATTTTATTTTGTGTGCAGTGATACTGGGGCCTTCCATAACCAAATAACCAACCAAACTCGAAGACATAAGAAGACCAAGATATTCAGATTTAAAACAGGTCATTGTACCATATAGCATATCTGCACAAGATAGGACTCAGTTATTTTGCAATATGTGACTGCGGAGCTTCAAAACACATCCTACAGGACTGCAGCTCTCTTAACTCCCTAAGAACACAAATATGGCCCACAGAAGCAACCCTGCATGACAAGCTATGGGGAACTGCTGATGATCTCAAACGGACTGTCATGATCGTGACCCAAGCATGTCTAAATGAATGCATAGTAATATCGCAGAAGAAGAAGAAGTATACATAACCAATGCAGTCAGCAACATCTTCAGTGAAAGTCACTACAAGTTTTATTTTAAAGAATAACATTGTTAAAGATTGTTGTTGACTACGTTAAACAAATTATTTCCATATTTAGATAAACACCACCTATTAGCGGAATTAACAGAGCATGGTTTGACGTGTAACCCAAAGTCACACTATCTCCATTGTTAATCTGGTTATTACAATATCATGTTAATTACTTTTTATAAATTGTGCTTTTATTTATTAATTATTTTATTTATTGACTATTCTTACCTGGCGCACTAAATATTAAGAAAGGTACATATGACAATTACATTTTAGAGAGGTATTCTAGCTAGTGTTACGGAATATATGTTCTATGATCAGCATAGGAAAGAAGAGGAAAGTTGGAATACTTGGTTACAACAGGCAAACTACAAGGAAAGAGAGATCGCGGACGACAAAGAGAGAAAATACTATATAACTTGGTGTCATGGCATGGTAACAGTCAGTAGAACTGATACGATGCACTGTAGATAGAAGATTGTGGAAGGACATGATCGCATACGCCAACCGGTTCAGCACATGATAATCATGATGATGATGATGATAATGATGATGATGGGGTCTTTCTGTGTGATAACTGACGACAGGAGCACTAATATATAATTGATATTATCTCGGCATAGTGATAATGGTTCTATCTATGTACAGGAACATCTCTGTTATATATAAAAGTATACGATATTAAGTAAAGCGTACAATAACGTTACTAGAGGCAACATATGTATACGTGAGAACAGCGTTTCACAAAGTATGCATGCTAGCAGCGAAGAAATGTAATAATAGATGCATCCAAGCAAATCTAAATAACGAATATTAAAGAAGGCAGACAAAATGTAATATTTTTTACCTGGTCTGTTTGCTGAACGTGTACGAACCCGCACCCTGAGAAGCACGTCTTTGTGCCCGTAATCCAGCTGTGTTTGTGCACGTGTAAAAGCTGGGGTTTCTCTCTTTGTGTGTGTGCTTGATAGGTCAGAGTGCTGCTGCTGCCCATCTGTTACCACTGGAGACCAATTCTATAGCGAGAAAAGCCTTTATGATTTATCGATCATGCTTTTTTAATAACCTGATAGTGTCCTTGTGTTTGACCTTTGTTTTCGTTCCGCGTTAAATTTGAATGCTTTTTTCTCTCGAAGCGATGTCTGCCATTCAAAATGCAAAAAAATAAAGAGACGATAATAAGACATATAAGACTATATGAATCGAAAGATGCAAGGTAAGTAGATCATGCACTTCTGACAAATGAAAAGACACAGACATATATATGGGCATATAGGAATTATTTCAGAGATGAAATAAACATGCACAAAAAGGGGTGGGGGGGGGGGGGGTTGTCGAATGAAATGACAATTATTTTTTTTTGTTTATGTTGTGTGTTAAGTTGTTTAATATTTATGAACTGTTAATTTTCTATTTTATTTTTAACTATAGGTGCTGGAGGATGTGGGGAGGAATGTGTGACTTTTCACCTATTATTTGGTTGTTTCTTGACTTCTGAACCTATCACCCATCTTCGCCCCCTTTATATAGTGGTTTTTTTTTTTAAATAATGGTTTACCAAAGGTTAAAAGAAGAGATAGGTCTAAAGAAATACTAACAATAATACTGAGGCGAGAGGGAACAAATGTGAACATCTGCTCTTTTGCCTGGATTAAGCTGCTCGCTCGAATAGAGACGTGTGACGAGATGCTATAAGGGCCATGTGCAAAGTCTGAGACTTGATACCAAAGATCGTTGAACATAGATGTACAAGGGGGAAAGGGGGGGGGTGTCTGGAGGTAAGACTTCGGCATTTGACAAGAAGGTCCCGGTTTCGATCCTAGGTGGAAAGTTTAAAAATCGAATTCGTGGTTTCTTCATGGCTTTACCCCTCTCCTGGTCTCTGGGTAGTGAGATTCAATGTTTATCCCTCTCTGGGTAGTGAGATACCATGTTCAGACCTGAGTTGTGAGATCTGATGTCTAGTCCTCTCTGGGTAGTGAGATCCGATATCTAGACCTCTATGGGTAATGAGATCCGATGTCTACCTCTCTCTGGGTAGTTGAGATCCGATGTCTAGCCCTCTCTAGGTAATTGGGATTCGATGTCTAGCCCTCTCTGGGTAGTGAGATCCGATGTCTAGACCTCTCTGTGTAGTGAGATCCGATATCTAGCCCTCGGTGAGTAGTGACATCCGATGTCTAGCCCTCTCTGGGTTTTTGAGATCCGATGTCTAGCCCTCTCTGGTTAGTGAGATCCGATGTCTAGCCCTCTTAAAAGACACAACAGCCTACTAAAGTAATCCTGGAGGGGAAAATACAAGGTAAAAGAGGCAGAGGCAGACCAAGACTAACATGGACGAGTAACATCAAAAGATGGACAAATCAGCCTATGACAACCTGCACCATCAAAGCAAGAGACAGAGCAGAATGGCGCTCCATGGTAGCCTAGCCAACCTTCGTTGCGGAGACGGCACTCGATGATGATGAGCAGATAAACTTACAAGATTAAAAAACACCAATTGTTTTTGCTTTTATTCAATTTTTATGTTTTGTTGGTGGTTTTCTGTGGATTGCAGTCGCCCCTAAGTGTTCAGGTATGAGATTTTAGGTTTAAAATTACTTTCTGAAAACAATAAATCAATTAACATGAAAGATGTACAATATGTAAAATATTAACAATGTAGTATGGTTAGACAGAAGTGAAGTGCAGATTGGCTCAAGCAAAAGGAGATTTCCAAAATTTGAGGAAGACACTATGCAATCCAATTTTGACAATAGAGACAGGAAATTTAGAGTTCTTGAATGTTATGTAGAGCCAGTCTTAAAATATTAATGTGAATCATGGACAATAGGACAACAGACAAGAAAATAACTGGAGGCTATGGAAATGTGGTTTTAAAGAAGAATGTTGAGAATACCATGGACGAAAAAGAGTAATGAAAATTTTATGGAAGCGGCCAAAAGAAAGAGTGCTGATACTCAGTATTAGGGAAAAAAAACATTTTTTGGCCACGCAATAAGAAGGGAACAGATGGACTATATTGTAACAACTGGGAAAATTGAGGGACGAAGAGATAGAGGGAAGCAAAGAGAAAGGATAGCAAACAGCTTAAGAGAATGACTTTGGCAGAAGGTCAACAACAGAAATGATAAATAACTGTCGTGATCGAAAGTTGTGGAGAGACATAATCACCTATGCCAGCAGGCCCGGTACTTGATGATGTGTAATCGGCAGTGAACAGTAACTAGGGATCGTAAAGAGAGAGAAACGTCTATTTATAAAATATGTCAATCTATTTATGGCGAAAACAAGAGCCAAAATAAACATCTCAACTAAAAGAAATGGGAAATGTCACAAACACATGCAGCAGATGTTGCAATAGCTATAGGACAGTGACGGTAGGCATGAATATAAATATGTGTGAGTCGTTCTGAGCTGCAGTATTTCAATGAAACAAAAATCAATAAATATAGCTCGTTTCTAAGAAGAAGAATGTGTGTACAATGGAATGAATTCAAGACTAATATAGAGATAAGATAAATGGCCATGCAATCAACGATCTACAGTTAGGAAGAGGAGATGGACATATGTCGGGCATGTGTTGAGAAGAGACAACAAGAAAATATCAAAACATGTTCTTCTATGGGAAACACCAAGATACAGAAACAAGAGGAAGACTAAGAGAGACACTAAAAAGAACATTTATAAGAGAAGCAAAGTTGACAGGCATAGACTTATTAGATAAGATCGAATATCTCGCCTATAAAAGAGATGGGTGGCGAAACATACTACGAGCCCTGTGCACGTATAGCGGCGCTGGAAGGATCAAGATCAAGTGGTGTTCTGCAAGTTCACCATTTGAAGCCGTTTAATTAAGATCCAGAATTATTGTTGCGGACATTTCGTGCAGCGACCACAATGAATGTTGTGGACATTTCGTGCAGCGACCAGAATTATTGTTGTGGACATTTCGTGCAGCGACCAGAATTATTGCTGTGGACATTTCGTGCAGCGACCAGAATTATTGTTGCGGACATTTCGTGCAGCGACCAGAATTATTGTTGCGGACATTTCGTGCAGCGACCAGAATTATTGCTGTGGACATTTCGTGCAGCGACCAGAATTATTGCTGTGGACATTTTGTGCAGCGACCATAATTATTTTGTGGACATTTCGTGCAGCGACCAGAATTATTGCTGTGGACATTTCGTGCAGCGACCAGAATTATTGTTGTGGACATTTCGTGCAGCGACCACAATGATTGTTGTGGACATTTCGTGCAGCGACCAGAATTATTGTTGTGGACATTTCGTACAGCGACATCAACAACAGAGAGACGCATATTATCTAGAACATTTGTCGGGTAGTTGAGTCTAGTTTTGGAGGACTGGTTGGTCTCGAGGCAAGACGCCGGCCTCGAGACACAGAGGTTGTGGGTTCAAATTCCGGCTGCACTGGTTGGGATTTTATTTATGATTCCTCTCTGCGGCAACAAACCCTGGTCTCAGCAGCGAGGCCCGGCTTGAAACGTCAATTACTCATGGACAGAAAAAATATGATACCTCCGAAGACGGAGTTATCTGCCTGTACGGCGAGGGACCCCTGTGCACACGGCTGCCAGAGAAAAATGGGTTAGCACGCAAAATTCGGTTCTAGTCTCTAGGGACTTCGTCAGAGGTAAAAAGCTGGCGAACAAAAAAAAAAAAAAAAAAAAGAGTTCCGTTACTTTTGGTGTGACAGCTCATACAGGAGAAGGAAAGCTCTTATCTTAAACCACCTGCTGTTTGGTAGGTTAGACCACAACGATCTATAGATCTCATTTGGCCGGTGGGCAGAAAAATAAACTGCAAAATCGAACAACTAGCGTGACGTTTTCAGAACTTTGCGAGCAGGGGCGGTTGGAGTGCTGTCTGCCGCTTATAGCTCCTACAGCTAAAAACGTCACGTCAATTGGTTGATTTTTCCGTTTTATTTTCTGCCCGAGGGCCTTAAAGGCAGAAGATCCATACATCATCATCTATAGTTGGCTGTGGTTAGACCTTGGTTAGGGTTAAATGTTGAAATGGAGTAAAACATATACAAACCCACGGTAGACAAAGGGAAACAATTGTCTTGTTTTCCCCCGAATAATCGTGTCTCAATAATTTATTAAGGCCCGTGAGCAGGAAATAAAACTGGAAAACGCTCCAATTATCGTGACGTTGTCAGGTTTGCGAGCAGGGGTGGCTGTAGGAAAATTTACGTCAGTAGCCTATAGTTGAAGACTGTTAGTTGAGATTTTCCCTTGTTTCTCATTTATACCCTTAGGCCTTCTCTATAATTGGGTGTGTTTTCAGCTACAGGAGTAAAGTACAAAACCAGGCTCTTAGGGTCATCACAGGAGCAATGAAATCAACACCAATATTGGAGATGGAGAAATTGTGGAGGATACCAGCACCGAGAGAACGGAGGGACACAAAGGTATTCATACAGGCATAAAAATTGTTATGCATGCCGAGTCATCCAATGAAGGACCGATTCCATAATCTTGCATTGGGACGGTTTAAGAAAAGCAGTTTTATCCACCAAGCCAAGCGTGTTTGTAGACTAACACCAGACACACAAAGAGCTGTCAGCCCCTACTGCCCATACCAACACAGACCCCCTGGACAGAGGAATGCGGATTGTCAATACAAATAGGGACATAAATGAAAGGATTACTTGACAAGAGGAACATTATAGTATACAGCGTAAAAAACCACTCTCAGTTTCTTGGATGGAGAATACCCACAAGACCTATGGATTCTGGTGTACACAGATGGATCAGCAGGAATGCATTCATAATGTACTCAAATAACACTGGGGTTATGAATAAAATAGCAACCGGAAATATTGTCAAATTACGATGCTTAAATCCATGCAATAAAGTTGACAATAGAAAAACTGATGAACAGTAATCTTAGCCCACAGCCGCTAGTGTTTTTGACAGATGCAGCTAGATCAGTACTCCAGTCATTGCAATCCAGAAAATTGTCCCATCTGCAGACGTTATTGACTGAACTCTGCAAGGACCACAAGGTTTCCCTGCAGTGGATTCCACCTCACTGTGGAATATCAGGAAACGAGAGAGCAGATCAGCTGGCAAAAGAAGGTGCAACAGGCACACAACCAGATGCACCGGTTACATACCACCAAAAGAAACAGATAATCAAATCAATCAGAGGACCACAAACCCCAAATCAGGATCCTTTATAATATGAATAGATGAGAAAAAGTTATCAGTATACGCCTCAGAACAGGACACAATCGACTCCACAGTCACATGTATACAAATTCAAGATAGGCGCCTGAACTACATGTACGTGTGGACAGGCGCCACAGACTGCTGAACACATACTCCAAAACTGAACTGAATATATTAGACTGAGGAAAATGCATTGGCCCATAAATACAACACTACATACAAAACTATATGGGCCACTGCAAGAATTACAAAAGACAGTAACATTTATACAGGAAACGACATTGCAAATATAGACAATACTTCAGGAGAATGAAATATAGATAGATAGCTACATGAGTTATAGACAGCTGACGTCTCTATACCTACAATCTCCATTGCTCGCAAAGCTGACACCGTCACAGGTTTGGTGTTTTCCCAGGAACTTCATCACAGCCTGCAGGCTTTTGAAATCTATAGTTGGATGTGTCTCAACAAAGCTAATCTATTAAGACGCTGGAAGGGCTATACTGTAACAGTAAAGTAAGAGCCCCAGTCACGCCAAGTGGCGTATAGGGAATATGATGTTAGTGACCATCCATTTTACAGACCTTTGTGATAGTAAATAGCCAAGTGTTGAAACATAATCATAAAAGTTAATAGCCAAGTGTTGAAATATAATCATAAAAGTTAATAGCGAAGTGTTGAAATATAATCATAAAAGTAAATAGCGAATGTTGAAATATAATCATAAAAGTAAATAGCCAAGTGTTGAAATATAATCATAAAAGTAAATATCGAAGTGTTGAAATATAATCATAAAAGTAATAGCGAAGTGTTGAAATATAATCATAAAAGTAATATAATGAATATAACAAATGATAGAAATATACTATAGATAAGGGTAAGGGTATACCACCAAGAGGGCGTGCAGTCAGTGGGAATTCATGGAAGCGTGAAGGACGCTGGGTGTGGACAGTTATGCTAGAAACAGACTAGATAGGCTCAAGGTCAAAGGGTTAAGACAGAATGATCTGGAAGGTTCTAGGAGTGACGTAGTGGGTGTGCATAGTAAACAGGGATAGAAGATTAAAAATGATTGGTTACGGAGGATTCTGGGATAGTGAATAGGAGGGTGGTATAAATAGTTGGGAGGAGAGAAAACTCTCTCTCCTCGCTGGTCTCAACTGCATAGCCATGTTACTTGTTGATATTGTTTCTTGAAAACAACAGTTTAACGATGTCTGGCAGAGGCAAAGGAGGAAAAGTCAAAGGCTGATTGATGGATTAAAGTACACAAGACATGCCAAGAAAACACGAAAGGAAATAAAAAAACAAATCAACTTTTCAAGCTATCCAGAGAAATTTTCAAAAGAATGAGAAACAGAACAGGTCCCGATGTCGCCAACTGAGTGGAAATTCCAAACTACGAAGTCATATTAGAGAACAAACACGAGAAGACACATTGATGGCCTGTATCGATGGCCCATATCTCAAAAATTACCACCTCCATGATGAGGAGTATCCTGATAGGCCACGCTGGGGTTATGCTCAACGGAATCCACAACTTGTACCGCTTCAGTGATACAAGGAAGTTGTTTTTCACTCTGAACCTGAAGCACATAAACAGAGTTACCAGGAGCTTGGAAACAAACGATTCAATTAAAAGAACCCAATATTACAATGGTGGATATGCCACCAAGAGAAGGAGCAGTTAGAGGGTGCATCCAATGGATACCACCAACTTTAAAAACCAAGAATAATACAGAAAATTGTACAATCGTTTACGGGGGACAAGGAGGCCCAAGTAAACAAGACACCGACCGAGCTGACAAATGGACGTTTTTGGTACAAGCCAATCCCAAATGTCAAGATACCCCACTACATCAACATAAAAATGAGAGGGACAAGCATCGAAAATATCAAGCTCTTCGTTACCCTGCCAGGCAGGAGAACACGATGCTCCCACTGTGGACTAGATACACACTGGGAGAACCGGTGCCCCAGAAGCCAGGCCTGAGACGACAGGCGACAGCCGAGGAACCAATCATAGCAAACTCAGTGCAGACCTACGATACCAAGACAACAAATACAGCACCAACAGAGAAGCAGTCAACGACACATCCCCAACCACCAACGAAGAAGAAAACGCAACTCGAAACAAAAGAAAATAGAACAAACAACAAAAGACCATACACAGCAGCAGATTTCCAGAGCGAAAGCCCAGATGCCCACATCAACAAATGCAGAAGAGGAACCTAGAAGGCAGAAACTCGCGGAAACACAGAATTGCAACACACAACCCCACACAAGAACTTCAACAAAACGAGGAACACGATGGGCAAACACAACTACTATACAGATACAAATACAACGACTGGGAAGGGAGAATGGTCTCTCCGACTCCGACTAAAACTATCATTAACACCCTCATGCCCTCCTGAGGGCAAAAACACAAAATGTTATAAAATTGTTCCCATTTATGGAAAAATAAAATTTCGGTTAACAGGAACTCCAAGAAATACAAAATTACAACACACAACCAGCACAAGAATTTCATCAAAACGAACACCAATGGACAAACACAAACTACTATTCAGATACAGATACAGAGTACAACGACTGGAAGTGGAGTTTTGAACCACACTTCCCCAACCCAGAGGACAAACTATCAGTGACACCCGCATGCCCTTCTGAGGGCAACAAAAACCAAAAACAAAAACAAAATAATTTATGGAATGGTTTCCCTTTTATGAATAAATAAAATTCTGGAAAATAAAAGTTCCCCAAATAAATATAATCTATACTCTTACTACTAATACACTCAGTACTACTCTACTACTACTACTTCTACTACCCCCCCCGAAAAAAAAAAAAAAAAAAAAAAAAAAAAAAAAATTAGCCATGTTACTAACTGATGGTTTTTTTTCATGTGGAAGAATTGTGAATGATATCAATATTTTGTACGGCCACGTCGACAGTTTCATGTGGAAGAAATGTGAATGATATCAATATTTTGTACAGCCACGTCGACAGTTTCATGTGGAAGAATGTGAATGATATCAATATTTTGTACAGCCATGTCGACAGTTTTCATGTGGAAGAAATGTGGATGATATCAATATTTTGTACAGCCATGTCGACAGTTTCATGTGGAAGAAATGTGAATGATATCAATATGTTGTACAGCCATGTCGACAGTTTCATGTAAATAAAGTTGCTACTCTGTTGACGACAACTGCTTGTTGATTCCCACCTCGTTAAAAGCCATCGCGGCGTTATGCCTGTAAACACCTTCAGGGGTATATAAAAAAAAAGTCCTCCTTACCCAAGTGGCGTATAGGGAATATGTTGTTAGTGACCATAAATTTTACAGACCTTCGGCATATGATTTGTGGGTAATGTGGTCGGTATTACGCCCGTGCCGCTTTACTTTTCCAGAAAAAAATGCGGTACCCATTTAAGGCTGGGTGAACCCGGAAGCCGTCGATTGGGATCGAACTATACCTCTTGTCCTTTGTAGTCCAGTTTACTAACCACTGAGCTATAGCGGCTCTCATCTTTAGTTTTAGCCCTGGTGTTATTTGTTTTGATGTTAGTATATTTTCATTAAAATCATTTTTTGTTAATATAGTTCTTTTGTTATTCTGTTTTTGGTTATGTAGTTTACAAGTATCTGTTTATCACTTTGATATTCCTATCATCTAGTAGTATGTTTTTATGTCATGTTTTTAGTTTTTTATTATCTGTCTGTATTATTGCTTGTTCTTTTTTATAATTTGGTATTTGTTATTATCTATCATTTTACAATTAAGTATTTTGTATTTTAGGATTTGTGTAGATTCCTGTTTGCTTAAATTTCACAGTAATAGTGTTCAACTTTAGGTCTATTCCTTGTATCCTTTGTATTGAGTAGTATGTATGATCATAGTTAGTCATATCATTAATGTTTATTGCCTTATCGACTTCATTAAGTTTAATGTTGTATTTAGTTTTCCTGTATAATACAGTTTATCTTAGTGATTATCTTTCCATTATGTAGGCCTAATGTTGTAAAGAATTGCTCAGTGATAGATGAACAAGCTTGGTGACAGGATGCATCCCTGTCTTAACTCCCCTTTTAATATGGGTATAAAGTTCTCTTTGTTATATTTTATTATTGCTGTTTGCTCCCTTTATAAATTACATATAAGTCGTATGTCTGTGACATCTAGATGTATATTTTAAGAAGTATATAAGTTGTTTATGGTGTAATCTATCTAAAGCTTTGGTGTAGTCTAACAGGCATATATTGGTTCGTTTACTTCTGTGTACTTTTCGATTATGTCCTCTTGCATAATATGGTTTCATTTGTCCCCACTGTTTTTCATAAACCCAAAGTGTTGTTCTAATTCAATATAGATTTTATTCTGAATCTTTTCTTGTATAACTTTTAGCAAGAATTTGTTACTTGGCTCATTACGCTTATTGTTCTAAAATCACTGCATTCATATACAAAAAAGTAAAGTACCCTCGTCACGCCAAGTGGAGGCGTATAGGGAATATGGTGTTAGTGAGCATACATTTTAACAGACCTTCGGCACATGATTTTTGGGGTAATGTGGTCGGTAATTACGCCGTGCCGCTTTACTTTCCCAGAAAAAAATCCGCTACCCATTAAAAAGCTGGGTGAATCCGGAACCCGTCGGTTGGAATCGAACCCTACCCCTTGTCCTTTGTAATCCAGTTCACTAACCACTGAGTTTTCGCGGCTCCCAGCTGCATTCATATATATATGGATATAGTTTTGACAGACGGTTGGTAGCAAGATATCATTATCTGTGTGTAGTTTGATAATATATTAGTTTTCCTATGCTGGATGCTGTTTTACTGAAAGCTTCTCTCGTTTTTGAATCTGCCAATATTGGATAGACAGATCCGACCGCAGAATGAAAAATATGCATTTTTTGTGCGTGGACTGGTCTCGTCTCCTTTCTCATGCGCCTTTTGTAATTTTATTTAGCTTCCACGCTTCAAATGTTGCAATACCGCTTTGTATTTTAGCTATCCATGCACTACAATCTGATGCCAGATTGTCCCAGTTTCTTCCGCTCATGGAGAATTCAGTGAAGGAAGTCCGGTAAACATCCTTATCTCTTAGAACTAGTTTGTTGTTTGGTCTCTTTCCGTCCCTTAGTTCGCTATACATTATTTGTTTATGAATACGTTTGTTTTCCATTTTTATATGACCCAGCCATCTTAGTCTCCGCCTCTTAAGTGTTGCCATGATGTATGGGAGTTTGGCTCGTTGCAAGATATTAGAGTTTGTTACTTTGTCCTGCCATTTGATGCTCATTATCTTGTGGAAAATAAACCGCACATGCGAGCCGTTTAATCTTTTCTCCTGCCTGCATAGACAGTCCACATTTTTGATACGTATAAAAGTTACTAAGAGAATAGCTTTTGGTAAATTTGAATCTTAGTCCTGAGAGTTAGTTTGATGTTAGCCATACTCTATCTTTAAGTTTACCATTGTCGAAGCTGCCTTTCCGATCTGGTATTTATTTCTTCATCCATTGAGATAGTGACTGTAACCATCGATCCAAAGTAGGTGAACTGTCGCACAGATTCAAGGGTGTGTTGTTGAATGATATAACAGCGGGTATGGCTACGCCCTGTTGAAGCACCACATTCTTCTCGATACTCATTGACAGGTAGAATAAATCACATGACCTAGCTAGATTGTCAACCATTGACTGATGACTACAGGACAGTTTCATCGTGAGCAGCCAGTGCCGCATCATCAGCGAATAGAAGCTCCTTGATTAGGGTCTCATTGTATTAACTTTTCACCTCAGACGCACTAGAGTAAACAAGAGGCCGTCAGATCTAGTACGGATGCAGATGTCTCAGAGTGGTTTCAAATGCATTTTGTAGAAGGCAGTAAAATAGATTCTGAATATAGTAGTTGCAAGAAACGTCCCTTTTGACTCCACGTTTCATCTCAAAGAGCTGAGATGATCTGCCGTTGTACTTGATTGTGGCAGACATATTGTTACTGCGCCCTAACGAGGGTGGAACTGACATTATTGTTTGCTTGCAACACATGTGCGAATAAAACAAAGATAGTGTTTTGCAACAAAATAATGAAAAGAAACGAAATAAATAAATAACAGTAACACGTTACGCTTTGTATATTGAATATGGTGTTGGTGGTAATATTTTTCATAACTATCAATACATTTATGTGTAATATGGTCAGTATCACGCCACACCGTCATACTTTCCATACACAATATCTCATTTTGAGAAAACCTTGTAGCTGTGTCGGCATGGAATAAAAAAAGAAGCCATCTACACTTAGGAATGATTCCAGGACCCACGTGGTCATTACGTCTAAAGAGATTGATAATTCACCTGACACAACAACTTGAAGACAAATAAACAAGCTAAGAAAAGAAAGATTTCAATGCGCACAATCTGCTATATTATCATTTCAACCAGTGAATCAATATACATTTTTTAAGTGGTTGGTAATGGTTCATATTCTTTACAAATAATTTTTCTTGTGATATAGTTGATTTGAATCCGAAACTTCAGTTTGTAGATGATCACAATGCATATGATCACATTATTTGTGAGTCTACATTGCTTGGTTCAGCTGAATTTTCATTGGCCGTATCTTCGCGTGGAGTAGTCGTGTGCTCTCTGTCTATAACCTGTCGAATCCTCCTTAACTCAATAGCTTTAAGAATAATACAGTTGAAGCAGTACGGGCTGATGTATTCTTCAGGAACTGGTTTATTTTTAATGATGTCCTTGATCCCCAATGCTTGCCACAAAGTCTCGTCATCGGTCCGGAGAAACGGATTGTATTTTTTCTCTTCCCCTGAAAAGCAAATAAAGTTGAGGAAAGTTTTATTGACATAACATTTTAATGATGACTGAGACAATGAAGGATTGCAATGAGAAATTCGTTTTTAAAAATACTTTAATAAATATGACTATTGCTTCTACTTTTTTTTTTTATTCTTCCTTTTTCTTCTTTTTAAATGTCCTTCTTTTTCCATTCTCCGACGATTATACAATTTTTTGTCATAATTTTTTTTTCGCTAGTTGCACAGTTCTTTTACAGCGTCGCCTATATGCGAATTGCAACATCACATATCCGACTTCATCATAGAATTTATGGCGTCAGATTGCGCTCCCTCTGGTTCCGTCTTCACTGGTTAGTGTGTTATCAGCCTCTACATAAAACTCTCTTCTTTTTAGTTTCCAGCCGTTCAGTATATGTATAAATGCTTGCTTCGACAGTTTTAAGGAAAAGCCACAATACCTGAGTCTTTCGGACCGACACATCCGTCTTCGTCTTTGATAGATTTCATTAGCAATTTTTGTCTCGGCAGTGACAATTTTTGACTGGGCAGTGACAATTTTTTGTCTGGGCAGTGCAATTTTTGTCTGGGCAGTGGCAATTTTTGTCTCGGCAGTGGCAATTTTTGTCTCGGCAGTGGCAATTTTTTGTCTCGGCAGTGGCAATTTTTTGTCTCGGCAGTGGCAATTTTTTTGTCTGGGCAGTGACAATTTCCTGTATACTCTTTTCAACTGCTAATGAATTCTTTACATTGTGAAAGTCCATAAATGACCTACTATTTTTCGCCGTTATTCGAGAGGGCTAGATAGGAGGAATAATAAGATCTCACTGCCCAGAAAGGGATGGATAAAAGGAATAATAATATCTAACTACACAGAGAGGGCTAGATAAGAGGAATAATAAGATCTCACTGCCCAGAAAGGGATGGATAAAAGGAATAATAATATCTAACTACCCAGAGAGGGCTAGATAAAAGGAATAATAAGCTCTCACTATTCAGAGAGGGCTGGAAAAGGGATAATAAGATCTCACTACCCAGAGATGGCTCGATAGAGGAAGTAACAAGATCTCACTACCCAGTGAGGGCTAGATAAGAGGAATAATAAGATCTCACTACCCAGAGATGGCTCGATAGAGGAGTAACAAGATCTCACTACCCAGTGAGGGCTAGATAAGAGGAATAATAAGATCTCACTAACCAGAGATGGCTCGATAGAGGAGTAACAAGATCTCACTACCCAGTGAGGGCTAGATAAGAGGAATAATAAGATCTCACTACCCAGAGATGGCTAGGTAAAAGGAATAACAAGCTCTCACTACCCAGAGATGGCTAGGTAAGAGAATAATAAGCTCTCACTATTCAGAGAGGGCTGGAAAAGAGGAATAATAAGATCCACTACCCAGTGAGAGTTGGATAAGAGGAATAAAAAGATCTCACCACCCAGAGATGGCTAGATAGAGGAATAACAAGATCTCACTACCCAGAGATGGCTAGATAGAGGAATAAAAAGATCTCACCACCCAGAGATGGCTAGATAGAGGAATAACAAGATCTCACTACCCAGAGATGGCTAGATAAGAGGAATAACAAGATCTCACTACCCAGAGATGGCTAGATAGAGGAATAACAAGATTCACTACCCAGAGATGGCTAGATAAGAGGAATAACAAGATCTCACTACCCAGAGATGGCTAGATAAGAGGATAACAAGCTCTCACTACCCAGAGACAAGGAGGGGTAAAGCCAAAGAACAAGAAACTTCAGATCTGATTTAAAAACATAAAAAAAACCTCCTATTGACGTTATTGGTAATCGAATCCAGGATTGTCCTGTCCAAAGGCTAGGTCTTATCCCTGAACCACCACCCCTCAACGTGACACTTAAAAAAAATATCTTATACTAATTGTTAAAGAAGGGTTTCCGAATATCTTTTGTTCCCACATTTTTAAGTGTATAACTGTTTCTTCTTCTTCTTCTTCGTTTCAGCTCCCTGTGGAGCATCGGTCTTCAACAAACACTTTCCAGACCGTTCTGATTTATGCCATTCTTTAAGATCATTCAAAGTCTTCCCCATCATCTTCATCTCAACTTCCATCTATCTTCTCCAAGAATAGCTTGGTTTTCTTCTGTCTTTTTCCTTGGGATTCCAAAAAAGAGCATGTTGTGTAATACTCTCAGTTGGCTTCCACAGCGTGTGTCCTGTCCAGCGCAATCATCTTCGCTGCATCTCTTTATGCACTGGTATATGACTGGTACTTTTCCATAATTCTAATGGTAGAGATTTTGTCCTGTCATTTCCATCCTTTTATTCTGCGCAATCATCCATTAATGAAAATCTGTATCGTTATGATTGTCATTTCGTAGTACTCCATGTTTCATAGCCACATAACAGGACTGACTTAACATAGGAGTTTTAAAATTTTTACTTTTGTACTTAAACTAATTTCTTCGGATTTCCATATCAAGTGTCTCATAAAGAAAAGTAAGTGCCCCGTCACGCGAAGTGGGTATAAGGAATTTGGTGTTAGTGGACATACATTTTACAGACTTTCAGCACATGATTTTGGGATAATGTGGTCGGTATTACACCCGTGCCGCTTTACTTTCCCAGAAAAAAATCCGGTACCCATTTAAGGCTGAACCGGAAGCCGTCGATTGGGATCGAACCTTACCTCTTGTCCATTGTAGTCCAGTTCACTACCGCTGAGCTATCGCGGCTCCCGAAGTGTCTCATAAAGATAATTAATTGCTAATGATTTTCAATAAAAGAGGCTCTCAACAAAGGAACTACACTCCTCAGATCAGCATAACCAAAAGCGCGGGAGATTGTGATGGAAAAGGTTACAATAAAGACAAATATAATAAAATTGTACAGGAATTATATGGTTCCAGTACTTATATATAGGACCATCATCATTGTACTTAATCAGTTAATACTCTGGTGTCTTTTCTGATTACGCAAGGAGAGTAGGGTGGAACCGTATAATGCAAGCCATTAGTTCAAAAGATATTGATATACTATTGTCTTTAAATGTTTTATGCATGTGGTGCACATTTTTTTGTGTTCGGAAGTTCGGCCGGCCGGTGTCGCCCCGGTTATCAGTGACCCTGACCCGTCGCTATATGGATTTTTGAATGTGAAATGACTTGTCTGTTGAATGGAGGAATTATCGTATTGGTGTGGTCGGTCGGTGGCTTATCGTATTGTGGTCAAGAATGTGGTATTTTAAATGCTGACGGTGCTTGTTAACGCTCAGTGAATGAAACTAAAGTTTGTTAGGTAAAAAAGGAGATGACGTTGAATGTGGTATTGAATGTGGTATTTTAAATGCTGACGGCGCTTGTTAACCGCGTGTTCAGGGTCACCTCGGCCTGTAACTAAAGTTTTTAATGTTAAAAAGGTTGAATGGTCGGATTATCGTATTCTTGTTAGAATATGGTATTTTAATGCTGACGGCGCTTGTTAACCGTGTGTTCTGTGTGACCTCGGCATGTAACTAAAGTTTTTAATGTTAAAAAATGAATCGAAAAAAACTTAAATGCTCGTAATAAAATCGAAATGAAATATAAATTTATTTACATTAAAAAATATAGGTGATACGAAATGGTTCGATTAAAACCCGACATGGCGAAACAAAATTAAAATTAAATGACCGTAATAAAAAAGTGAAATAAAATATTATACTTAAATAAAAAGAAACGTTAAGAAATAAAATACTTAAAGTTAAATGATCGTAATATAAAAGTGAAATAAAATAGTATACTTAAATAAAACGAAACGTTAAGAAATATAGGTGCCACGAATGCTTCGATTAAAAACCGACATGGCGAAAAAATAAAGTTAAATGATCGCGAAATAATAAACTGAAATAAAAATTTATTTAATTTTTTAAAAAATATAGGCGATACGAAATGCTTCGATTAAAAACCGACATGGTGAAAAATAAACGACATAACGTGAACGCTGGCTCTGTTGAAGTGACCGGATTTTAGTGACCAGGTTTTTCATTTAGAAGTGGCCAGATTTAGGAAGTGGCCAGGTTTTTCATTTGGAAGTGGTCAGGTGTAGGAAGTGGTCAGGTTTTTTCGTGTGTTAATCATCACTGTAGCACATGTTTGAAAGCGACAAATTCCTACATTACCTGGCCAAATATGGTTTATTTATTCAAAGCTGGTTAGGTTCACGTGTGATCACATGACAAACATGTAGTTACCACGTGACCACTTGCATGAATAGTGTTTAACAGATCACATGACAAGTCGCGCTCGTGAATATATATATTCACATCGACCCAGCGTTCATTTACGAAATCAAGTTCCAAAGCAGACGCTTCTTAGTATTAACACAATTCCTTTGTGATCATCTAACCGTAAGTAGAAATACATTAGTTTTCTTAATTTTGTCCACGTTCTACCAAGTATTTTTCCTTAGCCGTATATTTTCGAATAAAATTTGGTCAATAAATGTTTTATTATTCATAGGAAACAGATTTTGTAGGAGAGCAATAATAAGTAATCTAAGCCAAATAAAACAAACAAATGCGTTGCTTACTATATAATTTTTTTTTATTTTTTAATTAAATATATATATATAATATATATATATATATATATTATATATATATATATATATATATATATAAAACTTATAAATGTACAATGACGGTTTACCGATCTCGGAGCATGTGTATTTATAGTAATTAACCCAATACATTATCAGACGTGTAAGCTTGTTGCTGTACAGGGAAGGGAAAAAATAAATAAATAAGGGGATACTAGTACGCTAGCGCGGATTCAGTCTCGTGGATAAAATACTAGCTCAGTGACTAGACTCCAGAACAGGTGAGATGATTTTGCCACATTCTAGTACACGTCTTTCAAATCGTTCACGATCTATTGCAAATTGGTGCCTGAGTCGCTCCTGCAATTCGAGGTGACATGAATGCCATTGAATATTTTCCACCATATCGCGACACCTATCACAGTGCTGCCTTGGGTTTTTCTTGAGTTTTTGAAGGATTTTGTCAATGACTTGGCGCTCCATTTTTTTTTAAAGACCTGAAATTTTTAATCGTGTGTGTATACTTAGAAATTGTGTTAAGTCAACACCTATTTAAACAGGGTAAAACAAAAGGGAAAAAAATAATGTTAGTGACTGGTTGTAATTTCGAAGCTTTCGTAGTATGGCCCACCTACTTTTTAGAGTAAATTCAAGTTCAGAAGTCGAGGAGAGTGATGAAAAGTCTGAATAGTCGTTGGAAGAGCAAACCTTCCCATCTTGCACACGGCCTAATGCTGATTTTAATAACCGGTTAACTTTAGATTCCATCTTCAAGAAGATCCCTGATAGCTTGTTGAACAGAAAAGAAATCTCTGCTCGATTTGACTCAAGGTTTCACCCACTTTTCGGATTAAATTCCAGTTCAGAAGCTGACGAGAGTGATGAAAGCTCAGAGATTAGAGGTGTAGAGAATTCAGGAGATAGATTATGAGGAAAATATGATCACTGGAATGAAATTTACCCTACTTTTATCAACACTTCCACGCAACCACACGATCCGACAAAAGATATAATCAACACAGTATGTATTTGTTCGGTACACATTTCATGGATGATTTAGTGTTACGTGTGTTTTATAGTCTGATATAACAACAGCAAACCCATAGGGGTCGGTCGTTAATTTCATGACTTAACAGAGAATTCTATAATTCCATTATTTTTAAGCACGGACATTCAGGTTATTTCTAAACACATATTCCAACAACACATGTTCTAACGCTAGTGTAGATTTTGTATTCTTCAAATTAAGTACCAATAATGTACAGAGATTAACTTTCTTAATGGTATTTTCATTAAACCTTATACTTCGACTTGTCCTTAGGTTTGTTTTGCCGCGGCGCCTGTTATTATTTCATTTGTTGATCCGGAAGATGGGGACCTCGTTTCTCCTTGCACCAATTTGCAATAGATCGTGAACGATTTGAAAGACGTGTACTAGAATTTGCAAAATCGTCTCACCTGTTATGGAGTCTGGTCACAGAGCTAGGATTTTAACCACTAGACTGAATCCGCGCTAACGTACTTGTACCCCCTTTTTTAGATATTGTTTTATTTTTTATTTTTTTTTTCCCTTCCTCCTACAGGAAAAGCTATACGTCTCAACACGTCTGATAATGTATTGGATTAATTACTATAAATACACATGCTCCAAGATCGGTAAACCGTCATTGTACATTTATAAGTGTATATATTATATATATATATAAACTTATAAATAATAATAATAATATAATATAATATAATAATTAATATAACAAATATATATAATAATTTAACGGAATAAATTATATAGTAAGCAACGCATTTGTTTGTTTCATTGACTAAGATTACTTACTATTGCTCTCCTACATGCTGTTCTCCTATGAATTAATAAAACATTCATTGACCAATTTTATTCAAAAATATATGGTTAAGGAAAAATACTTGATAAAACGTGAGCAAAATTAAGAAAACTAATGTATTTCTACTTATGGTTAGATGATCACAAAGGAATTGTGTTAATACTAAGAAGCGTCTGCTTTGGAACTTGATTTCGTAAATGAACGCTGGGGTCGATGTGAATATATATATATTCACGAGCGCGACTTGTCATGTTATCTGTTAACACTATTCATGCGAGTTGGTCACGCGGTAACTGCATGTTTGTCATGTGTTTACACGTGAGCCTAACCAGCTTTGAATAAACATTTGACCAGGTAATGTAGGAATTTGTCGCTTTCAAACATGTGCTACAGTGAATGATTAACACACAAAAAAACCTGACCACTTCCAAATGAAAAACCTGGCCACTTCTAAATGAAAACCTGGCCACTAAAATCCGGTCACTTCAACAGAGCCAGCGTTCACGTTATGTCGTTTATTTTTACCATGTCGGTTTTTAATCGAAGCATTTCATATCGCCTATATTTTTAAAAATTAATTAAATTTCTATTTCAGTTTTACTATTTCGCGATCATTTAACTTTACATTTTTCACCATGTCGGTTTTTAATCGAAGCATTTCGTAGCACCTATATTTTTTTTATGTAAATAAATTTCTATTTCATTTCGATTTTATTACGATCATTTAAGTGTTTTTCGATTCATTTTTTTAACATTAAAAACTTTAGTTACATGCCGAGGTCACATAGAACACGCGGTTAACAAGCGCCGTCAGCATTTAAAATACCACATTCTTGACAACAATACGATAATCCGACCATTCAACCTTCTTTAACATTAAAAACTTTAGTTACAGGCCGAGGTCACCCTGAACACGCGGTTGACAAGCGCCGTCTGTACTTAAAATAGCACATTCAATACCACATTCAACGTCATCTCTTTTTTAACTAACAAACTTTAGTTACATTCACTTAACGTTAACAAGCTCAGTCAGCACTTAAAATACCACATTCTTGACAACAATACGATAAGCCACCGACCGACTACAACAATACCCACCGACCACAACAATACGATAGTCCCGCCATTCAGCAGATACGTCATCGCACATTCAACAATCCCACCGACCGATCACCGGGTCACGAGTCACCGATCACCGGGTCACGAGTCACCGATCACCGGCCGGCTGTACTTCCGTTGGCCGAACTTCCGAACATCTTACACAAAAAAATGTGCACCCACATGCATAAAACATGTACAGACACTAATATATAACATCTTTTTTGAACTAATGGCTTGGTTTATACGGTTCCATCACTACTAAGGAGCTATCACTAGAACAGTGCGCGATATTCGTAGCATCGGAGTGGTCGCTACGGTATAAAAAAAAATTTGGTTAACAAAAGTTGTAATGACGGTAACAGTTTTGCTTACATCATTTGTCATTGGCAGTGGCGTATTGTCTTTTGCCTATTTACAACGGCAGAACATTTTTTTTACAAAGAAAGGTAAAGTACGAGACTTGAAACGGCGTCTTTAGTGCTCGGCCGCCTATCCAGAAATGTTCGGAGATTTCTATATAGTGTTGCCTCGAGTATCGAAACTCAGATGCGAGGCGACATTCCTAACTTTCCCAGGGCATAACCCTGGTACCCATTTCTGCTACCAGCTGGGTCGACCGTGGGAGTATTTTTTTCCAACCACTAGTACAATTCACACTGCTCCCAGCGGGAATCGAACACGGGTTGTCCGAACGTCGGTAGTCTAGTCGGGTGTTTTTCCCAACTCGGCTACCCAGGCCCTTGAAAAAACAATTTTCGCTCTAGCTAAAGAAAAAATCCATCACGTCACGTCTTCGATAGGATAGAAACAACTAATTCTCACAAGATCGTGGGTCGTTGAAAACAAAGCCTAATCACGTCACATGACATCTAAACCATACCTTAAGTGTGAGGCGAGGATGTTAATCTCGGTACATCGATCTCTCCTAATCGTTATGGGTGAATAATCTGGTACAAGGACGAAGAGAAAGTTTTGATGAGGATTTGTGATCCACAAGTAATGTTGTCATAATGAGTTCATGCTGAAGGCAGCACAGGTCGGGAGTTTCTAGTCAACTACGGACTTGGCGGCAAAGCTCTTGATAGTTTTTGTTACCGTTACAATGACCTCATTAAACAAGCTAGGAAAACAGTATGAAGAGAACCGTTTGAAAAAATATAGCCAGAAAGTGACTTTTTAAGTAAGCTCATCAGAGAAGAGTAAACCAAGATCCTTCGACCTAGAACAGACCATTGTGGTCCCAGAGCACACCTACAGATGTTAGAACTCAATGACTTTGCAACATGCGATTGCATAGCATCCAGACTGACTCCAGAGCACACTACAGATGTTAGGACTCAATGAATTGGCAACATGCGATTGCGGAGCATCCAGACTGACTCCAGACCACAACCTACAGATGTTAGGACTCAATGACTTGGCAACATGCGATTGTGGAGCATCCAACTGACTCCAGACCACACCTACAGATGTTTAGGACTTAATGACCTGGCAACATGCGATTGTGGAGCATCCAGACTGACTCCAGACCACACCTACAGATGTTAGGACTCAATGAATTGGCAACATGCGATTGCGGAGCATCCAGACTGACTCCAGACCACACCTACAGATGTTAGGACTCAATGACTTGGCAACATGCGATTGTGGAGCATCCAGACTGACTCCAGACCACACCTACAGATGTTAGGACTCAATGACTTGGCAACATGCGATTGTGGAGCATCCAGACTGACTCCAGAGCATAGTCTACAGGACTGCAGCATCTCAACACCAGAAGAACACAAATATGACCGACAGAAACAACCCTGCAAGACACGTTATATGGGACTGGTGATGACCTCAATTACACCGTTTTGTTCGTGATCTATTCCCACCTAAACGCATAGCATCAGCTGATCGCTGAAGAGTGATAGGAAGCACTCCATACAGATGGAGGCCTCGGTAGCCTAGTTGGGAAAACCACCAGCTACCGACGTTCAGACAACCCATGTTCCGTGCCCTCTGGAAGCAGTGTGAATTGTACTTGTGATAAGAAAAAAAAAATACCCCCACAGTCGACTCAGCCGATGGCACGAATGGTACCAGGGTATACTCCGGGAATGTGAGGAATGCCGCTTCGCATCGTGAGTTTCGTTGCTTGAAGCAACATTATTCAGAAATCATCGAACACTTTTGGATAGGTGACCGAGCACATATGGGTGAGAACTCGCGTGCTAAGACGCCTATTCAAGTGTCGTACTCTACCTTTATCTTTACTTTACCTTTACTCCATACAGAGCTTCATAGCAGTAGGCAAACTGATCAATAAAAGTTGGCCCCATCATTTAAATGTTAAATCTGATACCTTCAACTTTTTGACAGCTGGGAATGATGCGGTGACGTGGAGACTCACAACATTACTGTGGGGGGCTGAGTAGTTTGAGGGAGCCGCGATAGCTCAGTGGTAGTGAACTGGACTACAAAGGACAAGAGGTATGGTTCGATCCCAACCGACGGCTTCCGGGTTCACCCAGCCTTAAATGGGTACGGATTTTTTTCTGGGAAAGTAAAGCGGCACGGGCGTAATACCGACCACATTACCCCAAAATCACGTGCTGAAGGTCTGTAAAATATAGGGTCACTAACACCATATTTACCTATACGCCACTTGGCGTGACGGGGCTACTTTACATTTACTTACTGAGTGGTCTGAAGGCAAGACGTCGGCTTCTAGACAAATGGTCCCTGGTTCGATTTCTACCATGGGCGGTGAAAATTAAAAATAAATCAAATCGTGGCTTTATTCTCCCAGTGTCTCTAAATAGTGAGGGCCGAAGTCTAGCTCTCTGTGAAACAGCGAAAAACAGAAGGTCCCGTGTGCATTCTGCGCACGTTAAAGAACCCATAGCAGTTGTAAATCGAAAATAGTAGGCTGAAAATGTGGACTGTCTGGGTAGGAAAAATTTACCCAAAACGTTAAAACTCTCAACGATAAAAATATGAGGGTACCTCTGAAGTCGGAGATACCAGTCTGTATGGCGAGGGAAAGCTACCAGTGTGAATAAAAGGGAAAAGTGACAGTCACGCAAGAATTCAGTCCTTGGACTTCGCTAGAGATAATAAGCTGGTGAACAAAAAAAAAAACGTGAAACATGGAGAACAACAAAATTGACAATCATGAAGATACACACTTTCATTAATGGATGCTTACGCATAATAAATGGATGGAAATGGCAGGACAAAATCACTAACATAGAATTATGAAAATGTACCAGTCAAACACCAGTGGAAAGAGATACAGCGAAGACGATGGCGCTGGATAGGACACACACTACGGAAGCCAAATGAGAGTATTACACAACAGGCCCTTTTTGGAATCCCCAGGGGAAAAGACAAAGAGGAAGACCAAGGAATTCTTGGAGAAGACAGATAGAAGCAGAGATGAAGATCATGGGGAAGACATAGAATGATCTTAAAAGAATGGCAAAAAAACAGAACGACTTGGAAAGTGTTTGTTGAAGACCTATGCTCCACTGGGAACTAAAAAGGTAGAAGAGGAAGTAAAAAAGAACAAAAAAACAAAAACATTACAGTCAATGATTTTCTGGGGTAAAGTGTGGCTCCTGCGGAAGAAGAAGAAGAAGATCGTACCTATGGTAGACGGACAAGTGCAAAGCAGCAGCTCACGTTGTTGTAAGACCCAGTCCAACTTCATTGTGGCCGTCGTGTTTTCTGGATCGATGTAACAAACTAACTGAAGGTTGTCCAGCGCCGCCTCATGTCCTGGCCACACAAGAGTATTGTCTGGAAGCTTTCTCATTAAGTTCAGCGAACTTATCAGTTGTTTCACTGTGCCTGAATATGCAGAAATAACGAAATGTTATCGGTAACCCATAACAATTTTTGTACGTGAATTATACTATCTATCTATTGACCTTCCGGCCGTTGCCGGCCCATAGGGCTTAGACCAAGATACACCTTCTCATATCTGAATTTTTGTTTAGCAGTTTCTTTTAAAGATATTTTATCAGATCTCGCCATTTGTCTCTGTTCTGCGCAAGCAGCTTCTATCTCATTGAGGAGCCGAACCCTGTTGCTCTTGCCTCTCCCATCAATGTTCTTCTCAATGTCTCCCTGGTCTTCCTCTTTTTTCTCTTACCTGTTGTTTCCCATATGAGGGCCTGCTTTGCTATTCGGTTATTATCTCTTCTCATCACATGTCCAACATATGAGCATCGTCTTTTCTTTATTACTGAAGATATTAGTGGTTGATTGGCGATTTCTCTAATTTTCTTGTTTGTTTTGAACTCGTTCCACGCTATACCAAGTATTTTCCTTAGACATTTATTTTCGAATTATACTAGTGGACTTAATCATTACAATTCTTGAGTTGCAAGAGTATGCGGATTATAGCCCCTTATTTCTGTTGCAAAAATTGATGTTCTTGATAAATGTTTAACCATATTTTAATAAACCACATTAAGGTTGGGTGTCGGTTAGCGCAATCGATAGGCGGTTGGCTTACCACGGCAACAGCCGGGGTTCGTACCCTGGCGAGGACACCTGGGTTTTACTAATTCCCTAAAAATTAGTAGGAGCCGCGATAGCTCAGTGGTAGTGAACTGGACTACTACGGACAAGGGGTAGGGTTCGATCCCAACCGACGGCTCCGGGTTCACCCAGCCTTAAATGGGTACCGGATTTTTTCTGGGAAAGTAAAAGCAGCACGGGCGTAATACGACCACATTACCCCAAAAATCATGTGCTGAAGGTCTGTAAAATATAGGGTCACTAACACCATATTTCCCATACGCCACTCGGCGTGACGGGGGGTACTTTACTTACATTAAGGTTAAATATGGAAAAATAAACATTTATCAAAAGTCAACAAGTAAGTAAATAGCCCCGTTACGCCAAGTGGCGTATAGGGAATATGGTGTTAGTGACCATAAAATTTACAGACCTTCGGCACTTGATTTTTGGGGTAATGTGGTCGGTATTACGCCAGTGCCGCTTTCATTTTCCAGAAAAAAATCCGGTACCCATTTAAAGCTGGGTGAACCCGGAAGCCGTTGGTAGGATCGAACCCGACCTCTTGTCCTTTGTAGTCCAGTTCACTAACCACTGAGCTTTGGCGGCTCCTTAACGAGTCAAAAGCTGAGTAGAAAAGATTGTATGATAAAATAGGGGCATTTGTTATGTAGTAACTTGGATTTTAGGTGTAACAGATTGCAACACAAATGGCTGGAAAAGAGGGGAGCTATATTTCAAAGAAAATTTATGATCTGATACATTGATAAGGCTAGGTATTACTGGTAGGATAAAAACTGAACTGCGATCAAGTCAGACAACTTGTAAGAAAGTATGGGTGTGTGTTTGCTGACACTTTCCACAAGTAAAGGTTAAAAAAAAAAAAAAAAGTAAAGTGCCCCGTCACGCCAAGTGGCGTATAGGGAATATGTGTTAGTGACCATAAATTTTACAGACCTTCGGCGCAGATTTTTGGGGTAATGTGGTCGGTATTACGCCAATGCCGCTTTACTTTCCCAGAAAAAAATCCGGTATTCATTAAAGGCTGAGTGAATCGGAGGCCGTCGGTTGGATCGAACCCTACATTTGTAGTCCAGTTCACTAACCAATGAGCAATCGCGGCCCCGCAAATAAAAGTGGTGACATTTACAGATTTTACTCATAAACACTGGAGAATTATATATATATATATATAATATATATATATTATATATATATATATATATATATATATTATATATATATATATATATATATATATAATCTTTTTCAATGAATCTGTCTGCTTCTTGTTTGAGTTGGAGCTTTAGAGTGTGTTTCCAAAGATTGCGGTTTGCAGCTATTCTTCACAGGCTGCAGGGTTTATGTTCAGTGTCTTTTTGTCACATTTACACAGGTCTACAAATCGACGTTTTGGCGCTCCCTAGATTTTTTGCCATCTAGTTGTCCATATAGTATATATTTTGATATGAGGCCATCTTTCATGCAGTGTACGAGGCCAAGCCAGCGCATCGGTTAGATGTTCGGGGAGCCTGCACGAGTCATGATCTCCACGTTTATTACTTTATCCTTCCAGGTGATAACAAGAATACGGTATAAGGAATAATATTATAATATTACACTGAGCCAATAATTGTTCGTTTGAAGTAATAATATTACAATCATACAGGGACATGACATTAATTGCTCGATAGAAGTAATATAAATTAAGAAGACACGGCACCTAACGGCAGCAGAGCTGAAGACTGTGAGCGACCTATAGTGATAGCTTGCGCAGGATCGATGAACAGAACCACCCAGACCCTAATCCACCTCTTCGTGGTGCCTTTAGAAACAGACTAGTCGGTCTAGTCTAGCCAAGCGAGTAGGGATCAAATAAGGAAGATAATCTGGTTCTCAAAAATAACATTCTGAAGTCGGATGTGTTGGACCAAAAGGCGTAAATATCACAGCTTTACTGCAAACCACAATACAACGTATACATGCCACTTAACGTCTTTTAAGGGCGGATGATGAAGAGGTGTATCCTTTAGTCATCGAGCGAACGCAATCAAGCATATAAAAATATGATGATCCTACACCGACATGGCATATTAATTGTTCAGTAGAAAATACTTAGATCATACAAGAACATGAGATGTTAAAGGGCCAATTTTAAACACCCTCAGTGTGACTGATTGATTGATTGCACGGTATAATGTTACACAGATGACACGACCCATTAATTACTAGACTCATGAGAGTGACGTGACGCATTCCAATGACTTCTTGGACATCTAGATTTCTGATAGAATGTTGAAGCCTGTCCATCCTACAAACATTGAAATACTAGCATTCTATATCAACAGATTTCACCATTCACAAAACGAGACCATATAACATAACGATCATTATCATCATCAAGTGTTATGCCTGCTAGCGTAGGTGATCATGTCTCTCCACAACTTTCGATCACGACAGCTGTTTATCATTTCTGTGTTGACCTTCTTCCAAGCCATTCTCTAAGCTGCCTGGTATTTTTTCTCTTTGCTACCTCTATCTCTTCGTCCCTCAATTTTCCCAGTTGTCACAATATATTCCAGCTGTTCCCTTCTCATGTCCAAAACATGCCCAACATAACATGCCCAAAAAATGACGATTGTTTCTTCATAATATTGAAAATTAGCTCTCTTTTCATTGGTCCCTTCCAGAACGTTTTAAATACTCTTCTTACATGTCCATGTTATTCTCAATATTCTTCTGTAAAACCACATTTTTACAGCCTCCAGTGACTTCCTTGTCTGTTTCCTATTATCCATGATTCACATCCATATGTAAGACTGGCTCTACATAACATTTAATTAAGAACTCTTGTTCTTGTTTCTATTGTCAAAAATGGATTGTATAAGGATAGGGGATCTAATGGTCGAAACTATGCCACATGTAAAGTATTAAAGCAGAGAGATACCCAGTAAACAATGATCAGAAAAGACAAGCTTGTGAACTTGACCACGATTTGTGACTCGCTTCCCAATACTGCAGTTGATGGAGCTAGCCATTCATTTCTTGAACTATCTGCTTTCCTATTCGGTTTCCGACCTCAAAGTTTACCCTCAACGAAGAAATAAAAAGAAACATATTCAAAGTAAAGGTAGTCATCTATCAACGTATCGCGGAGTTTGTGAAGTTCTTGTATTTGTAATATCCCATTACCACTTTCCGGAAAATGACGAAACAATAAACTGATTGCTTAATGATATTAGTGAGAAATATACACACGAAAGGGAGCCGCGGCAGTTTGATGATTAGTTGACTGGATTGCTACTCAGAGTTCCACTGTGATGGACGGCTACATGCTCACCCTTAAATGGTCTTTGTGAGTGCATGTTTATGTTAGTCGTGTCTCATATCTTTGTGAGTGCATGTTTATGTTAGTCATGTCTCACATCTTTGTGAGTGCATGTTTATGTTAGTCGTGTCTCATATCTTTGTGAGTGCATGTTTATGTTAGTCATGTCTCATATCTTTGTGAGTGTATGTTTATGTTAGTCGTGTCTCATATCTTTGTGAGTGCATGTTTATGTTAGTCGTGTCTCATATCTTTGTGAGTGCATGTTTATGTTAGTCGTGTCTCACATCTTTGTGTGTGCATGACTGTGTTAGACATATCTCATATTGTAGAGTGTGTCTGTGTTAGTCACATCTCATATCTTAAGTGTGTGTGTGTGTCTGTGTTAGTCAAATCTATATCTTGGTGTGTGTCAGTGTTAGTCATGCCTCATATCGTTGTGTGCATGTCAGTGTTAGTCACATCTCCTATCTTTGTGTGTGCATGTCTGTGTTAGTCACCTCTAGTGACTCGGGCAGATGGTGCTCGTTAACCTGGGAGGGCCGACCATCTAAGGGCAGAATCTCCCTACAGAGAAGACAATCTGCTGCCTTGCAGGAAGATTGGGGACAATCAAAGGCTAAGGAAAGCAACCTGAATAAAATGCTGGCTGAAATCGGATGCACTGGGCCACTGGCCACAGTGCAACGTTTTAACATGTATTCAATCAGGGTGGATCTAACAGACTCTAATTATGATGTTCTGTCTGTGGGGTCGATCAATTAACTTAAACAGCAGACAAACTGTCTTCATATTGAGTATTGATTGCAGAGAGAGAGAGAGAGAGAAGAGAGAGAGAGAGAAGGAGAGAGAGAGAGAGAGAGATAAATGAATATAGTCTTTTTCTGTGAAAATAAGGCGACCTTTCGTGCTATCTAGTAAAGCAGTAAAGGCATCAAGATGCACCAAGATGCATATGCTTGCTTGCTTGCGTTCGCCCGATGACTAAAGGAGTGTACCTCTTCATTATCCGCCCTTAAAAGGACGTTAAGAGGACGTGTCTGCGTTGTTTTGTGGTTTACAGTATAACTGATATTTGCGCCATTCGGCCCAACACAACCGACTTCATTATGATATTTCTGAGTAGCGGGTTGTCTTCCCTCTTCGATCCCTACTCGCTTGGCCAGACTAGACATGTTAGTCTGTTACTAGAGGCACCACGGAGAGGTGGAGCAGGGTCTAGATGGTTCTGGTTCACCGATCCTGACGCAAGCCATCAGCTGTGGGTAGCTGACAACTTCTAACTCTGGTACTGTGAGGCTCGCCTTCGCTTCCAGATGCATATAAAAGGTTTCGTTGGTCAATGCGAATTATGGACAATTACACCATATTCCAGTTTCATTTCATGCGTAGATTTAAACATGCCCAACCATGATATCCCATACGTGATATGAGGGAATCTAACAATTAATAGTCAGCAGATGGACCTCAGTGCAGTCCGGACAGCCCTATAGGTCTTAGTTTTGGTTTTTTTTCCTTTCCAAGCAGATAACAATTAATGTGTATGTATGTGGTTCGTGCTGCTGGCTGTTACACACATTCTTACTCTAATTTTAAAAAAAATAGCTTTTCGAAGTTAAATTATATGGACGTTATAAAAAAATGGAGGGGCATATGGCAACGAATACAACGGATATGGAGTTCAATAGCTTTTACTTCGTTGAAGAAGTTTGTTACCTTCAAAGGGCAGCCCACATCCGCGCCACATCAGATGGTCTCCAGTAAAGACACTGTCTGCGGTCCCAAACACACCCCCATGCAGCTTCCACACCATATGTCCCTTGGTGTGACCTGGCGTCCAAATGGCTGTGAACTTTAATCGGCCAAAGCTGGAGATAAGACAGTCATAGCTGGTCGTTTTATTTTATTGATGTATTTCTTGCAATTACATTTTAAAAAACAAATAGGCGGAGAAACGGGAGATAAAAAAAAATGCGAACTTTGATGAGTGGTTACTTTGTGAAGGATTGTTTGTTGGGGTGTTTAGTTCCTCAATGTCATTGAAGACCACGCTGTCAGCGTTCTCTGTTCTCGCTGAATGTTGTAGTATCTGAAGTTAACAACACGATCCCTAGAATGTGCTGCATTGAGGACACGAATGACAGAGTGAGGGAGAGCATGAAAAGGATATCAGAGATGGGAATTGCACTCTCTCTCTTCTATCTCGTTCTCTATTTCTCTCTCTCTCTCTCTCTTTCTATCTTTATATATCTCTCTCTTATCTTTCTCTCTCTCTTCTTCTATCTTTCTCTATCTTTCTCGTTCTTCTCTCTCCTCATTCTATTTCTCTCTCTTTCTATCTTGATCTCTCTTCCTGTCTCTCTCTCATCTATCTCTCTCTACCTATTTCTCTCTCTATCTATTCTCTCCCTTTCTGTCTCTCTTCTATTCTCTCTCTTTTTCCTCTTCTGTCTCTCTCTCTCTCTCTCTCTCTCTCTCTCTCTCTTTCTTTCTTATACTTTCATCTAGTTCAAATCTGCCTCTTTTTATGTCAAGAGGAAGGGCTATGTATGCAGTAAGGACAAGAAAAATTCGCCACGTGTAAGCCGTGCTTATTCAACAGCTGTCTGGTAGAACAGAGCTGCAGCTTTTCATCAGGAACTTCGACAGACATCAAATTTCTGCTCCTTCATTCGATTGTGCAGACAGTTATAACCACTGGTTGCAACCACTTCAGACAGGAAGTTATAACCACTGGTTGCAAACACTTCAGACAGACAGTTATAACCACTGATTGCAACCACTTCAGACAGACAGTTATAAACTACTGACCACATCAGACAGACAGTTATAACCACTGGTTGCAACCACTTCAGACAGACAGTTATAACTACTGCCCCATCAGACAGGTATAAACATTAACACATTTGGACAGATAGCAGTAAGCACAGAGCATTTAGGCAGATAGTTATAACCACTAACCGCAACCAAGAGTGCTTCAAAAAGACAATTATAGCCATTCACAGCTTTAGACAGTTATAACCACTGGCCGCTTTACATAGACAGTTACAATGACTGGCCGCTTTAACATAGTTAACCACTGGCTCCTTTACATAGACAGTTATAACCACTTGCCGCTTTATATAGACGGTTGTAACCAGTGCTGCGTTCATAGACGGTTATAACCACTGGCCGCTTTACATAGACGGTTGTAACCACGGGCTGCTTTACATAGACAGTTATAACCTTGCCGCTTTATATAGACGGTTATAACCCGGCCGCTTTGCTTTCTAGTTATAACCACTGGTCGCTTTACATAGACAGTTATAACCACTTGCCGCTTTATATAGACGGTTGTAACCAGTGGCTGCTTTACATAGACGGTTGAACCACTGGCCGCTTTACATAGACGGTTGTAACCACTGGCTGCTTTACATAGACAGTTATACCACTTGCCGCTTTATATAGACGGTTGTAACCACTGGCCGCTTTAGGACAGACGGTTATAACCACTGGCCGCTTTCGGCATGCAGTTATGATTACTGAAAGCTTTCAGCTCATGTTGTTATTGGCGTCTTGAATGGACCAATGTTTAAAAAAAACAAACTCGCATGAGGGGAGACGCTTAAGCATGGAGTATGGTCTGATTCATTTTGGTTCACTGTTCAAACGCAAGTGATTAGCATGAGCAGCTCATTCATCATATCTTTAAAATCTGTTTTAAATATAGAATTTCATGCAAGACGGATATACCGGGCTAAAAGCACAGATCCGCGGTAGGTTGCCGTAATCTACTTCCTCTTTAACATCATTCTTTTTGTTGGCCAGCTTTCACCTCTGGCAAGTCCCTAAAGACTAGAACTGAATTTTGCGAAGTAATCCGTTTTTTCCTGGCAGCCGTATTCACGATGCCCTCGCCGCACAGGCAGATAACTTCGACTTCGGAGGTATTCATATTTTTTTCCCGTCCATGAGTAATTGACGTTTCAAGCCGGGCCTCGCTGCTGAGACCAGTGGGTGGTTGCCGCATAGAGAAATCACAATAAAAAAATCCACTGGTTCAGCCGGGATTTGAACTCACAACCTATCTGTCTCGAGATTGGAGCCTTGCCTGGAGACCAACCAGTCCAATTAACATCTTTTAAGGACGAACGATGAAGCCGCCGCTGAATGTAGAAAAGTTAAAAATTGTATGTGCAAGCAAAGTTCTGCTGTATCGTCCAGAGTGAAGTAAATACGTCAACTACCCCCCCCCCCCTCCCTGTACTTCATCATACAGAGAGCGCCTGTTAGCGAGACACCGCGACTCTTAATTACTGTCTTAGACAGGAACATGTATGTGTATTAGGATCTGTGCGCTGATCTCCTTCGACGCCCGAAGTAATAAAATAGGAGAAAGAGAAGAAGAAGAAGAGAGAGAGAGAGATATGAGGAGAGAGACAGAGTGAGAGAGAGAAAAAGGAATATGTACAGTATACACTGTGACAGCAAGCATATTCTTTTTATATCTATTCGATACATTTATTTTTTTATTCATCGCCAATATCACAATAATAGATCTGTACAGCTTTCACTTCTTTCATCAATCATCTCATCATCATCACAACATCACATTTTCGTCGTCCTCAATGTCATCATAATTTGTCATCATTATTATCGTCATTATCATCAACTATGATCATTTATTACGTCTTTTTTTTTACCTTCTGCTTTCTCTTCTTCGTCGATCACTTTCTCTATACCAGCAATGGCTACGAAAACGCTCGAGGTCTTCACAATATTCCCACAGTTTATCGTTGCTGGGTCATTTTTTGTCATATGTTGGACGTTTAGTGATGTTTAGACAACAGGAGCCCGTGCTAAGTTTGTAGATCTTGATCTGCTTATATCAATGAGCTTATTTATATTTTGTTGAATCATAGTTTCTCGTTCATTATGTGGTACTTATGTGCTCTAGCAGGGCAGAAGAAAGGTCAACAGTTTGCCTTTGCCTTACAAGATAATAAACATCAAATGGCAGAACAAAGTAACCAAATGGACGTCGTGCAACGAAGCAAACTCTCCTCATCATGTCAAAACACGTCTCGGAGATTAATGTGGCTGGGTACGGGCAGAAGAAATAAAAGCAACGTATTTCCAAACAATTATTGTATGCGAACTTAGGACGAAATGAATCCAAGGGCAAACCGGTATGGGATATAAGCAGTGGCGTATTCTCTAAGATACCCCCTACGCTGGTAGTCGGAACATATTAATGAAAAACAAAAGGAAATGATAATTTATTTTATTTTTATTATAATTAGTAACAAATTTTCGAATATTCTATTACACATTCGTTGACCAATATGATCTGCTCTGATTTGCATTTATTAAAGCAAGGTTTTCCTCGGGCCACTTTAACGTTTGTTGAATGGGATAACTATTCGACATTGAAACCTCTAGGAGCCAGCGTACATTTTTCCTCTATCCGAATCTTGTTAACAACCTTGACATTCCCAAATTCCCGTCAAAATAATGTACCGGTTTTAACTCTACACTAATGCGGTTTCGGGGGGGATTTTTAGCTCTAGCCATCAGAATCATCAAAAAAGTGAAAGTGAAACTGTTGATTACCGAAACGTCCTTAGATTTATAACTAGGTTAGGCATCAGAATCGTAGAAAGAACTTTTTCTGCTCTCAAGAGAATAAAATCTTATTGTCCCTCAACTCAGACACAGAACGTTGAGCTCTGGTTGGCATAATGCCATGAGAAATCATTTCCTCAACTTAGAATTCAACCCAACAGTACTTTCAAGGACAAAGGCATCTAGACATTTTCGTCCCACAAACGGATAAAGGGTACATATAAATAAGAAGTAATTTAAAATGTAGTGAAGTCATTAGAAAATATTACTTTATGTTAGCAGCTGACTATAATGTATGTTGGTTTATTATGTGTCCGGGTAGCACAAACCCCAAAACCAGTATACGCCACTGGATATAAGGATGTTTGTAGGGTTTCCTTGAGTGAATTCTCTACCAGCAGAAGAAACTGAGAAACTCTGATCAGATCGTAGTACATGGAGAACAAAAATAAGAAACAGCACATCGATATTTGAGGAAGCGATAATGTCAAAGTCAGAAGATAAAAGGCCCGGAGAAAAAGATGAGGCCAGCACTAGACATACAATTTCATTCTGCAGTCGGACCTGTCTATTTAATATTGGATAGATCACACATAAATGAAATTGTTCACTAAACATCCAGTATAAGAGACACTAATATATACCAAACTAGACATAATTGCTTTCTACGAACCGTCTGTCAAGACGCCAAAGGCCATACCTGTTTACTGAAAGAGATTGGGCAGGCATGCGACACGACCAATTGCATTCACGTTGAAATGTATGCTAACACTCAACCCATCTACTTTTACACACAACACACACGCACATATTCACATAAGAAAGCACGGAAGCGCGCATGTCTGTAATACAACGTTAAGACGATTCGCCGTCTGAGACACTGTGAGTGCTGTCTGGACGTGATCAAGGCACCCCCATACACACTGAATTAGGAATAGCTGCTCTCATCATCCGATTCCCTCCGCTATGATCCCAGTGCTTGTGTTGGTGAGTATGGCTTCTGGCTTGTATATGATCTTTTGTACCTGAAACGTGGATTAAACTATAGTGGGGTGTAGAAATATATATGCAAACACATACACACATGCATACACAGCCCATCCCAATTCTATGCACATCTATTTAATATTGTCCAAGCAGCCATTCACCAATCCAATCATCCACCAACCAGCTCGTCCATCCATCCATCCATCCATCCATCCATCCATCCATCCATCCATCCATCCATCCATCTATCCATGATCTCGCGCGCATAATAATCCATTCAATTTCACACCACTCCACTTACTAATCACCCAAGTACCCATTTAACCAATGATGGAAAATGTAAAAGTGAAATAAACAAAGAATAGGAATGCAAAAAGTATTTTAATGTCATGAAAAATATACTAAACAAAACAAATAACACAGGGCTGGAACTAAGAATAGCAAAATGTTATATCTTCTCAACTTCAAGTGGTCAAAAACATGGACATGAACAAGAAAAGAACAGAAAATGGAAGCCTTTGAATATGGATTTATAGAAGAATATGTAGAATTGGATGGAAAGAAAGGTAACAAACTGTGAAGTGTTTAAAACAACTAAATTGAAAAGAGAACTACTAAACACAATTCAAGCAAGACAAATGCGATTTTTGGGGCATGTTAAAAGACACAACTGCATACTAAAGTAATCTTGGAAGGGAAAATAGAAAGTAAAAATAAAAAAAACTAAGACTAACATGGATGAGTAACATCAAATGATGGACAAATCAGTCTGTGACAACCTGCACTATCAAAGCAAGAGACAGTGCGGAATGGCGCTCCATGGTAGCCAACCTTCGATGCGGAGACGGCACTCAGTGATGATGATGACCCATCTAACAAGAGTACAGGAGAAAGGGAAGAAAGAAAGAGAAAGCGAAAGACTTAAGAAAGACCTATATGATCAAACCATTCACTTTAAAGGCACAATAACCCATATGGATTACTAATCCATGAAAGCACTCATCAATGAATCCACTCATTAGCAAACAGCCATCTACCCACCACCATGTATACGACAAACGTCACGGAGTTCAGACAGACAAGTGACGTACTATAGACGCGTCCCCGACGTCAATCAACACAAATGTTGTAGAGCTAACATCGGCCACGAGGTACGCATAGTTGCTGCTCAGTATAGGAATAGGCAGGATCAGCAAATCATTGAACCTGTGGGAGGAAAGAGTGACACGTGAGATCAATGAACATCATTCATCGTCCTCAGTGTAGTATACAAAGTAACAAGTAAAGTACCCCCGTCACGTCAAGTGGCGTATAGGGAATATGGTGTTAGTGACCATAAATTGTACAGACCTCCGGCACATGATTTTTGGGGAAATGTGGTCGGTATTACGCTCGTGCCGCTTTACTTTCCCAGAAAAAAATCGGTACCCTTTAAATTTAGGTGAACCGAAAGCCGTCGATTGGGATCAAACCCTACCTCTTGTCCTTTGTAGTCCAGTTCACTAAGCACTGAGCTATCGCGGCTCCCTCGGAGTAGTATAGTCGACGATACTCTTCATTGTAGTATATGAGTAACGGGCAACTACATAGGGCTCAGACCTCTTCCCCAGCACGTTCCCTAGTATGAAACACGTCAGCCAAACATTCACACTACACACAATACATCATCATCAACAACAAGTACCGTGCCTACTGACGTAGGTGATCATGTCTCTCCACAAAATTCGATCTCGACAGTTATTTATCATTTCTGTTGTTGACCTTCTGCCAAGCCATTCTCTTAAGCTGTCTGATATTTTTTTCTCTTTGCTTCCCTCTATCTCTTCGTCCCTCAATTTTTCCAGTTGTTACAATATATTCCAGTTGCTCTCTTCTCATTACATGGCCAAAAAATGATGATTGTTTCTTCCCAATATTGAAAATTAGGTATCTTTTTGCTTTGGCCTCTTTTAGAAATATATATAAACACAATACATACACATATATAATATGTAAACACATAAAATATAAATGAACATATGACAACGTGCACCATCAAGACAATGGAATAGTATAAAAGAGGACTCCATTGTAGTCAACCTTCGATGTGGAGACGGCGCCCAATGATAACACAAATACATATTCAGGACTTGTTTTCAAACAATAATTTTTTTTCGCGATGCTAAATAGCAATATGAAGGAGCAGCTGATCGAGTTTTACCGACCAGTCGTTTTGCTATTATTGCTAAAGCGTCGCGGTTCGATTAGCGGCAAGATGAAATGCTCTTCTATTGGAAGTTGACAAAAATGAATATTGTAATGTGTACTAGGATAATCAAATATGTTTTTTTCGTGAAAATCACAAAATGTCAAAATTTGACAACAATTTTCATTTTTCAACTTAGAGCCTGCCCTTAAAACACAGACCTGTGCCAGATTTGTGTATCAAAATGAAGCAACAACCTTAGATGGCAAAGCCTGTGATCATGAATGTGAAGCATTTTTTTGGTTGATATTTGCTTGCTTACGTTCGCCCGATGACTAAAGTATTCTAGAGTATTCGTAGACTGTAGAATTCCTCTTCGTCATCCGCCCTTAAAAGTACGTTAAGTAGACGTATCTGCATTGTGTTGTGGTTTGCAGTATAACTGCTATATTTGCGCCATTCGGCCCAACACATCCGACTTCAGTACGACATTTTTGAGTACCGGGTTGTCTTCCCTCTTCGATCCCTGCTCGCTTGGCCAGACTAGACAGGTTAGTCTGTTACTGGAGGCACCACGGAGAGGTGGAGCATGGTCGGGATGGTGTTGGTTCACCGATCCAGGTGCAAGCCATCAGCTGTGGATCGCTGACAACTTCCAGCTCTGGTACTGGGGGTCGGACCTTCGCCTCCTTGTGTGTGTGTGTAAAAAAATAGAAAATAACGTGCATTTGATTTAAAAAGAAAAAAAAAGAGTGGAGGAAAATAGAAAAAAAAAAAAATAAATATAAACAAATTTATAAATAAATAACAATAAATTATAAAAATATAAAAATATAATTAATTATAAAACTTTAATTAATGATATAATGAAATAATAGTTAAATTGGATTAAATTTATGGGGGGAAATGGCTGTGTTCTGTTTAGAATGCCACCCCAAAAAAAATAAATAAATAAATAAAAAATAAAACAAATAAATTAACACATTAAAAAAAACAATAATTACATTACATTCTGACACAATTTTTAATAAATTTAAAAAAAAAAGAATTAGGTCCGACTGTATCGGACGGGCCGCCAACGAACGCCCATTCACGGGTGCGATCCCACTACTGCTCAACACGGGGACTTTGCCTGCTGGGTTTCCCCCTGGGCCGGTTCGTCCCTCCTTAGACAACCTGGAAGTCTCGGGCTCCCCCAAGACCACCATATTGATGCCGAGCTTAGTGCGGACACCCGATCGACATGGCACGCCCGATAGCGGAACCCCCGCCCTCAAGCCGTCCTCCAATTCAAGCCTCCAAGTAGCTGGATTACAGGAGCACGCCACAACTCCCGGCGATCCAACAACCCTATTTTAACTATATATAATCATTCCTCACGACCTCTGGCTTATTTGGTATTAAAATTTTCACCATTTTTATACATCTTTGTGGGTATCTTCATTTGCTCCTAAATCGACGCAATTCACTAAATAATATCACAAATCTCGCAGAAATTCCAACAACACCATTATGTGGTCTGCCTCGTTTTCGATGTGTTACGTAGCCATTTATGTCGGATGCACAACTCTCATGTCAAACCTCTATATATTTACTTGATTACCTCTCTTAGGCTAACTGTTTACTTGGAGTTAAGTAACTCAACTTGGAGTTGAGATAAAGAGCAAAAACACCGATGACTGACTTCTAGCTAGGTCATATTAGATTGCACTAGCCATTACAAAACTGGAAAGAAAACTAAAGTTGTCACTTATGTAGGGTTGTTGTTGCGAAAATGGCGGGGTTGAAATACGCTTTAAGTGGGACAGAGACCTGACGAAGCTGTTTTCCCCGCCCTGACATTAAAGAAATACATATTGCTCTTAGAAGTTCTATATCCTTTGTTTTGTTTTTGATTACAAACATTGATTAGGTCAGTAACAGTTATTTCTACCACATTTATCATGCACATTACAAACATTGGTTAGGTCAGTAACAGTTATTTCTACCACATTTATCATGCACATTACAAACATTGGTTAGGTCAGTAACAGTTATTTCTACCACATTTATCATGCACATTACAAACATTGTTTTGGTCAGTAACAGTTATTTCTACCACATTTATCATGCACATTATTTAAAAAAAAGGAAGCTGCTAAAAACTATCAGAAAGAAACAATCAACATTTGCAAATCATGAGAAGAGGAAAGTTGGAATAGTTGGTTACAACTGGAAAAATACAAGAAAAGGGAGATCGCAGACGACAAGGAAATAAAAATACTAGATAGCTTGGTGTCATGGCATGGTAAACAGTCAACAACAGAATTGATACGATGCGCTGTGGATAGAAGATTGTGGAAGGTTTTGTATCTATGGACCTATGGCTTTCCCCCAGTCTATATATCCAGTACAGTTTTGAAGTATGTGTTCAGCAGTCTGGGGTGCATGCCCACATGTACATGTAGTTGAGGTGCCAATCTTGAATTTTGCGTACATGTGACTATGGAGTCGATTGTGCCCTGTTCTGACGCGTATAATAACTTGTGACCCATCTATTCATATTATGAAAGGCATCCTGATTTGGGGCTTGTGGTTTTCAGATTGACTTGATTATCTCTTTGGTATGTAACTGGTGCCTCTAAATATGTGCATGTCGTGCCTTCCTTTGCTAGCTGACTGCTTTTATCATTACCTTGTATTCCACAGTGCGATGTGATCCACTGCAGGGCGACCTTGTGGTGCTTACAGAGTTCAGTCAATAAGGTCTGCAGCGGTGGCAATTTTCTGGATTGTAGTGCATGGAATGCTGATCTTGCATCTGTCTACAGTAGGGTGACCATTTTTTTCCAATGGTTTCCGGGGACATTTGTCATATTTTTTACATTTCAGAGGATTTTGTTGCTTATTTCTGAGACTGTCCTACAAAATCGGGGACGAACGATATATATATATATATATATATATATATATATATATATATATATATGTGTGTGTGTGTGTGTGTGTATACATATATATATTTATTTATATATATATATTTATAATATGTGTGGGTGGGTGTGACCTGTGTGTGCGCAAGAAATTTTGTAGATGCAAAATAAAAAAAAGGATAACTTTAAATTTCATAATAACTGTTCATTTGCTGTTTGATTTTATTTTTGTTAATATTCACGGTACTTATGCGATACACGCACTTAATGCCATTACAATAGCTAGTTGTGTTTCTCAATAAAAAAAAAATATTTAAAATAAAAAAAAATGTAAACAACATATAGATATCAATTGCAATATTAAAGTAATGTTTACAGTACCTTATTTCTACTGAAGAGGTTGTTGCCTCGCGCGTGGTACTTGTTTTTTGAGTGTATCTTTCTCAAGATCTCATGATTTGAAGCAAGTTTTTCACTGAAGCTTTCACACGATAAATTAATGTTAGTTTTACTGTTGGCGACTTTGGCGGGAGATGTCCGGAAAGGCAGGGGTGGGGAGAGAGAGTGTCTGCTTTTTAAAAAAATTAAACCCATCCCAATAGAAGTGAGTGGTGGGAATAGAAGTGACGTAGCACCGCGCTTCAAGAGTTCAAAGAGCTATCTCCGACACAACGCGTCCAAGTCTTCTCTTTTATCTTCTTGCTAATGCCGCTCAGTCTGGGATAAAGAAACACAACCCAGTAACGTCCTGAGTCTTAGTGATTACTTTAAAAGAGGGCCGATTCCGTGTATGAACATTTATTTATTCACTGAAATCGGGGACAAAATCGGGGACAAATTTCTTTCGGGGACAACTTCTACATTCCGGGGACTGTCCCCGGAAATCGGGGACGAATGGTCACCCTACTACAGGCCGTGGGCTAAGATTAATGTTCACTTCTTTTCAATATAACTTGCGTACTTTTCATCTGGTAGCTGAGTGGCTAGTGTGACCTGATCAGAAGGGCAGGTTTCATTTTGAGAAGTGACGGATTTTGTTGTTGTTGATAATTTACGAGTTTAGCATCCTACATTATTTCTGTTCAGAGTAACATCCTCGTGCACTTTATTCGGTTGTTCTCCAATCTGTCATTAGAAAACCCTGGTTAGAGTTAGTAATACCCTAAACCTTATCCTAAACTTTATCCTAAACTTTATCCTAAACCTTATCCTAAACCTATTCCTAACCTATATTGAAACAAAAAATTAATTAAATGAACATAAACTAGAATCACTTGATATATTTAAATACGCGCGAAGTTAATTCGTTTAGCATAAATAATTTACGACGCTAAACTCGTAAATAAAAATTGCGTGGATCAGTACAGCTCAGTTGTTCACACAGCTTCTAAAATGGGTACTATAGATCTTTCAGGGCAGTAAAGGCGGCCTGGCGTGATAACGACTACACCACCCTAAAAGAGGCTGAGCTCAGGGAAAAAAATATGGGATTCACGATAGCTCAGAGGTTAGTGAACTGGACTACAAAGGACAAGAGGTCGGGTTCAATCCTGACCGACGGCTTCCGGTTCAACCAGCCTTAAATGGGTACCGGATTTTTTTTTTCCGAAAGTAAAGCGGCACAGGCGTAACACCCGCACATTACCCCCAAAAAGGGTAGAATGAAGGACTTTGAATGGAAGAAGTGAACCTACGTCACTTTCTAAACAACGACTTTTTTTTAAGGCTGGGTGGGGGGGGGGGTGAAGTTTGACATTGCCAGATCAAACCGGTATTTTATCTGTCAGAAGGACCCGGGTTCTATCTCGTGGCAAGGCGCGGTGCCAAGGAGTACGGGTTCGATCCTGCTTAGGACCATATATTGTTCTTTGTTTTTTTCTTATGTTGTTTTTATTTGTCATTTTTTTCTGAGTGCTGTAAAACATACCTCTTCCTCCTATGATTCGCTGAATTATCGCCTCGGAAGTTTCCCGCTATAATAATACTCATTTATTATTATTTGTCTCCGGTATTTTACTCGAAGGGGATTATCAATGAATACATAAAGAATATGTTTAGGTGAAGATCGGAACACCTATAGCCGCGTCTGGAGTGCAATGATGACTATTATAATATGGCCTTTGGTGTCTTGCCAGACGGTTAATAGCAAGCAATCATAAGTCAGTAATGATAAGTCAGTAGTTTGGTAAAAAAAAATATTACTGTCTTATGCTGGATACTGCTTTGCCGAATAGCTTCTTCTCTCGTGGCTGAATCTGCCAATATTGGACAGAAAGATCCATCCGCAGAACGAACAAGATGTATTCGTGGCGCCTGGCCTCGTGTCCTTTCTCTTGCGCCTTTTGTCTTCTGAATTTGATATCATCACTGCCTCGGAAGTTGCTGTGCCATTTTTTATTTTATGATTCCATTAATAGCACAATATATATAACATAACACACACATACACATGTTTGACAGTACGTAAGCGAGCTCATTAAATATAATAATACAAGTTGTAATGGAGAACACAACAATGGACTTGCTTGAACGGAGTCAGCTGTGAATGGACCGCGTTTTCTCCAAACTCTTTCCTGAATGCTCGTATATACCTGTTATGGATACACCTTCCAACGCAGGTATCGGCATATAATGTGTATCCACATTTAAAGGCACAGTTGCCCATTTTGGGACCCATCGTTTTATCGGCCCATCCTCTTGCTCAGACCCGATACATCGTGGCTTGAGATGACCGGTCACCCAGCTCCGCTGTCCGCCGTTAACAGGAGACCAATGCTCATCACAGTGATGAGCTTGCAACAACTACATTGAATATAGCAAGTTTGTGTGGTTGTGAAAAGCGGTCAATAGTTACAGAACTGGAATGAAGGAGAATGTGTTCAGAAAGGTGAATCAGTCAATACCGCCATTACAACCGGAAGTGTTTTATTCTAAATGACAATTCTGTTGCAAATCTCAAGATTAGTTAACGGGAAATCCCGCTAGAGTGACATGCAGAATCGTCGAAAGATAAAAACGCAACCAGCACCATCATCATGTGTGCAGTTAACTGTTGTTATCTTTCTGATATGGCAAACATTCCACAAAACGATCCATGTATGAGATGAAGAATGTTAATCCTGACGGGTATTCCATCTTGGAGGCGGAAAACATGACCCAAACCTCAGCAATAAGTACTCGTTATGGAGGTGGAAACGTGACACAAGTCCCAGCAATAAGTACTCGTTATGGAGGCGGAAAAACATGACCCAAACCTCAGCAATAAGTACTCGTTATGGAGGTGGAAAACGTGACACAAGTCCCAGCAATAATTACTCGTTATGGAGGCGAAAAACATGACACAACCTCATCAATAAGTACTCGTCATGGAGTAGGAAAACGTGACCCAAACCTCAGCAATAATTACTCGTTACGGAGGCGGAAAACGTGACCCAACCTCAGCAATAATTACTCGTTACGGAGGCGGAAAACGTGACCCAAACCTCAGCAATAATTACTCGTTACGGAGACGGAAAACGTGACCCAAACCTCAGCAATAATTACTCGTTACGGAGGCGGAAAGCGTGACCCAAACCTCAGCAATAAGTACTCGTCATGGAGTAGGAAAACGTAACACAAACCCCAGCAATAAGTACTCGTTACGGAGGAGGAAAACGTAACACAAACCCCAGCAATAAGTACTCGTTACGGAGGAGGAAAACGTGACCCAAACCTCAGCAATAATTACTCGTTACGGAGGAGGAAAACGTGACCCAAACCTCAGCAATAATTACTCGTTACGGAGGCGGAAAACGTGACCCAAACCTCAGCAATAATTACTCGTTACGGAGGCGGAAAACGTGACCCAAACCTCAGCAATAATTACTCGTTACGGAGACGGAAAACGTGACCCAACCTCTCAATAATTACTCGTTACGGAGGCGGAAAGCGTGACCCAAACCTCAGCAATAAGTACTCGTCATGGAGTAGGAAAAACGTAACACAAACCCCAGCAATAAGTACTCGTTACGGAGGAGGAAAACGTGACCCAAACCTCAGCAATAATTACTCGTTATGGAGGCGGAAAACGTGACCCAAACCTCAGCAATAAGTACTCGTCATGGAGTAGGAAAACGTAACACAAACCCCAGCAATAAGTACTCGTTACGGAGGAGGAAAACGTAACACAAACCCCAGCAATAAGTACTCGTTACGGAGGAGGAAAACGTGACCCAAACCTCAGCAATAATTACTCGTTACGGAGGAGGAAAAACGTGACCCAAACCTCAGCAATAATTACTCGTTACGGAGGCGGAAAACGTGACCCAAACCTCAGCAATAATTACTCGTTACGGAGGCGGAAAACGTGACCCAAACCTCAGCAATAATTACTCGTTACGGAGACGGAAAACGTGACCCAAACCTCAGCAATAATTACTCGTTACGGAGGCGGAAAGCGTGACCCAAACCTCAGCAATAAGTACTCGTCATGGAGTAGGAAAACGTAACACAAACCCCAGCAATAAGTACTCGTTACGGAGGAGGAAAACGTGACCCAAACCTCAGCAATAATTACTCGTTATGGAGGCGGAAAACGTGACCCAAACCTCAGCAATAAGTACTCGTCATGGAGTAGGAAAAACGTAACACAAACCCAGCAATAAGTACTCGTTACGGAGGAGGAAAACGTGACCCAAACCTCAGCAATAATTACTCGTTACGGAGGAGGAAAACGTGACCCAACCTCAGCAATAATTACTCGTTACGGAGGCGGAAAACGTGACCCAAACCTCAGCAATAATTACTCGTTACGGAGGCGGAAAACGTGACCCAAACCTCAGCAATAATTACTCGTTACAGAGACGGAAAACGTGACCCAAACCTCAGCAATAATTACTCGTTACGGAGGCGGAAAGCGTGACCCAAACCTCAGCAATAAGTACTCGTCATGGAGTAGGAAAACGTAACACAAACCCCAGCAATAAGTACTCGTTACGGAGGAGGAAAACGTAACACAAACCCCAGCAATAAGTACTCGTTACGGAGGAGGAAAACGTGACCCAAACCTCAGCAATAATTACTCGTTACGGAGGAGGAAAACGTGACCCAAACCTCAGCAATAATTACTCGTTACGGAGGCGGAAAACGTGACCCAAACCTCAGCAATAATTACTCGTTACGGAGGAGGAAAACGTGACCCAAACCTCAGCAATAATTACTCGCTACGGAGGCGGAAAACGTGACCCAAACCTCAGCAATAATTACTCGTTACGGAGGCGGAAAACGTGACCCAAACCTCAGCAATAATTACTCGTTACGGAGACGGAAAACGTGACCCAAACCTCAGCAATAATTACTCGTTACGGAGGCGGAAAGCGTGACCCAAACCTCAGCAATAAGTACTCGTCATGGAGTAGGAAAACGTAACACAAACCCCAGCAATAAGTACTCGTTACGGAGGAGGAAAACGTGACCCAAACCTCAGCAATAATTACTCGTTATGGAGGCGGAAAACGTGACCCAAACCTCAGCAATAAGTACTCGTCATGGAGTAGGAAAACGTAACACAAACCCAGCAATAAGTACTCGTTACGGAGGAGGAAAACGTAACACAAACCCCAGCAATAAGTACTCGTTACGGAGGAGGAAAACGTGACCCAAACCTCAGCAATAATTACTCGTTACGGAGGAGGAAAACGTGACCCAAACCTCAGCAATAATTACTCGTTACGGAGGCGGAAAACGTGACCCAAACCTCAGCAATAATTACTCGTTACGGAGGCGGAAAACGTGACCCAAACCTCAGCAATAATTACTCGTTACGGAGACGGAAAACGTGACCCAAACCTCAGCAATAATACTCGTTACGGAGGCGGGAAGCGTGACCCAAACCTCAGCAATAAGTACTCGTCATGGAGTAGGAAACGTAACACAAACCCCAGCAATAAGTACTCGTTACGGAGGAGGAAAACGTGACCCAAACCTCAGCAATAATTACTCGTTATGGAGGCGGAAACGTGACCCAAACCTCAGCAATAAGTACTCGTCATGGAGTAGGAAAACGTAACACAAACCCCAGCAATAAGTACTCGTTACGGAGGAGGAAAAACGTGACCCAAACCTCAGCAATAATTACTCGTTACGGAGGAGGAAAACGTGACCCAAACCTCAGCAATAATTACTCGTTACGGAGGCGGAAAACGTGACCCAAACCTCAGCAATAATTACTCGTTACGGAGGCGGAAAACGTGACCCAAACCTCAGCAATAATTACTCGTTACAGAGACGGAAAACGTGACCCAAACCTCAGCAATAATTACTCGTTACGGAGGCGGAAAGCGTGACCCAAACCTCAGCAATAAGTACTCGTCATGGAGTAGGAAAACGTAACACAAACCCAGCAATAAGTACTCGTTACGGAGGAGGAAAACGTGACCCAAACCTCAGCAATAATTACTCGTTATGGAGGCGGAAAAACGTGACCCAAACCTCAGCAATAAGTACTCGTCATGGAGTAGGAAAACGTAACACAAACCCCAGCAATAAGTACTCGTTACGGAGGAGGAAAACGTGACCCAAACCTCAGCAATAATTACTCGTTACGGAGGAGGAAAACGTGACCCAAACCTCAGCAATAATTACTCGTTACGGAGACGGAAAACGTGACCCAAACCTCAGCAATAATTACTCGTTACGGAGGCGGAAAACGTGACCCAAACCTCAGCAATAAGTACTCGTCATGGAGTAGGAAAACGTAACACAAACCCCAGCAATAAGTACTCGTTACGGAGGAGGAAAACATAACACAAACCCCAACAATAAGTACTCGTTACGGAGGAGGAAAATGTTATACAAACCCTAGCAATACTCGTTACGGAGGAGGAAAGTGTTATACAACACTCGTTACATTGTAAGACCGCTGTCCCTGGAAGAAACAATTCTGACTATAAACAACTATCGCTTTGCAGGGAAATCTAGAAATGTCCAAGACCAGGGAAGCAGTCCCGAACATTTACGTGCTGGTGGTGGATACACTGGACCGTAATGTGCACCTTGACTCGCTAATTATGGAATGAAGCTAAAATATGTTTCAGATATTCAGACTGAGATACAAGCATAACAGACATAGGCAACAAACATATGTTTCAGATATTCAGACTGAGATACAAACATAGCAGACATAGGCAACCAACATATGTTTCAGATATTCGGACTGAGATACAAACATAGCAGACATAGGCAACCAACATATGTTTCAGATATTCGGAACTGAGATACAAACATAGCAGACATAGGCAACCAACATATGTTTCAGATATTCGGACTGAGATACAAACATAGCAGACATAGGCAACCAACATATGTTTCAGATATTCGGACTGAGATACAAACATAGCAGACATAGGCAACCAACATATGTTTCAGATATTCGGACTGAGATACAAACATAGCAGACATAGGCAACCAACATATGTTTCAGATATTCGGACTGAGATACAAACATAGCAGACATAGGCAACCAACATATGTTTCAGATATTCAGACCGAGATACACACACAAATGACATGACGTAAACCGACTAAACAAGATGTTTGTTGAAAAGAGACTATAATACAACAATAAAATTGCCCTGAAATCAACACGAGGAACCCTACATATAGACACAGCTTGACGAGATAACCTTAACAGCTTACACTATGTATTGCAAGGAAAACCAAGTGTTATGAAACTATTACAATTAAAGAATTGAGTTATTGATTCACGACGTAAGCGGATACATTCAACTCCAAGGTGTAAAAAAAAAAAAAAAAAAAAAAAACAGTGTAATATACAACTCCCTTTGAAGACATCAAGGAAAACTAACGAAACGGCTACAGGAGCAACATGATGTTGAAGTACGGACTAAGAGAGGTAATCGAGTAAATAAATAAGGTTTGACATGAGAGTTGTGCATCCGACATAAATGGCTACGTAAACATCGAAACGAGGCCGACCATATAATGGTGTTGTTGGAATTTCTGCGAGAATTGTGATATTATTTAGTGAATTGCGTCGATTTAGGAGCAAAATGAAGATACCCACAAAGATGTATAGAAAATGGTGAAAATTTTAATACCAAATAAGCCAGAGGTCGTGAGGAATGATTATATATAGTTTAAAATAAGATTGTTGGATCGCCGGGAGTTGTGGCGTGCTCCTGTAATCCAGCTACTTGGAGGCTTGAATTGGAGGACGGCTTGAGGGCGGGGGTTCCGCTATCGGGCGTGCCATGTCGATCGGGTGTCCGCACTAAGCTCGGCATCAATATGGTGGTCTTGGGGGAGCCCGAGACTTCCAGGTTGTCTAAGGAGGGACGAACCGGCCCAGGGGGGAAACCAGCAGGCAAAAGTCCCCGTGTTGAGCAGTAGTGGGATCGCACCCGTGAATGGGCGTTCGTTGGCGGCCCGTCCGATACAGTCGGACCTAATTCATTTTTTTAAAAAGATTTTATATTTTTATAAGTTATTTATTTATAAATTTGTTTATATGTTATTTTTCTTTTTTTTTTTTTTTTTTTTTTTTTTTTTTTTTTTTTTTTTTTTTTCTTTAAAATCAAATTCACGTTATTTTCTATTTTTACACACACAAACATCAACCAAAAAATTCTGCACATTCATTGTCACAGACATTGCCATCTATGGTTGTTGCTTCATTCTGATACACAAACCTTGCACAGGTCTGTGTTTTAATTAACTTCCAATGGAAAGAGCATTGTTCGTTGGCATTGGTCCGATACAGTCAGACCTAATTTTTTTTTTTTTTTTTTTTTTTTTTACATTTTGTTATTATATTTATATATAATATTGTATTTAATAAATATATATATATATATCTTAAATTTAATTATTTAAAAAATATATTTTTTTCAATTGTGTTTATTCCAAGTTTTAAAAATATTTTTAAAAAATTAAATTTAAAATTAAATTATTAATGTTTTTATCACTTTTTTTAAAAAAATTGTGTTATTTTAAGTTTAAAAAATGTAATTTAATAATTTAAAAAAATAATTATTAATGTTTTTTAATTATTTAAAAAAATATATATTTATGTTATTAATTTAAATATTTTTATTTAAAAAATTATAAACAAAACACATTCTCACTGTATTTTAAAACAAATTTCTCATTATTTCAATATTAATAAATGAAAACATTTCCCCCTACTTACATAATTTTAAATATTTAAATGTTCGATAGTCAGACCAAGTTTTAATTTATTTATTATATTACTTTATTTTTTAAAATATATTTTGCTAGTTTTGTTAAAATACACACAGATAAGGAAATAAAATTAATATTACTTTCTCTTATTTAAGAAACAAATACAAACAAGGAAAATGGTTATAAAAAAAAAAACTGGTAAACAAAATTATGTCAAAACGAGAATAATAATTCTTGACTGTTCTAACTGAAAAAAAAAAATCCTATCCTTTATTGAAACACTTGTAGAATGTATCATGTAATATTCATCATACGTACATTTGAAAACAATTGTATACATGACCAAAATAAAATCTAATAAATACTATCTCCATGTATATATCGAAATCCACAATTATTCATGTTAACTAAAAGATAATGTCATCAAGAGCATTCTAAGAACATCAAAACAGAGAGTAAGGGGAAGGCCGAGGAAATAGATGGCTAGATGGAATAACAGACATAAGCAAAGAACAAAACATTTCGTTTTTAACCACAACCAGATACGTCAAAGAAAGACGTTCCATTTATGAGCAGAGATAATCAACAACAAGCAAGCAAATATCTAGAGACACCATAGTATACTAATAACAACCTCCTTTCTATGCCACGCATCAGTAGCTACATAGAAGAAAATATTTCAATGATTTTATTTCAATTTGTGAAAATCTTCTATTGGTGAAATCATAGAGTGCCATCTTCGCATCGAAGGTTGGCTACCATGGAGCGCCATTCTTCACTGTCTCTTGCTTTGATGATGCAGGTTGTCATAGGCTGGTTTGTTCATCTTTTGATGTTACTCGTCCATGTTAGTCTTGGACACTCTCTTTGACTCTTTTACCCTGTATTTTCCCCTCCAGAATTACTTTTAGTAGGCTCTTGTGTCTTTTAACATACCCCAAAAATCGCATTTGTCTTGTTTGAATTGTGCTTAGTAGTTCTCTTTTCATTTTTAGTTGCTTTAAGACTTCATCGTTTGTTTTCTTTTCCTTCAATCCAATTCTACATATTCTTCTATATATCCACATTTCAAAGGCTTCAATTCTCTGTTCTGTTTTCTTGTCTAATGTCCATGTTTCTGCACCATATAGGAATGTTGAGAAGACATAACATTTTGCTATTCTTAGTTTTAGCCCTTCTGTTATTTGTTTTAATGTTAGTATGTTCTTCGTGACATTAAAATTACTTATTGGTAAAATACATAGTTGCATATACACCTTTAAAGTAATTGATGTTTTCTGGTCACTTTCATATCATGAAATATTCTTTAATCACCTTTTGTTTATTGAAAAAAATATTCATTTGTATACAGCCTCATTCTGATAAATATGTAACACTGAACTCTTTCATCGTAATTATGCAGTCTCACTTTGAAACGAAACAGTCAGTGATGTGAAATTGTTTGATGTTGATAGGAAAACGACACAATGTAGTCAATGTGTTCACTTGGTTACCTTTAGACACCGAGGCGCTGAGTTTGGCTCACATTATAAATATACGTAGAAGACAAATTATAATAATGAATATTATTATGGAAGAAATCTCCGAGGCGGTAGATTAGTGAATCATTTCAGGGAAGAGTATGTTTACAGCACTAGAGAAATAATCACAAATAATCAACAGCAGTAAAAAAAAAAAAAGAAAAAAAAAGAATATATGGTCCGAAGTAGGATCAAGGCCAATTTGATCGTGTGCTCTAGTGTCTGGTTCTCATGGCATGGAGTTGTGCCGAGGAGTACAGGTTCGATCCTGTTTCAGACCATCTATTGTTATTTTATTTATTTTTTAAAACATTTTTCGTACACATCATGAGAGAGGAAAATTGGAATACTTCAACACAACTGGCAAAATACAGGGAAAGAGAAATTGCGGATGACAAAGAGAGAAAATACTGGATAGCTTGGTGTCATGGCATGGAAAACGGTCAACAACAGAACTGATACGATGCACGTAGATAGAAGGTCGTGGAATGACACGATCGCTTACGCCAACCGGTATGACACATGATGATGATGATTGTTCCAATATATAAAGCATAAACCTGTTGTGCCAATATATAAAACAAGGAGTCGGACAAGATGTGTTCTGTCGCCGGATTCGTTCTCACTTTACAGCGAAAACTTGACATCAAGAGTAGACAAAAATGAAATTGAAGTCAACGGTCACAACATAAATATTGGTTATTGGTTATGGAAGGCCTCGGTCTCACAGCAAACGAATTAAAATCCATAATTGCTCAACCGCCCGTGCCAGTGGAATCATCCGAATTACCAACTCATCTCCCAAACAAAGAAAGGTAACTGTAGTCCCCATCGTAGCAGTCTCAGCACACGCCAAAAGACATAAGGCGAAACCGCGCAGAAAGTGAACACAGCCAACTGTTCCCTGTCATACGATATCATCATTCATCGTAAACAAGCGGGATATCGAAGCAGGATCAAAACGGATGAGACACACAGCTCACGGTGTGCACAGAGCACTTAACTCAGTAGCTCCTGCAACAAGCCGGACTTGGAATATGAGGAAACTGCAAGAAGGAACAACTTTTCAGACATAGCCTTCAATGGTTCCTGCCGCCTATCCACCATATACCATGGGAGTTCACGTCCTCCCGAAAATGATGATCGTCATAGCACTTGATGATGTTAGGCCGTCATTGATGACTCCAATTCCAAACATATAGACACACAGTGGTGGTAATTTGTCATTTCCAATCCAACAGAAGCCACATGACCTGTAGTTAGTAAAACCACAGAGAGAATATGATTTTGTGACCTTCACTGATTCACTCTTAGATGTGAATGTGTAGTTTACACAAGAGGAGAAGTTTTCAACTACAGTGATTCCATTTAAGGCAATTCTGGGATAGCAAGGCAAGTCTCCTTTATAGCAGCAGAACTTGATGTTCTCCGCTCCCTTCTTGTAGCTGCTGCCACACGATTCTGATGTCTCATTAACTTGGACATCATTCAAGAACAATGTCAGATTAACATTCCATAGATATGGCTCTGCTGATGAAGTGCTTGGTGCAACAGTTGTATCAATCATACTGGAGGCTCCTGGTCTGTGGTCATTAATATCACAGACGGCACATGGTGTTGTTATATTCAGTATTTCTTTCTGGGGTGTAAATATGTGGCACACACATGGAGAGTGGTTTGTGGTCACAGTAATCCCATTAAAGGCAATTCTATGGTAGCATGGCATAGCTGTTTCAGAACAGCACAATCCTGTGATGTTTTCTGTGTTAAATATAACATAAATATATTTATACTTGGTTACAAATGGGCAAATATAGGAAAAGAGATATCGCTGACGACAAAGAGAAAATATAGCTTTGTGTCATTGCATGGAAAACAGTCAATAGCAGAATTGATACGATGCATTGTGGATAGAGATTGTGGAAGGACATAATCGCCTAAGCCAACCCTTATGGCACATATATATATATATATATATATATATATATATATATATATATTGTTGTTCTACAGAAGAGGAAATGTGGATTTATAGAAGAATAGGTAGAATTGGATGGAAAGAAAAGAAAACAAACGATGAAGTTTTAAAACAAATAAAAATAGAACTACTAAACACAATTCAAACAAAACAAATGAAATTTTTGGGGCCATGTTGAAAGACACAACAGCCTACTATAGGTAACAGAGGCAGACCAGACCAAGACTAACATGGACGAGTCAAAAGATGGACAAGACAGCCTATGACAACCTGCACCAAGAGACAGAGCAGAATGACGCTCCATGGTAGTCAACCTTCGATGCGGAGACGGCACTCTATGATGATTATTACTGTGGATAGAAGATTGTGGAAGCTTATGCCAAACGGTGTGGCACATACTGATGATAGATATATATATATATATATATATACATGTATATATATATATATATATATATATATATATTGTTCTACATTACAGATACAACTAGAGTCGTATCCCCTTTTCTTGATACGATAACGGGTTTAATAACTGTAACGTTATTTCCAATCATGAGGACCTTCGTCAGCAGAAAAGACAGGTCCATGGAGTCAGTGGAAGATGAAATATTGCAGAACGTTGAATCACGTCTGTGAAGTGAAGTATCATGCAGTGACTAAGAGTCTAATAATAGACTGTATCTATCAAGATTTTGTCCAAGTATGTCTAATGAAGGAAGTATTGTAATATTTAACATTGAAATGAATATTTATTTATTTTTATTTCATACTGCATACTGCACTGAACTGATAGATAATTTATTATAAATATTAATTTAATATGCAATATAATAAATTAAATACACAAATAATAAGGCAATAAGGTAAATATGGGTTTAACATCGTAAATTAATTAAAGTTAGTTTAGTTAAGAGTTAATAATAATAATTATTATATATATATTAAATTTTAAGGTATTCCTAGTTTGATCAGATATATATTTCAGTTTGGAAGAGTGATGTCCCCTAAAATATGTCTGCCAAAATACAGTGGTTCTACGCATTCTTGGCGTTGGGGTCATTACGCCGATTGGTAATCAACCGCACAATTCCCTTCGATCAGAGATCATAATTAGGCCGAGTGGCGTCGTTTTTGTCACGCGTTATAATATATTTATAAATATTAACACTAAAGCAAAACCTAACCCTGGACCCAACGCCCAATCAACAGATACTCCGAAATGATTACATGCCAGCGTAATGACCCCAACGCCAAGAATGCGTAGAACCACTGTATTTGGCAGACATATTTGAGGGGACATCACTCTTCCAAACTGAAAGACTATATCTGATCAAACTAGGAAATTACCAATTTTAATATTATTCATTATTCAAATTATATATTCTGTAGTATGAACAGTGTAACCGTGTCACCCACTGAAATATCTGAAGTGAATGAATGAAATTACTATCATCATCATGTGCCATACCGGTTGATGTAGACGATCATATCCTTCCACAATCTTCTATCTACAGTTACAGTAGGGTGACCATTTTTTCCCCATTATTTTCGGGGACATTTGTCATATTTTTTACATTTCAGAGGATTTTTTTGCTTATTTCTGAGACTGTCCCACAAAATCGGGGACGACCGATATATATATATATATATTATATATATATATATATATAATATATATATATATAATATATAAATATATAATATATATATATATATAATATATTAATATATAATATATATATATATATGTGTGTGTGTGTGTATATACATATATTTATATATATTAAACACAATTCAAACAAAACAAATGAAATTTATATATAAATATTTATATATATATATATATATTATATTATATATATATATATTTATATATATAATTTTTATATATAAATAAATAATTTATGGAAGAAAAACGCATTCCTAGGCAAATACTATATGGTGAGCTAAAACACGGAAAAAGACAAATCGGCAGACCTAAACTACGATATAGAGATATCTGCAAATCATCTCTGAAAGACTTCTCCATCTGTGAAAACGACTGGCAACATCTGGCAAGTGATCGCACATCATGGAGAGCATGTATAAGGAACGGTATAACAACATTTGAGACTGTGCTAAGATAGGACTTAGAAGAGAAGAGACTCATGAAAAAGGATGGTAAACCCTGTGGATCAGCGAGCCTGACCTGTTCATTATGTGACCGCGTGTGTTTGTCAAACATTAGTAGAATTAGCCATGAGAGAAGCTGTTCGGCAAAAACAATACCTCAAAAAAATATGCAATAGCCTCCACTAGACCGTCTGACAAGACGAAAAGGGCCATATATATATATATTTATAATATGTGTGGGTGGGTGTGTGACTGTGTGTATGTAAGAAATTTTGTAGATGCAAAAAAAAAAAGATACTTTAAATTTCATAATAACTGTGTTTATTTGCTGTTTGATTTTATTTTTGTTAATATTCACGGTACTTATGCGATATACACACTTAATGAAATTACAATAGCTAGTTTTGTTTCTCAATAACAAAAAAAAAGTTTAAAATAAAAAAAATGTAAACAACATATAGATATCAATTGCAATATTAAAGTAATGGTTACAGTACCTTATTTCTACTGAAGAGGTTGTTGCCTTGGCATGGTACTTGTTTTTTGAGAGTATCTTTCTCAAGATCTCATGATTTGAAGCAAGTTTTTCACTGAAGCTTTCACACGATAAATTAATGTTAGTATTTACTGTTAACATGGCTTGCACCGTGCTCACATTAATCCGTGATTTCTCTTCGGACCAGACGTAGTTCATTTGAGAAAATAGTCTTTCTACGGATGCATTGCTGCCAGGTAAGCACATAAAAAGTTCAAGAATTCTCTTCACATTAGCATATGGTACATTATTTTCTTTCAAGTACCTGAGTACTTCATTCCATTTTCTACATGGGGGCTTGTTACTGAACCAATCACATTATTTTTGCAACAGATGACCTCGCAAATAAGTAAATTCATCAAAGAGCTCATCACGATTGACGTTTACAACTTCATGACACTTTGAAGATATCTGTTCTACTGCATTATCAAAATGTTTCCTATCAGGCACATTATGCAAGAGAAGTTAGCTCAGTTGTGACAAGTCCTCATTGTGCTTGTTCCAAGACTGCAAGTAATGTACATTAGTATTATAGAATTCTTTACATATTTGGAAATACCTTTCCTTTTGGATGTCACCACTTTCTACTAAATCAGTTAGCAAACTCTTTACCATGTGTGGGATGAAATTTTCATCGCGTTGAGTTTCTAATTTTATAATGAGATTGTTCACAGCTAGTGCTGATTCTGTTGCACTCTTGTCATCACCTTAAATCACCTTAATTGTTTCATGGAAGAGTGATGCGTGAGAATGAGCAAAGCTGAGCCAAAGCTCTGATTCACTGTTTTCAAAGAATTGTTTCAATATTGTAGGACAGTGTGTTTCTGACAAGAAGAAAGACATCAGTGATTGATACAGTTTCAATATTCTTTCCAAGGCTGGAAGTAATGACAACCACCTTATATTCAAATAACCTAATAATTACTTAAACTCCTGTCTAGCAAATTCACAGAAGTCTTTTAGGCGTTCTACACGAACCGTGTAAATGTGAAAGTATCCAAATATTTTTGTTACAATCACTTCCATATCCATAGGCATGGAATCAAACGCTGTTTTTGCACAATTGTGAATTATGTGTGCGTTGCAACCAAGACCCATTATGTGTCTGGTTAACTTGGACTTTATTTTAGTTATGACATGATCTCTCCCTTTCCTCAATAAGCCCCCAAAGTTTGTATTTGTATTGTCTGCTGAGAGTCCAACAATCTTTTTGTTTAAGTCAAAATTATCAATTGCTTTCAACAATTGTTCAGATATTATGTTGGACGTTTCTCCTGGGATATCTATGAAAGCAATCAGTTTGGTCTTTACTGAGTTTCCAGCTCATAAGCCTGAAAATAATGAACTAAAATAGAAAGTAGCTTAACATGTTTATGATTAGATGTATCACAAGACAATGTTACGAAGCTGACAAATTTGAGGTCATTTTTTTAGTTCATCAATAGCCCAAGGAGCAAAAACATTGGTAATTATGGATTCACACTTTGTTCTTGCACAGGAAAATTGTTTCGTTGAAAATTTCTTTTGTAGAATTGTACAATCCATACTGCGGAAACTGTGATTATGAAGTACAGTATGACATGCGCAGGTTCCTTCATGAACAGCTAGAGTGTATTCATCTTTTAAGGGTTCTGTTTTACAAAAATAATTTGTCATACACCCAGACAGACTTAAAAGCAGCACATCCTTATGCTTTTTTGCCTGTAGATGATCAGTTATTGATGTCCTTCCACCACTTGCTATAGAAACATTTGAACGACATATATTACATTTTACTAGTGTTCCATCCTCTAAAATTGTTTGTATAATAAATGGAAATTCAGCTTTCAGCAAATCACTAAAATGACACTTACGTTTTCTGGAAAGCATTGTTTTTATGTAACAGACATCCACTGATCACAAAAAGAAAACACAACTGCACTGTACTGTCATTACACTCAGATTGATTTGAAAATTGGCCGGGAAAGATACTTTGGTGGGAGATGTCAGGAAAGGCAGGGGTCGAGGAGAGAGAGAGAGAGAGAGAGAGAGAGAGTGTCTGCTTTTTAAAAAATTAAATTCATCCCAATAGAAGTCAGTGGCTGAATAGAAGTGACGTAGCACCGCGCTTCAAGAGTTCAAAGAGCTATCTCTGACACAAGGCGTCCAAGTCTTCTCTTTTATCTTCCTGCTAATGCTGCTCAGTCTGGGATAAAGAAACACAACTCAGTAACGTCCTGAGTCCTAGTGATTATTTTAAAAGAGGGCCAATTCCGTGTATGAGCATTTATTTATTCACTGAAATCGGGGACAAAATAGGGGACAAATTTCTTTCGGGGACAACTTCTACACTTCGGGGACTGTTCCCAAAAATCGGGGATGAATGGTCACCATAATCTACAGTACATCGTTTCAATTTTGCTGTGGACCGTTTTCCATGCCATGACACCAAGCTATCCAGTATTTTATCTTTGTCGTCCGCAATCTCTCTTTCCTGTATTTTGCCAGATATAACCAAGTATTCCAATTTTCCTTTTCTCATGATGTGCTCGAAAAATGTTGTTTCTTTCTGATGTTTCTTAGGAGCTCCATTTTTGTACTGACCTCTTTTAGAACTTCCTAGTTGGTCATTTTAGCTGTCCAGGGAACTTTCAACAATTTTTCCGACAAATCCCATCTCTTTGGCATCTAATTGTCTTTTAATTTATTTGCTTACTCTCCATGATTCGCTTCCATAGGTCAGAATTGGCTCACTGATGAATTCTCCTTCTCACTTCTATTGACATATTTTTGTTGCATAAGATTATTTTCATTTTCTGAAATGCTATTTTGGCTTGAGCTATTCTGCTTTTTATTTCTGTGGTGCATCTTCCCTCTGATGCTATTTTTGTGCCCAAGAATTTGACGCATTGCACTTGTTTCAGATTTGTCCTGTTTATTTTTATGCTGCATGATGGTGATGATTGTTTCTTTGATATGACCATTGCATCTGTTTTCTTACTATTCAGACTGAGACCTTTCTTGTTGCTTTCTTTTACTATTATGTCTATCATTTCTTGTAGTTCGTTCTCTCTCTCTCTCTCTGCTATTAGGGCCGTGTCGTCCATATATTGCAAATTTTTGTCCTGTTTGGTTGCTAATTCTTATGGCTGCTGTTTATTGCCAGTACATGTTTTTTTTCAGGATTTGCAGATCTTTGTCATCAATGTTTAATGTCTCCAACATATTGATTATTTCCACATGCTTTACTTTGTCAAATACTTTTGTGTAATCTATTAAAGCACATATATAGATCTTTCTTTACCTCTGTAGCTCTTTCTATCAATGTTCTCCGGATGTATATTGCATTATTGGTGCCCTTTCCTCCCGCAAATCCACATTGTCCTCACTTATTTCTGGTTTTATTTTGTTCCTTACATGTCTCATGATGATTCTTAGTAATATTTTCATCATATGGCTCGTGAAACTAATAGTGTGATGGTTTCACAATCAGTGGTGCCTGACTTCTTTGGCATGGCTACAAAGATAGATTTTAGTAGATCTTCAGGTATGTATCCTATGTCATTGAGTAGTTTTGTTATGACTTGTACTCCCAGCTCTCCTAATGCATTTATCTCTTCGATTGTTATATTGTCGGGACCTGGAGCTTTGCCTCTTTTCATGTGTTGAATTGCATCCTCCACTTCACTCTGCATTATTGTTGGTTCTGCATCATTGTTTGAATTTTTTAGCTTTGGTCTTTCATCATCATAGAGTTGACTGATATATTCTGTCCATCTTCCCATTATCTTCTCCTGTCCCATTATTATATTTCCTTCCTTTGATTTCACACATCCTGAAACTTTGACTTCTTTTCTTCCTGTTAATTCATTTAACTGATTGTGCATAAATTTTGAGTCTTTCTTTTGTTGTTTTTCCATTTCTTCACATTTCTGCTTTAACCATTCTTCCTTTGCTTCTTTGCATTTGTTTTGGATCTCTTTGTGCAAAATTTTGTTTGTCCGTTCTTCTTTCTTATGTTTTTGTCTTTCATCCATTAGGGCTAGTATTTCTTCTGTCATCCATTTCCTTTTGTTGATTCTTTTAGTCACTGGTATTACTTCTTTTGATATTTGTTGAATCGATTGTTTGAGTATTTTCCACTGCACCTCGATGTCCTATATTTTCTCGATAACATTATATCTATTTTGTACTATTGTACGGTACTTATCACTCATCTGTCTATCTACTCTAAGCATATCTAGTTATAATTTAATATTTCTTGGGGATTTTTGCGTCTTCTGCAGTTTTATTCTTATCTTTCCAACTACTGGCACTTGATCACTATTGCAATCTACTCTTAGCCATGTTTTAACAGATGTTAGCCTATTCCTGAATCTTCTCTGTACCAGTATAAAATCAGTTGGATTATGTACTTTGTTGTCTGGTCTTTGCCATGTCCATAGTCATCTAGGGTGTTGCTTGAACCAGGTGTTACCTATAATCATTTCATGTGTCTTTGCCCAATCTATCAATCTATCTCCTCTGTCATTCATCTTTGCAATGCCATGTCCTCCAGTTACATTTTGCACTTTAGCTGTTCCTACCTTTGCATTGAAATCCCCTATTATAATAGTTATTTTTTGGGATTTACAGTTTTTTGGTCATCTGTAAATCATTGTGCCAATGTCTTCTTCTTCTCTATTACTTGTTGGTGCATAATTTTAAATTATGTTGATATCCATTGGTCTTACCTCTCATTTTAACTAGCATAATTCTAACTGATACTGGCCAAAATCCTTTCACTGTTTTGCTTCTTTCTCTATCTAACAAGATGCCAACTTCTCTTTCATGTGTGGTTTCCCCAGAGTAAATTACATTTCCACTGTCACGTTGTTATAATCCTGCTCCTTTTCATCACATTTCACATAGTCCCAAGATGTTCAGTTTCATTCTCTTCATTTCTTGGCTGATGGTTTCTTTTTTGCCACCTGGAATGTTTATCTAATGTTCCAAGTTTCTACTGATAGTGTCTCTCTATTTTTGATCTTGTATACAGTAGCTTGCCATAAATTTTAGAAGTAGTGATCTCTTCAATATGTGCCATTCTGGCACGCAAGGATTCTGTTTTTGAGATTGTAGTTCTGCCATATGTTCCAGCTTCGGCTCGAAAGGACAATAGATAGATAGATAGATAGATAGACAGACAGACAGACGGACGGACGGACAGACAGACGGGCGGGTGGTAGGGTGGACGGACGGATGGATGGCGTCATGTGCTACAGGTGACACCCAATTGTCATCAAGCTACTATAATATATATATATATATATATATATATATATATATATATATATATATATATATTCACCTGTAGCACATGACGACCCCTACCGGATGAGTTGGCTGTAAAGTCCCCATTAACGTCGTTAGCTGTAGATATTAAGTTGCATTTGGACATAAATTTAATTGGCAATATAAGAAGGTAGTTTGGAAAATACAATAGTATAATAATAGCATTAACTATTTTATAGCCAATCATTTTACCACACTCAGACTTTAGGCCTGCAATAATAATTATATAGGCGTAAGGGCAAGGCTGATATAACATTTCGTACTTACTTAACAGAACAGTGAAAGGCTTGTCTTGTACAAACATAGGTCTCTTCATGAACTTCATCGTGTTTCTTACATTTATATTAAAACATATAATAAATAAAAAATATTCTAAATATAATTATTATATATGTTAAATGCATGTTTATTATATTTGCATAAATGTATATACATATTATTGATGAAGTTGTAAAGAGTCAGTGATAATAATAATTAGCAGACAGTTGAAGATTTAATTTTCGACCTACTTAAGTTTAATTTAGATTATTTCGAACCATCACTATAGCCTGGTGGAGGCGAAGGCGTGCCTCCCAGCACCAGAGCTGGAAGTTGTCAGCGACCCACAGCTGATGGCTTGTGCCAGGATCGGTGAACCAAAACCATCAAGACCCTGCTCCACCTCTCCGCAGTGCCTCCAGTAATAGACTAACCTGTCTAGTCTGGCCAAGTGAGCAGGGATCGAAGAGGGTAGACAACCTGGTACTCAAAAATGTCGTGCTGAAGTCGGATGTGTTGGGCCGAAAGGCGCAAATATAACAGTTATACTGCAAACCACAACACGATGCAGACACGTCCATTTAACGTCCTATTAAGGATGGATGATGAAGAGGAATTCTACAGTCTACGAATACTCTAGAATACTTTAGTCATCGGGCGAACACAAGCAAGCAACTATGGCCTGGTCACTTCTCCAAAGCATCACACTTCTTATGGATAGTCGAATGCTGCACTGAAGTAATCTTTATAGATTTTTCATAGACATATTGAATTGAAATTGAATCATATTTGTTTTAGTTTTGTCTCATATATTTGTTTTAGTTTTGCTTCACATATTTGTTTTAGTTTTGCCTCACATATTTGTTTTAGTTTTGCCTCACATATTTGTTTTAGTTTTGCCTCACATATTTGTTTTAGTTTTGCCTCACATATTTGTTTTAGTTTTGTCTCACATATTTGTTTTAGTTTTGTCTCACATATTTGTTTTAGTTTTGCTTCACATATTTGTTTTAGTTTTGCCTCACATATTTGTTTTAGTTTTGCTCACATATTTGTTTTAGTTTTGCCTCACATATTTGTTTTAGTTTTGCCTCACATATTTGTTTTAGTTTTGCCTCACATATTTGTTTTAGTTTTGCCTCACATATTTGTTTTAGTTTTGTCTCACATATTTGTTTTAGTTTTGTCTCACATATTTGTTTTAATTTTGTCTCACATATTTGTTTTAGTTTTGTCTCACATATTTGTTTTAGTTTTGCCTCACATATTTGTTTTATAATTGCCTCACATATTTGTTTTAGTTTTAGTCTCACATATTTGTTTTAGAATTGCCTCACATATTTGTTTTAGTTTTGCCTCACATATTTGTTTTAGTTTTGCCTCACATATTTGTTTTAGTTTTGTCTCACATATTTGTTTTAGAATTGCCTTACATATTTGTTTTAGTTTTCCCTTACATAAATATAGTAAAAACTACTTACAATAATTCACTTCTTGTTTTTTTTTTTTTTTTTTAACATTTAAAATGACATAATCCTCCAATTATTTCACCTTCAACAAAGTTCTAATTACTCTCAAGCCATACCCAACATTATGTTGCAATTAATATATCTCCATGTTATTTATAGTAGCATGGCTGTGGCCAGAAGCAACATGGATACTGATAATTTCATTGAGGAGGATTACTCACAACCAATATACAAGGATGGACGATATCAGAACCCATGGTCAACTTGGAAAGGCCCAATGACACTGAGTAACATGATCACTTTTGTAGTGAGGACAAAAAATGAATCAAATGTCCCAGATAAATCAGTAAGTTTCTTCTATATTGTGTTTTGTCTGTTTTGACATTTAAATAGGAATTTTGCTCTTTTGAATGACACTATGTGATGAAATTGTTCATTACGATAGTCTGAGCCAAGTCTCATAGAACCATGTCAGCAGAGAGACAATCTTTGGCACTCATATTTTAAAATAGTTTTCATATTTTATTAGCAAAAAGAGAGATAATGTCCAATATTTGGAAAAAACAAACTACATTTTTTGGCCATGTAATGAGAAAGGAACAGCTGGAATATATTGTGACAACTGGAAAAATTGAGGGATGAAGAGATAGAGGGAAGCAAAGAGAAAAGATGCCAGATAGCTTAAGAGAATGGCATGCTAGAAGGTCAATAACAGAAATAATAAATAACTGTTGAGATCGAAAGTTGTGGAGAGACATGATCACCTATGCCAGCAGGCATGGTACTTGATGATGATATATTTTTTTCTACTTCTATTCATGTTCAGATGCCTAAGAAGAATACTCTGTGTACAATGGTATGAATTCAAGAGTAATATAGAGATAAGAGAAATGGCCACGAAACCAATGATTTCATCAACAGCTAGAAAGAGAAGATGGACATATGTTGGACATGTGCTGAGAAGAGACAACAAGAGAGTTTCATAACAGGTTCTTCTATGGGGAAACATCAGCATACAGGAAAAGAAGGAGACCTAGAGAGACATTAAAAAGAGCACTTCTAAGAGAAGCAAAGTTGGCAGGCATAGACTCATTAGATAGGATCAAACATTTTGCCAAGAATAGAGATGGATGGCAAAAAAAGACACTAAAGACACATGCAATATCTGGCGGCGATGCAAAAATCAAGCTCAAGATTCATGTTCCAAGGTTTTTACTCTAAAATTGAGAAGGCATTGAAAGATCTTGTTATATCTAATGTAGACCAGATTACTAGTCAGGAAGTGCACAACTTAATCCAATAATCTATAGGACCAATTATAAATTTACTGTCAACAATTAAAGAATGAAAATTAAAATGGTACAAACATGTTGCAAGATCTACAGGCCTAGCTAAGACAATTCTACTACTTGGTACAGTAGCAGACAGAACGGCAGACATAGATTGGAAGACAACATCAGAGAACAAACACGATTGATCTTTGTTGTATCTCAGAAAGATTTTCATCATATCTTAGAAAGATTTTCATCATATCTCAGAAAGATTTTTTTTCATCTTATCTCAGAAAGATTTTCATCATATCTCAGAAAGATTTTCATCATATCTCAGAAAGATTTTCATCATATCTCAGAAAGATTTTCATCATATCTCAGAAAGATTTTCTTCATATCTCAGAAAGATTTTCATCATATCTCAGAAAGATTTAAATCATATCTCAGAAAGATTTTTGTCATATCTCAGAAAGCAACTCTCAATCATGAAGATTGAGACCCACTAAGATATGGGACTGATGAATGAATGAAAAATTAATAAAAAGGGAAATTTTGTCTGTGTATTATTTTTTATTATTTTTATAATATAATTTATTGGTGTTTAATTTATCAAAATTTGTATTTCAGGAGTTGGACAAAACATTACCAGTAATCAAGCCTGACCTGTCTCAGTACAAATCGTCACCTACACAAGGTATTCGCCACATGTGGATTGGTCACGCATCATCGCTTGTTCAATTTGATGGAATTACATTACTTACTGATCCTATTTTCAGTGACCGCTGCTCACCAACACAGAGTGTTGGCGTAAAGAGATATAGACCCCCACCATGTACAATACAAGACCTACCAAAAATAGACTGTGTGGTTATTAGCCATAATCATTATGATCACCTGGACCACAGGAGCGTGGTGGAGCTAAACCAAAGGTTTGATTGGTGATTTTTTTTTTAATTTAACTTTTTCTTTTATTCAGTTTCATATTTATTAATTTAACTTTTGCTTTTATTCAGTTTCATATTTATAAATTTAACTTTTGCTTTTATTCAGTTTCATTCTCGGGGCAAGACGCCGGCCTCGAGACAAAGAGGTTGTGGTTTCAAATCTTAGCTGCGCCGGTTAGGATTTTTATTTATGATTTCTCTCTGTGGCAACCACCCCTGGTCTCAGCAGCGAGGCCCGGCTTGAAACGCCAATTATTCATCGACGGAAAAAATATGAGTACCTCTGAAGTTGGAGTTATCTGTCTGTGCGGCGAGGGACTCCTGTGCACACGGCTGCCAGAGAAAAATGGATTAGCACGCAAAATTCGGTTCCTAGTCTCTAGGACTTCGTCAGAGGTAAAAAGCTGGCGAACGAATAAAAACCAAAAAAATTCATATTTATAACTTTAACTTTGCTTTTATTCAGTTTCATATTTAATAACTTAACTTTTGCTTTTCTTCAATTCTTGGCATTGCTTCCACCAGATCTTAAGGAAATATAATTGTTTCTTCTTCTCCTGCATAAACATTTATACATCAATCTTAATATATCCATTAAAAAAGGTATTACAGCACAAGGTTGGTGATATCACAGTACAGCTTGTCCAGGTATGGTATTGGCAATGGCCACAAGAGCCTTCTCTATTCATTGTATGTTGGACATGACTGTACCAGTCATTTTGACTGTGCCACAGTCACATTCATCAGAGGTTCCTATTCTAGGTTATTAAAAAGATGATACTTCAATCGGTCATGATCTGTTCAGAAACTAAAACTTGTTACTTTTTCTTTTCCATTGAGCTGGTAGTAGGCATCATTTGTTCATGTATTTGTTCCGACAAACTACTTTGACTCTTAATAGTCTGCTATAAAAAGTAAAGTACCCCCGTCACGCCAAGTGGCGTATAGGGAAATATGGTGTTAGTGACCCTATATTTTACAGACCTTAGCACATGATTTTTGGGGTAATGTGGTCAGTATTACGCCCGTGCTGCTTTACTTTCCCAGAAAAAATCCGGTACCCATTTAAGGCTGGGTGAACCCGGAAGCGTCAGTTGGGATCGAACCCTACCCCTTGTCCGTGGTAGTCCAGTTCACTAACCACTGAGCTATCGCGGCTCCCAATAGTCTGCTATAATTGTTTGAAATGAGAACTATTGATTTTAATTATGTTTATATAACAACATGTTTTTTATATTAATTGAAATCTATATTTTCTATATTTTTAGTTTGTGAAGTAGTTAGTGTTCTCGTCTGCTAAGTAGATGGGTCTGGTTTTAATTCCCAAGCTGAAGTGAATTTTATTTTCTAACTAACAGCTTCAAAGTTTACTGAGGTTTTGAAAATCAACAGCAAAGATTTTACCTTGGAAGACATGACAACCTGGCATGATTGAGTTATTGAGATATTGCGTTATTGTGGGTTTATTCATCAAACATGTCTATTGTTCTATAGGTGCTTAGATCTCCTCAACATGTCTCGCAGTATCCAGCGACTGACGATTCCTGTTTTGTGTTGGTTGATAAGTCTTCTTATGTGCCCACTATGCCTCTCATTTCTGGCTGTGTCCATCTTAACTCCCATCACTTTCATCTGAAGGAGTGATGTAAACTCTTGGGTGTTGAAGTCCTGTGACTTTCCCACATCATGGAGGGCATTAATGATGCCAGCCTGGACTATTGGTTGACCAACTTCAGTGACAGCACAGCTAACCAGCCTGTCTGCTTTTCTTTTTCCCATACTCTCACATGTCCACAGGGACGAAGACAAAGATGACTTTATGTATCATTGACTTTTGCAATAACTCAACCCACAGAACCCACCTCTACATTTTTTATGTTCCAATCACAAAGTATATGTGCTACAGCCACGGTGTAGTCTTGTGACACCAACCATATGAATCGTATGTTCACTGCCATCGCCTCCATCATCATGCTACTCATAGTCATAACATATGCACCACTCTCTTCTTTGACTGTTCTGTCTGCAGAGCATGCTATTATTACCCATGCACTCCTGGTATGACACTGATCACATCTCCCATTAATGTTCTGATGGTCTTGGAAAAATATGGGCACGTCTGTGCTTATGAACACCATAATCACCACACACCATAAGTTATAACCTTGTGTAGTAGGGAGAGAGAGAAAGAAAGAAAGAAAACAGATGAGGGAAGAGGAAGACAAAGAGAATAGAAGAAAGGAGTGGGGGAAATAAGGAGAGAGGGATAGAGAGATAGGTAGAGAACAAATTAGGTAGAGAGAGTGAATGGGGGGGGGGTGGTTAGAGAAAGACATGAAAGTTGGGGGACAGTGAACACGAAATCAGCTCAAAGGACTAAGTGGTTTCTCGTGATTCTCGGGAATTGTGGGAGAGTCACGGGGAACGATTGGCTGATGGGAAAGAGTGGAGAAAATATAATTTTGAACAAGCAGAGTTGATCAAGTGGTGGGCCTGTAAGGAGGTCCCACCGAAAGAAAGGTGGTAGCTTCTTTGGCTACCGACCTTTAAAATAGTTTAGTTGATAGTTGGTTAGTTGTGCGAGCCAGTTGGCTGCAAACCCTTGAACAGCAGGGTTGTAAATTTCAATTATGTGAGCCAGTTGGCTACCAAGTTTAGGACAGTTAGTTTTAGTTCATAGTTGTTATTTGTCAGTTGGGTGAGTTAGTTGGCCACAAACCTGTGAACAGTTAGAGTTGTTAGTTGTTAGTCAATGTGTGAGCCCCTTGGCTATCAAGTTCGAACAGTTTGTGTTCAGTTACAGTTATTAGTGTGTGCCAGCGAATTACCCACACTAGAACAGGTTAGTTTTAGTGTCAATTTCAGTGTGTGAGCAGTGGACGCGTTGTGAAATAATTCATGGTGAAACAGTTACCACGGCTCCCTTGAGGCTGTTTGACTTAACCAGGTACGAAGGAAGTGGAGCAAGAAACATGTTGATTTCTTGAGGTGTGAGCAATGTGCTCTCTAACCTATTGCAGTTCTTTTGTGTGAACGCGCAATGTCAATTCATTGTAGTATGGAAAGGAGAGTTTCATTAAGAAGTCGGCAGACACGAGGCTGCTAACATTGTAATATTTTGTATGAACTTATCGATTTCCTTTCATGTGTGGAGAGTGGGAGGTCGACATTTATACTTACCTGTATGAATAGGAGAGTTCATTAGGAAGCTAGGCAGGCATGAAGCTGCTAACAATATGTGTATGGTATAAACTTAACAGTGTAACATGCTGAGGGTGTGAGGTGGACAGCACTGGGTCCATTCGGGCTTCATCATTTAATCAGTGAAGCACTCGCCACCACATAGCGACAAACGAACCACGGGTTGCATGCAGATGGCAAGGCAGATTCGGCGTAGAAATCATCAGTCAGCAGTGCGAAGTACTAATAGAACACAGGACATGCAGTGAGGCCAGCTGTAGTGTCTTATGGTGGCTGATCAAATAGAGGGTCAGTCGATCATCCATAACAGGTGTTTCATTCAACATTGGGGGTTCAATCGGGTTCAAGAAGTTGTTCAAGTGAACAAGGCAGTTGTTACAAAGAACAAATGGATTAACAATGAACATTGACACTTGTAGATTACTTTAACTTTATATTCTAAATTACTGTGATTGTACAACTTGATGATTATTTTCTTTAAATGTCATTTTTGTAAATCTTAGTATTCTATTTTTTGTTGTTGTAACTACACTGGGGTTTTACCTTCATTAAAGGATGCTTGCACAGAATAAAAGGTTGAAAATGGCAGAATAAAATCACTGACATAGAATTATGGAAAAGTACCAGTCAAGTACCAGTGGACAAAAAAGATACAACAAAGATGATGGATGGGACACACTCTGCAGAAGCAAACTGAGAGTATTACATGACCTTTTTTGGACTCCGCAGGACTCTGAGCAACCCTGGGAGCAATGAAAGGCACCTCCATCATAACAGTGGAATAAAGAGCAGATCTTGAGCCGCTAGCACACCACAGAAAATACAAAACCCTCATCCTGTTTGAAAAGTTTAAAAGGTCACCAGATCACCTTCTGAACCAAAAATTTCAAGACAGAACAAAAAAGAAAAGATTTCAATGGAAGAGCACAAACCATCTAGCAAGGGAAACCTTCAGACAGCACTCACATTCTTTAGAACCAAACAAAGATTTGTACGAAGCCCTCTCACTCAAACCATCTAGCAAGGGAAACCTTCAGACAGCACTCACATTCTTTAGAACCAAACAAAGATTTGTACGAAGCCCTCTCACTCAAACCATCTAGCAAGGGAAACCTTCAGACAGCACTCACATTCTTTAGAACCAAACAAAGATTTGTACGAAGCCCTCTCACTCAAACCATCTAGCAAGGGAAACCTTCAGACAGCACTCACATTCTTTAGAACTAAACAAAGATCTGTACGAAGCCCTCTCACTCAAACCATCTAGCAAGGGAAACCTTCAGACAGCACTCACATTCTTTAGAACCAAACAAAGATCTGTACGAAGCCCTCTCACTCAAACCATCTAGCAAGGGAAACCTTCAGACAGCACTCACATTCTTTAGAACCAAACAAAGATTGTACGAAGCCCTCTCACTCAAACCATCTAGCAAGGGAAACCTTCAGACAGCACTCACATTCTTTAGAACCAAACAAAGATTTGTACGAAGCCCTCTCACTCAAACCATCTAGCAAGGGAAACCTTCAGACAGCACTCACATTCTTTAGAACCAAACAAAGATCTGTACGAAGCCCTCTCACTCAAACCATCTAGCAAGGGAAACCTTCAGACAGCACTCACATTCTTTAGAACCAAACAAAGATCTGTACGAAGCCCTCTCACTCAAACCATCTAGCAAGGGAAACCTTCAGACAGCACTCACATTCTTTAGAACCAAACAAAGATCTGTACGAAGCCCTCTCACTCAAACCATCTAGCAAGGGAAACCTTCAGACAGCACTCACATTCTTTAGAACCAAACAAAGATTTGTACGAAGCCCTCTCACTCAAACCATCTAGCAAGGGAAACCTTCAGACAGTACTCACATTCTTTAGAACCAAACAAAGATTTGTACGAAGCCCTCTCACTCAAACCATCTTGCAAGGGAAACTTCAGACAGTACTCACATTCTTTAGAACCAAACAAAGATCTGTACGAAGCCCTCTCACTCAAACCATCTTGCAAGGGAAACCTTCAGACAGCACTCACATTCTTTAGAACCAAACAAAGATTTGTACGAAGCCCTCTCACTCAAACCATCTAGCAAGGGAAACCTTCAGACAGTACTCACATTCTTTAGAACCAAACAAAGATTTGTACGAAGCCCTCTCACTCAAACCATCTTGCAAGGGAAACCTTCAGACAGTACTCACATTCTTTAGAACCAAACAAAGATCTGTACGAAGCCCTCTCACTCAAACCATCTTGCAAGGGAAACCTTCAGACAGCACTCACATTCTTTAGAACCAAACAAAGATCTGTACGAAGCCCTCTCACTCAAACCATGGTCCAACTGTAAAAATAAAATTAAAATAATCCTACCTTTTCCAGGAATAGTCTCCAAAAATTAGCAACCTGAGACCAAATGAGAGCCCTATCACTCATTATACTTCAGGAAAAATATTCTAGAGATACATGGACTTGGGTTTTCACAGATCGATCTGCAACTAAAACCTCAAAGAAGGGAGGCAGTGGCATCTATATAACCTACCAAAGTGGAAAGACAGAAACAAACTCTCTTCCTGCTAGAGAAAGTTGCACACATTTTAGAGCAGAGGCAATGGCACTCCATACAGCCATACACAATCTCAACACACAAGATATCCCTAGTCCAAAAATTGTCACTCTCACCAATGCAAAGTCAGTCATACAAGCAATGTCATGCCCTAAACAGGACAGACTCATCAAAGAAATAAAAAGCAACATATGTTCGCTGTCAGAAAAGACAGAACTGGTACCTGCAGTAAATACCAGCACATTATCGCATCCCTGGAATGAGAAGGCAGATAACTTGCAAAAGCAGGTGTGAGCCTTCAATGGTTCAACCAACCCCAGAGCCTCAAAGAAATAAAATAATCCTGAAGCAAGCTAGGAAAAAGAATGGATAGAGGTACATGAAAAATATGAGCCAGAACATGGCAGCCTAAACAGACTTAGCAGACATGAGCAGACCAAGATATTCAAACTCTGAATAGCTCATTGTGGCCTCAGAGCACATCTACACACGATAGGACTCAGGTGACTTTGCAACATGTTACTATGGAGCATAAAAAAAAAAAATTAAAGCAAACACTACTGGACTGCAGAACTCTAAACCATAAGAACACAAATATGGCCAACAGAAACAACCCTACAGGACAAGTTATGGGTAATCAGGGATGATCTTAGACATGTACATGACCAAGACTGGCCTAAATGTATAAATGCATAGCAATAGCTGATCACCGAAGAAAAAGAAGAAGAAATTCCCAGGGGAAGAGACAAAGAAGAGGACCAAAATATTCTTGGAGAAGACAAGGGTGGAAGCTGAGATGGAGACGATAGGTTAGACATGGAATGATCTTAAAAGAATGGCAAGAAACAGAATGGCTTGGAATGTGTTCATTGAAAACCTGTGCTCCACTGGGAGCTGAAAGGAAGAATAAGACTATGGTTTTTGCTGCAGGCACTCTTTTTTTTTTTTTTATAATCCCATGGTTAGGTTTGGAGATGATCTGAGATGGTATGTGCCCATGGGTCTCAAGAAGTGGATGAATGACAATGGATGCAACAATGTAGTTGAGCTCTCTTGGTGGCAGGAGCATCTTCACAGTGATCTTTCAAGAGTGACATTCATCAGTACACCTTGTCAACACTGGTCAAAGCGTAGCCTTTTAGACACTAACCAGGTTTGTTTAATGATTTTAGTTTGGAAATCAAGATTATGGTAATTATTTTTCAATCAAATGCAGATTGAAGATGTTTTTCTATGTCTGCCAGGCTTTAATCCTTTAAGCTCTTTTGATGGTCTTTGTGGTATGAACAAGATGAGTTCTTCATGATATTTATCCATTCTTTCCTTTTGCATGCTAGTTTGTGAGTTTGTTCAAGTGTTTCTTCCTTCCAGTTTTTGATATTATCTATTTTCGTCTTTGATTCCTGCTGGAAGCAGTGTGAATTTTACTCGTGGTTGGAAAAAAATACCTTCGCTGTTAACCCAGCCATTGACAGAAATGGGTACCAGGGTAATACTCTGGGAAGGTGAGGAATGCCGCCTCACATGACGAATTTTCATGCTTGAAACGACACTATCCAGAAGTGTTCGAAGACTTCTGGATAGGCGGCCAAGCACATATGGGTGAAAACTTGCATGCTAAGATGCTGATTAAGTCTTGTACTTTACCTTTACCTTTCGTCTTTGACAAAATGGATATTTGTATGTACAGAATCATTATACTCAGACAATATCCATCAATAATTTGTCTTATTCTTTCTGGCATGCACCTGATACTACTAAAAGAATGGATAGTCGTCTTCGTCATCCATCCTTACAAAGACATTAAGTGGATGTGAATGCAATATATTATGATTTGCAGTTTGAACTATTCTTTTTCAGCGATTTTGAATTCTCTTTCAAAAGTGGACGCAGATTCTCAGAAGTTGACCCTAGTCTAAGCAGACCACCCATCTCTAACACTGATGAAACCATGGCAGGTGTGCAAGAAATCTGATGTACAAATCAATGTCTGACTGTTATAAATGTTGCAAAGGATGTTGGAATATCATTTGGTATGTGCCATATCAATCCTGCAATACACCCTGTGGCAACAGTGGCATACCAGTAATTGAATTCTACACCATAACAATGTCTGCTTATTTGGTCTGTCATTACCTTTACATTCTTGGCTAAACAGAACATTCAGTTGCTCCCACACACTACATACACTACATACTACCCTGACCTTGATAATGAGACATGTTCTTGTTCTTACAACTTGAAAAAAACAACAGCAAAAGGCTGCAGATTTTATGAAATTGGGGATATTTATGCCAACTTGACAAGGATAATGGGAGCTTATACAAAAAGGTGCCAGTCAAGGATACTTTCTTCATTGACAGGAACACTGGAACAGGAAAAAAACAACAGGAGCACTGGAACAAGAGAATAAACAACAGGAGCACTGGAACAAGAGAATAAACAGGAGCACTGGAACAAGAGAATAAACAACAGGAGCACTGGTCCAGGAAAATAAAGAACAGGAGCACTGGAACAGGAGAATAAATAACAGGAGCAATGGAACAGGAGAATAAACAACAGGAGCATTAGAACAGAACAAACAACAGATGCACTGGAACAGGGGAATAAACAACATGAGCACTGGAACAAGAGACTAAACAACAGGAGCACTGGAACAAGAGAATAAACAACAGGAGCACTTGAGCAGGAGAATAAACAATAGGAGCACTGGAACAGAACAAACAACAGGAGCACTGGAACAGGAGAACAAACAACAGGAGCACTGGAACAGGAGAACAAATAACAGGAACACTGCAACAGAAGAACAAACAGCAGGAGCACTAGAACAGAAGAACAAATAACAGGAGCACTGGAACAATAGAATAAACAACAGGAGCACTGGGACAAGTGAATAAACAACAAGAGCGCTAGAACAGAACAAAGAACGGGAGTTTTGGAACTGAAGATTAAATGACAGGAGCATTAGGGTGCTACATTGAAAGAGATTAAACCATTCATATATATATATCATCATCATCAAGTACCGGGCCTACTGGCGTAGGTGATCATGTCTCTCCACAACTTTCGATTTAGGCAGCTATTTATCATCTCTGTTGTTAACCTTCTGCCGAGCCATTCTCTTAAGCTGTCTGTTATTTTCTCTCTTTGCTTCCCTCTATCTCTTCGTCCCTCAATTTTTCCAGTTGTTACAATATATTCCAGTTGTTCTCTTCTCATTACATGGCCAAAAAATGATGATTGTTTCTTCCTAATATTGGAAATTAGCTCTCTTTTTGCTTTGACCTCTCTCAGAACATTTTCATTTCTCTTCTTAGCTGTCCATGGTACTCTCAACATTCTTCTGTAAAACCACATTTCTACAGACTCCAGTGATGTTCTTGTCTGTTGTCTTATTGTTCATGATTCGCATCCATATGTTAAGACTGGCTCTACATAACATTTAAGAACTCTTTTTCTTGTTTCTATTGTCAAAAATGGATTGCATAGTATCTTCCTCATTTTTTGGAAAGCTGCTTTTGCCTGAGCCATTCTGCATCTCACCTCTTTTGTACATCTTCCGTCTGAGGTTAACAAAGTTCCCAAATATTTAAATTCATTTACCTGTTTTACATACATATATGTAACCGTTCATACATATATATATATATATATTTACTAAAAAAAAAATAACTTCAATCTCAGGTACTTTGTGAATGGCCCTCATATAATTATAATAATTATGGGTACACTTGAGATCATACTGTGCTGCCAATGCTTTTAATGGAAAAGTGGTAAGTAAAATGACAACTATGCACAGAGTTGTACGAAATTTGAATAGTAAAATAACTGAACAAGCCGACAAATATGAACAGACATACAAGATTAAAAATGTGAGCATGCCAGTAATACTTTGGTAATGAGTAATGTAATGTCTTTCTTTAGTTATTGTTAGGATCATCATCACTATACACTGGATGAATCCATAGGTGATCCAATAACCCCCTTGAGAAAATCCTATGAGAATCTTGATCCACGTGTGCGCAACTCTATACCACTGCCTGGTATCCAATGTGTGGGGTCCATTGTATGGGAGGTTTTATGCTGTCAGTGTTTCTATAGCAGCGGCAACATTTTTTATGACCTACTCTTTTCAATCTCAACTGCCAAGGATCTTTAACATGCGCAAGTGCACACTGGACCTCCTGTTTATTGCCAAGGGTCTTACACATGCGCAAGTGCACATTGAACCTCCTGTTTATTGCCAAGGGTCTTACACATGCACAAGTGCACATTGAACCTCCTGTTTATTGCCAAGGGTCTTACACATTCGCAAGTGCACACTGAACCTCCTGTTTATTGCCAAGGGTCTTTAACATGTGCAAGTGCACATTGAACCTCCCGTTTATTGCCATGGGTCTTTAACATGTGTAAGTGCACACTGAACCTCCTGTTTATTGCCAAGGGTCTTACACATGCGCAAGTGCACACTGAACCTCCTGTTTATTGCCAAGGGTCTTTAACATGTGCAAGTGCACACTGAACCTCCTGTTTATTGCCATGGGTCTTTAACATACACAAGTGCACATTGAACCTCCCGTTTATTGCCAAGGTTCTTTAACATGCACAAGTGCACATTGAACCTCCCGTTTATTGCCATGTGTCTTTAACATGTGTAAGTGCACACTGAACCTCCTGTTTATTGCTAAGGGTCTTACACATGCGCAAGTGCACACTGAACCTCCTGTTTATTGCCAAGGGTCTTTAACATGTGCAAGTGCACACTGAACCTCCTGTTTATTGCCATGGGTCTTTAACATGTGTAAGTGCGCACTGAACCTCCTGTTTATTGCCAAGGGTCTTTAACATGCATAAGTGCACACTGGACCTCCTGTTTATTGCCAAGGGTCTTTAACATGAGCAAGTGCACACTGGACCTCCTGTTTATTGTCAAGGGTCTTTAACATGCACAAGTGCACTCTGAACCTCCTGTTTATTGCCAAGGGTCTTTAACATGTGCAAGTGCACATTGAACCTCCCATTTATTGCCATGGGTCTTTAACATGTGTAAGTGCACTCTGAACCTCCTGTTTATTGCTAAGGGTCTTACACATGCGCAAGTGCACACTGAACCTCCTGTTTATTGCCAAGGGTCTTTAACATGTGCAAGTGCACAATGAACCTCCTGTTTATTGCCATGGGTCTTTAACATACACAAGTGCACATTGAACCTCCCGTTTATTGCCAAGGTTCTTTAACATGCACAAGTGCACATTGAACCTCCCGTTTATTGCTGTTATCCAAAGAAGCCTAGACATCTGATCTAACTAACCAAAAGATCAGGTGGAGGCTAACTTCACGAAAAAAAACCACTGATTAATTTTTCCAAAATTTTTTTTCTTAAATCGCCACCGTCTGTGGTGGGCTTTGAACCCAGACCATTGATGTTAAGAGGTTGATATCATACCACTAGACTACCCAGCCCCCTTTTTGAGTTCTTGCAAGAACTTCACTGGTAAGGTGGTACTTCACTCTGCTGAAAGTCACTGAGAACCTACCTATATGTTTGCCTATTGTACTGTACTGTCAGGTCTAACAACAATGAACAATTAATTTTCTGGTCTTATCTGCCTCTTGTTGGCTAGGTGCTGTGGACCAGTTGGTGTGTGAAAGGACCAAAACACAGTTTTTACTTTGCTGGAGACACTGGCTACTGTACTGCTTTCAAAGAGATAGGAAAGCGTCATGGACCATTTACATTGTCAACAATACCAATTGGGGCATATCATCCCAGGTAGGAAGTGTAGCATGTATTAAAGGATTGGGAAAAGATTTTTTTGAAAAATAAGAAGACCACCACATATTTTAAGTCTGCTGGCCGTAATGCCGTTTTCAACTAAATAATTTATCATCTCATACACATAAGTCAATAATTTTAAGTATGTCTCTTCTTCTCAACATAAACCGTTAGGTGGGCAGGAATGTGTAATGTTGCTTGTTTATGGCTAAACTGGAATTTCTTCACCTTTAGACCTGACACATATGTCTTCACCATGGGTATATTTGCATAACAATTTTGTTTTGCCCATTGGTCATTTATGACCTGCTTTTTTAGACTTTCAACTGTCAAAGGGGAGGTGAAGGCACGCCTCACAGCACCAGAGCTGGAAGTTGTCAGTGACCCACAGCTGATGGCTTGCACCAGGATCAGTGAATCAGAACCATCCAGACCCAGCTCCACCTCTCCGTGGTGCCTCTAGTAACAGACTAACCTGTCTAGTCTGGCCAAGCAAGTAGAGATCGAAGAGGGAAGACAACCCGGTACTCAAAAATGTCATGCTGAAGTCGCATGTGTTGGGCCGAAAAGCGCAAATATCACAGTTATACTGCTAACCACAACACAACACAATCACGCTCACTTAACGTTCTTTTAAGGGCAGATGATGAAGAGGTACACTCCTTTAGTTATCGGGCGAACGCAAGCAAGCAACTGCCAAAGGTTCTTTAAAGTGCGCAAGTACTCAGTTTGGCTTCCTGTTTTTTACTGTTATTCGAGAGGGCTAGATATTGGATCTTGCTTCCCAAAGACCAGGGGAGGATAAAGCCATGTGGAAATAATCATAATGGATTTGAAGAGAAAAATTTACACTGCCTGGATTAAAACCGAGGACCTTCCTGTCCGAGGCTGACATCTTACCTCTATGCCACCCAGTCTGAGAGTTCAAAGTTTATATCATGTCATTACATCTATATAAAATATTTGGAAGAAAGAAAATAAAGAGCAAACTGAGTTATGGCCTGGGCATGCCACATAGGAAATATGATGATAATAACCATAGTTATTGTTATTCAAGGCCCCAGTATCACTGCAAAGGAATGAAAATCCAAAATTGCTCAACCGCCAGTGCCAGTGAAATCATCTGAATTAACATCTCATCGAATATCCAAACAAAGAAAGGCAGCTGCAGTTCCCATCACAGCAAACACAGCACACATCAAAAGACATAAGGCGTATTGGCACCAAAAGTGAATGCAATTGAGCTGTCCTTCATCATATGGTATCATTTATCATAAGCAATCTGAATATAGAAACACCAGCAGGATGAAATTGCACAGCTCATGGTGTGCACAGAGCACTAAACTCAGTAGCTCCAGCAGCAAGCCGGACTTGGAATATGAGGAAGCTGCAACAAGGAATACTTTTTGGACAGTGCCTCAATGGTTCCTGCCACCTATCTGCCATATTGACTGGAAATCCGATAATACCCATATTTTTTTACTATCAGAACATTTTTTGGGTAATGTGGTTAGCACTGTGGTAGGCTCTCTTTTTGCCTGAAATTAAAATTTCTGTTACCATTTTACTTTCTGGGTGAAGTCAGAAGCTGGTCTCTCAGAAGAATGAATTCAACCTCCTCATGTTCTTAGTCGACTAGTTCATTAACCACTGCTCTACCATAAGATCCATGTTTACTAGAAAGTAATGGTAATGGCAAAGGTATGCAATACTATAACCAGTGATGGAAAATGTACAACTGAAATAAACAAAAGAATAGGAATGGCAAAAAGTAATTTTAATGTCATGAAGAACATACTAACATCAAAACAAATAACACCAGGGCTAAAACTAAGAATAGCAAAAGGTTACATCTTCTCAATATTCCTATATGGTGCAGAAACGTGGACATTAGACAAGAAAACAGAACAGAGAATTGAAGCCTTTAAAATGTGGATATATAGAAGAATAGGTAGAATTGGATGGAAGGAAAAGAAAACAAACGATGAAGTCTTAAAACAACTAAAAATGAAAAGAGAACTACTAAGCACAATTCAAACAAGACAAATGCGATTTTTGGGCCATGTTAAAAGACACAACAGCCTACTAAAAGTAATCCTGGAGGGTAAAATACAAGGTAAAAGAGGCATAGGCAGACCAAGATCAACATGGATGAGTAACTTCAAAAGATGGACAAACCAGCCCATGACAACCTGCACCATCAAAGCAAGAGACAGAGCAGAATGGTGCTCCATGGTAATCAACCTTCATTGCGGAGACGGCACTCAATGATGATGATGAAAGGTATACAACAAAATTATTGCCGATTACTATGCCAATTAAAAGTCATGACATTTCAATTATATAGGCTATCTTACTAAGTAGATATCATATCTTTAGAGGTGGACCATTATGTGAGAGTGGTATCATTCTGTTTTTGAAGTGCACAGGGCTAAATATAAGTACTGAGGTGAATTGAAAAGTTGCTTAACAAGAACAATAAGTGATAATATATGTAAATGATTATGGTTATGGAAGGCCCCGGTATCACTGCAAACGAATTAAAATACATAATTGCTCAACCGCCCGTGCCAGTGAAATCATCAGAATTACTAACTCATCTCCCAAACAAAGAAAGTTAGCTGCAGTCCCCATCACAGCAATCTGAGCACACGCCAAAAGACATAAGGCGAAACCACAGAGAAAGTGAACACAGCTAACTGTTCCTTGTCATACGATATCATCATTCATAGTAAACATTTGGAATATCGAAACATGATCAAAATGGATGAAACACAGCTCATGGTGTGCACAGAGCACTTAACTCAGTAGCTCCTGCAACAAGCCAGAATAGGAATATGAGGAAACTGCAACAAGGAACACTTTTCATAGCCTTCAATGGTTCCTGTCGCTTATCCACCATATTGACCAGAAGTTCACGTCCTCCTGAAAATGATGATCATCATATTTTTAAAAATGTATAGTGCTTGATGATGTTAGGACATCGTTTTTTACTCCAATTACGAACATATAATACACAGTTAGTCATCATATTATCTCCGTCACACATTAAACAACAGACCATAAGATTAGTGTATGGCCGGTCTAGGGATATACGATGAGCCATCATGATGACGTAGCACACACAAAAATTGCTGTGCCCATAGATTCCCGATTACTCTACTCTTGAATGCAGCCTACAACAAATGAAACATGGTGCAAATTCCCTAAAGAGAAAAATGTGGCTGACTTGATGGAGCAGTCCACATTAATGAGTTGTAACATGTAAATAATCAATAATTATAGTCAAACAATTCCAACGATGGTCATTGAACAGCACTCAATGTGTTGATGTAAACCTCAGATCAACTCTAGACGGTGGAAGGTTGCATTCACAACACTTGACTTGTCAAAAAGGAAAATTGCTGTGCGTACGACTCCACTTCATCGGCGCAGATTTGTTAAGTAGAACATCATTTTGACTTTAATACTGAAAATTGCAATGGAGAGTCGAAATTAATCAATCCCCAGGTGCAATTTCTGCAACGATTGAGACAACATTAACTTCGTTCCACCATCTTGGAAACGGAAGTATATATGTAAATACCAGGACTGAGCGTATTTATGATAAATCTATTTGTTTTGGTAAATCTTGCAATTGCTGTTTTTTGTTTACTTTTCTATGTGTTGCCAGCTGTCAATCTCCAGCGAAGTCCTGAGGGACTGCATTTTTCATGGATATATCCTTTTCCTATTTTCCACATAAATAGCCATGTGCTAGGGTGTCCTCCCCATATATGCAGATATTCTTCGACTTCAGAGGTACTCTAATTTTATCGCTGAGAGTCATTTGGATAGATTATTTCACATAAATGTTGCCAGGGCAGTGACCATTTGTGGTCCATTCTTTTTTATTTCCGACTGTCAAGGGTTCTTTAAAGTGCACAGAATGCATGTGAGACCTCCTGTTTTTTGCCATTCTCCAAGAGGGCCAGACATCGGATCTCACTACCCAGAGAGGGCCAGACATTGGATCTCACTATCCAGAGAGGGCCAGACATCGGATCTCACTACCCAGAGAGGGCCAGACATCGGATCTCTCTACCCAGAGAGGGCCAGACATCGGATCTCTCTACCCAGAGAGGGCCAGACATCGAATCTCTCTACCCAGAGAGGGCCAGACATCGGATCTCTCTACCCAGAGAGGGCCAGACATCGGATCTCTCTACCCAGAGAGGGCCAGACATCGGATCTCTCTACCCAGAGAGGGCCAGACATCAGATCTCTCTTCCCAGAGAGGGCCAGACATTGGATCTCTCTACCCAGAGAGGGCCAGACATTGGATCTCTCTACCCAGAGAGGGCCAGACATTGAATCTCTCTACCCAGAGAGGGCTAGACATCCGATCTCACTACCCAGAGAGGGCCAGACATCGGATCTCTCTACCCAGAGAGGGCCAGACATCGGATCTCTCTACCCAGAGAGAGCCAGACATCGGATCTCTCTACCCAGAGAGGGCTAGACATTGGATCTCTCTACCCAGAGAGGGCAGACATCGGATCTCTCTACCCAGAGAGGGCCAGACATCGGATCTCTCTTCCCAGAGAGGGCCAGACATTGGATCTCTCTACCCAGAGAGGGCCAGACATTGGATCTCTCTACCCAGAGAGGGCCAGACATTGGATCTCTCTACCCAGAGAGGGCTAGACATCCGATCTCACTACCCAGAGAGGGCCAGACATTGGATCTCTCTACCCAGAGACCAGGGGAGGGTAAAGCCACAAAGAAACCAGATATTACATTTTTGAAAAATTATCACCTCCTGTAATGGGATTCAAACCCAGAACTTTCTTGTTCAGAGGCTGACATCTTACCTCTAGACTACCCAGTCCCCCAATCTTGTAATTAATTAAAAGCCTTCAGCAATGGAATCAATAAATACAATTAGTACCTTTCTGTAAAGCAATGACAGTTAAGCTTCTCATTTCTCTAGTACTTTATCCTCAGATTGGCTGATTTGGTCTGTCCTTTTTTGTCTATTGTGCCATCTAGGCAATTCTGTAAGATATTTCTTTCTTAGTTCACCTCCTCTTTTCCCTGCCTCCATTTTTCCCTTTGAATACAAAATGTTCCACAAGGGAGTGTGTGTTTTTTCTTCATCTTAATGGAATTGTATTGTTCACATCCAAACACTTGCTCTTTAAAACCTCTACCTTAGTTTTATGCAATCATGATGTCCAATATAGAATTCCCTTCCCAGAATGTTTGTCTGGTCCACTACTCCCAAAAAAGTGATGCCACGACTATATATTTTATTTTACAATCCACTTAATTCACAACACTTAATCTCTCTTATTAACATTGAAAGGCTGTATTTGTTTATACAGAAACACAATTTCATAATATCTGTGAGTAAAGGTGAAAATCATAATTTTTTTAACCATTTCAATTTTGTTAAATTCGTATTTGGGGTAGGTCTATGTTTTTGTGCTCGCCATGCCAGTAACCATAAGTGATTGATTATATTTTATAATCTGCTTAATCCACAACATTTAATCTCTCATATTTTTGACATTAAACATCTATATTTGTTTATACAATAATATAATTTTATAATTTTTGTGAGTAAAGGTGAAAGTAATAATTTTTTGGATTGTTTCAATTTTGTGAAATTTGTTTGGAAGTTGAATTATATTTTTGTGCTCACGGCACCGATAAAAGTAACAGTCACAAACATTGGGCTATAAGGACAGCAATTGTTATTTTAGTAAATTTGTGAGATGAAATGAAACAACAGACACAGCAATGTTGGCAGCATTACATAAACAATAACTATTTTTATAGCGGAAAGGAAAAAAAAAGATAATGAAAGCTGTGTAGACAGCAATACTGAGCTGAATGTAAGTTAGAAACATCCATTTGCATCATTTTAGGGTCTCATATGCATCATCATAACTTAGGTCTTTACAGCTATAGAGCATGTCCTGAACAGGCATGCGTTGAAGATTTCTTTGACAATTTCTTCAAGCCTTCTACAAATCCTATGTAATTGTTACAAATTTGTAATTAAAGCTGTATCCTCTTTGATAATGTTATCCTCTTTTTATTTTTGCCAGTCTTCAATACAAGATTATGTTTTTAAAACATATGTCTTTTATGTCATTAATAATAACGCATCTTCACCTGTTCTGTTTGTTTGCTATGAAGTTTTACTGTATATAATATGGTATCAGAGACCTCTTTAGTTATCGACTTGTTGGCGTGAACCAGATCTGCCTTCATTGCAACTATAACAGCAGAGTGGGATAATGTGGACATAACTTGCCACTCAAGCTAAACCTCACTCTGTGTTATAACAACCTGTTATAATGCTAACACAAGATTGGCTTTTAGAAAGTCACATTAACACACTACATGGAACAACATAACATTTTTCAAACACTTCCAGATACCTTGCAAATTTCTTCAACAAAGAATGCAATGATATTGGTGCAAAAGTAAGAAGAAACGTAAGTGAACATTGTTGAGATCTATTATTAACTCTGCAATGATGAATTATTTTCTCTTTAGGTCCATTCTTGCCCCTCAACATGTTGATCCAGCCCAGGCTATTGACATTCACAATGATATTTTGTCACAGAAGTCTATTGGAATTCACTGGGGCACTTTTATCCTAACTAGAGAGGTAAATTAAACTTGTTGGTAATAAACTGCATTTCCATGAATGATTTGTGGATCTTATGCTCTTCTATTGTATTGATATAAATAATAATGCTTTCTATATTGCTTCTGTAAATGTGATTTTAATAAAGGCTTTTATTTCAACATACTTGCACATTATTAAGTGGGGTCAGAGGCACTCAACAGCAATAGAGCTGAAAGCTGTCGGCAACTCATAGCTGATGGTTGCACCAGAGTCGGTGAACCAGAACTATCCATACCATACTCAACCACTTTGCAGTGCCCCTAGTAACAGACTGAAGTAAAGAATAGTGACACTGTGACCTTCCAAGCATGTCGTAAGAGGCGACTAAGGAGGTTGATCGAGGCTTGACAAGCTGTCATTGTAAAAAGCATTGTATGGAAACAGAACCATAGATTTTAGAAGCAGTGATCTCTGCAATATGTGCCATTTTGGCACGCAAGGTTTCTGTTTTTGAGATTGTAGTTCTGCCCTATGTGCCGACTTCGGCTCGAAAGGACAACAGACAGACAGAGTAACAGACTAACTAGTCTATTTGGTCGAGTGAGTAAGGATTTAGAGGGAAGGCAACAATGTACTCAGAAATGCTGTACTGAAGTTGGAAGTGTTGGGCGGAAAGGTACAAATATCACAGTTTTACTGCAAACCACAACATAACATAAACATGCCCACTTAACATCCCCTGAAAGGGGGATGACAAAGAGGTCTAATCTTTAGTCATCAAGTGAATGCAATCTAGCGAAAAAAATGTAAAAACATTATCAAGCTGCCTGGCCAGAGTTTTTTTTTACTGCCAATCTGAATGTTTCTGGCTCTCAAGTTCTTAGTGAATGTTAGTTGATTAGTCTGTTAGTTGTTTGGTCGTTGGATTAACCTGATCGTAAATAAACAATTGTCCATAAGCAAAATTAGTTCACAGTGAGTTTTAGTTGGTTAGTTAGTTGATCATTAGATTAACATCACAAATAAACAATTGTCAACAAGCATTAATGAGTTCTCAGTGAGTATAGTTTGAAGGGAATATAGAATTCCCTTCCTGAAATGTTTGTCTGGCTCGGTTGGTATAGCATGGAACAAATTCAAAACAAACAAAGAAATTAGAGAAATCGCCAATCAACCACTAATCTTCAGTAATTAAGAAAAGACGATGGTCATATGTTGGACATGTAATGAGGAGAGATAATAACCAAATAACAAAGCAAACCCTCATGTGGGAAACAACAGGTAAGAGGAAAAGAAGCGGACCCAGAGAGACACTGAGAAGAACATTGATCAGAGAGGCAAGATCAGCAGGAATTGGCTCCCTCAATGAAATAGAGTTGCTTGCACAGAACATAGACAAATGGCGAGATTTAATAAAAGATCCTTACAAGGATTGAAAACTGCTAGGATAACAAATTTAGATAAGAGAAAGAGTATCTGGGTCTATGCCCTATGGGCCAGCTACGGCTCGCAAGGTTAATAGATAGATAGTTTGAAGTGAGTTGCTATTTTGGTCCCAATGTATTCTAGGTTCCTCATCTTCACTTTCTAGGAACTAACCCTCAAAACAAATAGTTCTTTTAAGGCTGTTATGGTTTTATATGAGTTTAATATGTTGTTCTACAAATTGTAAATACTAATTTGTACACTTCTTCTACATAAACTTATATAGTATTGATTTCTACATTTCTTCTACATAAACATATATAGATATAGTAATGATTTTTACACTTCTAAATATATGTAATACACAAGAGAATCTCAAAGCAAGCCTTCAATTGGGAACCAGAGAGTAAATGAAAAAGAGACTGATCTAGAGAAATGCTAAGAAGAACACTGAGGTGAGAAGCAGCAACAGCACTTATCAGCTCTTTTGCGGAGGTTAAGAGACTTGCCTAGGACAGGTATATGTGGCGAGATACATTTGCAGGTCCTCTGCAAAGTCTGTCACTTAAAAGCAGAAATCTTCAGATATGGAGAGTCTAGTATTTATGTCCTATATTCTGTCTTTGGGGAGCCACGATAGCTCAGTGGTTAGTGAACTGGACTACAAAGGACAAGAGGTAGGGTTCGATCCCAACCGACGGCTTCCGGTTCACCCAGCCTTTAATGGGTACCGGATTTTTTTCTGGGAAAGTAAAACGGCACAGGAGTAGTACCGACCACATTACCCCAAAAATCATGTGCCAAAGGTCTGTAAAATTTATGGTCACTAACTCCATATTCCCTATACCCCACTTGGTGTGACGGGGGTACTTTACTCTTTTTAACTATTCTGTCTTTGGCTCGAAGGACAATAAATAGAGAAAAATTAAAAATGAAGGGCAAAGATGATAAATAAAGATAACTCGCTCAGTTGATATTTAAAGAAAATATCAGATTAAATGGTTTGGTCACATGGCAAGACAGAAATAATTAATTATGGTTCCCACCATTGTCAGCAAATGCTCTAATAACAACAAATGAGATGAATCCTAATAAAAGATTGGCAGACACCTCAGGCATGGAAAATCATGGATGGCCAAGGCAGAAAAGTCCATAGGGAGAAAATGTTAACTGAATGACTTTAGAGCTGACAAGGATTGGGTAGACAAAGAAGTGGCTAGAGAATCTGGCAAGTGTAGCTTTACAGTGTCTATCAAAAAAATGGAGATAAAAGCATCAATGGTAGTGATAACATGGTTGATTAATTATACAGAACGTGGATCATGCAGTCTTGGTGACAGACTCGCAAAGTATGCTACAAAAGCTTGACGGGCGGTCTCTATGGCAGGATTGGATGCAGCTCTTGGATGGCTCTAAAGAGAACATGTTAACCTAGGTGTACTGTAAAAGGCACACTGGTGTGCATGGCAATGAAATAGCCGATAAGCTTGCTGGCAGCTCTGACACAGAGTGCAACTTTACTCTGGACAAAGAGGCCATCGCCAAGTTTTGTTCTTCATTTCATAATAGAATGGAAGGTGGATGGGTGGGACAATGATGTATATTTTGAGAGACTGATAAATCTAAGGTAAAAAGGGGCTAAATCCACTGCTAATCTAAAGGTAGAAAAGGGGTCTAGTAGATCCGAGCTGCTTACTGGGAAAAGCATATGCATCACCTTACAGGAACAATCAGTTTACTTGTGCTTTGAGAAATGCTGGGATGGGTGGTTAAGCAGATATGATGTCCTGACTAAATTGAAATAGAATAGAATAGAATAGAATAGAATAGAATAGAATAGAATAGAATAGAATAGAATAGAATAGAATAGAATAGAATAGAGTAGAGTAGAGTAGAGTAGAGTAGAGTAGAGTAGAATAGAATAGAATAGAATAGAACAGAACAGAATAGAATAGATGGTGTACCAGAAACATTAATGGCTGAAGAGCCATAACAAAGAGAAAAACAGCAAATTATCTCTTCTCTATATTGAAAGGCAACTCATTATGCTCCAAACCAAGAGAGCACGAGTCAAAAGTTTTTTTTATTGGAGGTGAAATAAAAACTCAGTCCTGAATAGCTTGTGGTGACTGTTCAGGACAAGTGGTTTTTATTTTTCGGTCCTGTAATTTCCCCCGGCAGACCCCAGTAATGCGATAATGCTGCGAGATTTTCTTCTTTTAATATTGAAAGTCAAATGAGGAAGGAAAGAAAAGAAAGAAGGTGAATGTTTCTTGACACTTTTAAGTTATGGATTATTTTTAATTTAACATAATGCTCTTATATGTCTAAGAGCACACATTTATGTTGTCTAAAATCAAGAAATTTGTTTTAAAACATACAGTAAATTGTTGCAGTAAGTTTTTTTCTGAAAAAATATCTTTAAGAAAATAGATCGTAATTATTTCACAATTGTTCCACAGTTTTACCTAGAACCAAGAGAACTGATGAAAAGTGAGCTGCAAAAACGAGGAATGGACAATGAGTGTTTTATTACAGTTAACCATGGTGAAATTATCGTTGTTGGCGACAAGGATTGTAACAAAAATTGAATTTTTAAAACAAATGTTGTATTATTTTCTGTTTTTGTAGTTTTCTACTGGCCATTCTAGCTTAGTGTTTGTACTCATAGTGAAGTGTGCAGAGCCTCATTGTTTAATCATCATCATCAAATGTCATATCTATGGGCAAAGTTGATATATTCCTGTCACTGTTATCTCTTATTAGATCTATTTTTGATATTTTTCCAATCTTAACTACTAAACCACTTATGATTTTGTTCTTTCTTTATTAGTCCTCCTTTCCATCTATATTCCTGTTATATTTTGAAGTTTTCCTCTTGTCATGATATGACCAAGGAAGAGAAACTCTCTTTTTTTCCTAATGCACTTCAAAAGTTTTCATTGTGGTCTCCCTTTTAAAAAATCTACCAGTGTGAACATCTCTTAATTAATGCAACAATGTTATTATGTTTATGGAAAACAATGTTATCTTCCTTGTATGCTTATGTGAAATATCGTAGACTTTATTGTTAATAAATAAATAAAGTTGAACTATGTACCATCAGACATGCATCATCATCAACATCAAATACCAGGCCTGCTGACGTAGGTGATCATGTCTCTCCACGACTTTCGATCTCGACAGTTACTTATCATTTCTGTTGTTGACTTTCCGCCAAGCCATTCTCTTAAGCTGTCTGGTATCTTTTCTCTTTGCTTCCCTCTATCTCTTTGTCCCTCAATCAATTTTCCCAGTTGTTACAATATATTCCAGTTGTTCTCTTTTGATTACATGGCCTAAAAAATGATGATTGTTTCTTCCTAATATTGGAAATTAGCTCTCTTTTTGTTTTGACCTCTTTCAGAATGTTTTCATTACTCTTCTTAGCTGTCCATGGTATTCTTAACATTCTTCTGTAAAACCACATTTCTACAGACTCCAGTGATTTTTTTTGTCTGTTGTCCTATTGAATATGGCAGACCACCATGAAAGAGATTAGAGCCTCATCATGTAACATTCCTAAGAAAGCCATGGAGAGAAATTCTAACAATTGTTTTAGGAACAAACTAAAAATAATTACATGCAATGTTAGGACTTTACACCAACAAGGAAAATCTTATGGTAGAAGCAGAACGATTAAACATAGATATTTTAGGCATATCAGAAACAAGATGGAAAGAAAGTAGATACATACAAGACGATAAATATACATTTATATATTCAGCAACACAACAGAAGATCAAAGAGGGGTAGGCATACTAATAAAATGAGATAATGTAATAAACATGACAAGCAAAATATATGGACTAGATATGAATATCAAAAAGACTAAAAGTATGATCATAAACAAAGAAAATTCTCAAGATCTACAATTAAATATCAAAGTTGAAGGAATACATCTGGAGACAGTTCAGAGCTACAACTACCTGGGACACACTATAAGCAGTCTGGAAAAGTAATTTTAATGCCATGAAAAATATTTTAGCATCAAAACAAATAACACCTAAAAATAAGAATAGCAAAATGTTACATCTTCTCAATATTCCTGTATGGTGCAGAAACATGGACATTAGACAAGAAAACAGAACAGAAAATTGAAGGCTTTGAAATGTGGATTTATAGAAGAATAGGTTGAATTGGATGGAAAGAAAAGAAAACAAACGATGAAGTTTTAAAACAACTAAAAATTAAAAGAGAACTACTAAACACAATTAGAACAAGACAAATGAAATGTGTGGGGCATATTAAAAGACACAACAGCCTAATAAAAGTAATATTGGAAGGGAAAATACAAGGTAAAAGAGGCAGAGGCAGACCAAGACTAACATGAATGAGTAACATCAAAAGATGGACAAGTCCACCTATGACAATCTGCACCATCAAAGCAAGAGACAGAGTGGAACGGCGCTCCAAGTTAGCCAACGTTCAATGCGGAGATGGCACTCAATGATGAATGATGATGTTGCCCTATTGTTCATGATTCACATCCATATGTTAAGACTGGCCCTACATAAAATTTAAGAACTCTTTTTCTTATTGCTATTGTAAAAAATGGATTGCATAGTATCTTCCTCATTTTTTGGAAAGCTGCTTTTGCCTGAGCCTTTCTGCATCTCACCTCTGTTGTACATCTTCTGTCTGAGGTTAACAAAGTTCCCAAATATCTAAATTGATTTACCTGTTTTAATATTGTTCCAATTGTCTTTATTTTGCACTAAGGTGATGTCTTTTTCTTTGTTGTTACCATTACTTTTGTCTTTTTGCTATTAAGGCTGAGTCCTTTATTTTTGCTTTCTTTCACTATAATGTCCAATATTTCTTGTAACTCATTTTCACTCTTAGTGATTAAGACTGTATCATCAGCATACCTTAGATTATTTATATTATGACCTCTCTCATGCATCTCTCATATATAATGTATCTCTCACATATAAAATCTAAAATAGACAGTTTCAATATTTTATTATATCAAGACTATAGAAGTACATTCATTTTGTGTGTTTTTTGTACAAAACCTATATTTTTAGTTTTCATGTTAGGATGTTCAGTGTGTGCGTGCTGAATCAATACAAGCGATATCAAAGTAAATGCTAAACATTAAACAGTAAAAGCATCAGAAAGAAGCAATCAACATTTTTCTGGCACATCATGAGAAGAGGAAAGCTGGAATATTTGGTTACAACTTCAAAATTCAGGAAAACAGAGATTGTGGATGACAAAGAGAGAAGATATTAGATAGCTTGGTGTCATGGCACAAAAACAGTCAACAACAAAATGGATACAATGCACTGTGGATAGACGATTGTGGAAGGACATGATCGCACACACCAACGGGTATGACACATGTTGAGGAATCATGTCAAAACACTATTATTTGTTACATTCATGATGCAACCAAGAAGGAAGTCTGAAGGAACAAGAAAAAAGGCCTTTACTGAAACATTGTAAATATAAAGCTGTCTGTGATGCTTATGTTTTAATGGTTTTTATTTCCTATTTTCTGCTTGGATGTTGGATAAACACTTCACATTACAATTAATTATAATACAGACATGTAATGTAATATAAACTATCTCCTCAAGGATACAATTCAATTACAAAAATGTGTTTGCTATTGATAATTCCTTCCCAAAGAACTTAATCTTTTTAATAGCTATTTGATGTAACAAATTGTAAAAATTTTGTAACAATAGGACTATTCAACATCAATGATTGCACGTTAAGCATATGAGGGTCGGTCAAAAAGTTTGACACTTTTACTAAGGAGTCAATACACATACCTGCAAATTTGTGTGGGCTGTAGTCTTTCTCTAAGTACTGGTTGAGTTATTTGTGGGTCATCATCATTGCACTCCAAACATGTCCATAGGTGCTCAGATCCCCTCCTTAGCAAGTCTCGTAGTGTCCAGCGACTGACAACTCTAGTTCTGTGTTGGTTGATAAGTCTTCTTATATGCCCACTAAGTTTGTCGTTTCTAGCTGTGCCCATCTTAAATCCCATCTCTTTCATCTGAAGGAGTGGACTCATAGTTGTTGAAGTTCTGTGCCCTTCCCACATCTCGGAGGGTATTGATGATGTCCGCCCGATCCATTGCTTGACTTTTCAAATTACTGATTTTTCAAGGTAGTGCACTTTCCCATCTGTTCTTCATCTTTCTGATGCCCTTCTGTCTAGGCTCTGAACCAGTTCTCCAGTTCATTACGATTCCCTGTTAGGAAACAGGAAAAAGTCACTTGCTGCCAAGACCAGTGAATTTAGTAGTTGGGGCATTATCTCATACCAGCACTGCTATAGAAAGATGATGGCGATGCTGTATGTTCCCAGACAGAGAACTTCTACAATCAGGGCACCAGGAAATTAAGAAGTGGATGAAGTGTATTGCTTGTGGGGTGACTATGTAAAAGACTAAAGTTAATGCCAATTTTAAGTTATGTGACATGACTCCTTCATATTTAAGTGCAAAACTTTTTGACTAACCCTTGTAGTAACCATTCTGTCATGTACAACTGCTGCTGTTATAGAGAATATTTGAGAAAACTAAAAGGGAAAAGTATAGTGTCAGACCTCTACAATATGTATGTATTATTATATTAAAATTTACTACTAAAATTAATTATATTAATTATAATAATAATATTATAATTATTATTTATTATTATGTATTAATTAAAAGTCAAGATTATTATTAAATTATTAATATTATTTATTAATTAAAACCTATTATTATTATTAAAACCTATTAATTAAAATACAAGAAACTTATTAATTTTAAATGCCTAACGAATTTTATATAATTCATAAACATCAAGTTTTCTGTATTCATGTTAGTTTATTTGTAAATACTTGAGATGTTTCAAAAAATTCAATTGAAAGCCATGCAGAAGTTTGTTTGTACCATTATTCTTCTTCTTCTACCTATTTAGTTCCCAGTGGAGCATAGGTCTTCAACAAACACTTTCGAAGTCGTTCTGTTTTTTGCCATTCTTTTAAGATCATTCCATTATCTTCATCTCTGCTTCTATCTGTCTTCTCCAAGAATTCCTTGGTCTTCCTCTTTGTCTTTTCCCCTGGGAATTCCCAAAAAGGGCCTGTTGTGTAATACTCTCAGTTGGCTTCTGTAGTGTGTGTCCTATCCAGCTCCATCATCTTCGCTGTATCTCTTTATCCACTGGTATTTGACTGGTACATTTCCATAATTCTATGTTAGTGATTCTGTCCTGCCATTTCCATCTTTTTATTCTGCATAAGCATCCATTAATGAAAGTCTGTATCTTCGTGATTGTCAATTTTGTTGTTCTCCATGTTTCACAGCCATATAATAGGACCTACTAAACATTTGAGTTGAAAATTTAACTTTTTGTATTTAACCTAATTTCTTTGGATTTCCATATGTTTCCCAGTGCAATGAAAGCTCCTCTTGCTTTTGATATCCTTATTTTGGTATAATTTTCTGTTCCTCCCTCTTTATCTATATTACTGCCCAGATATATGTAAGTTTGTACGTCTAGTAGAAGTATCTCTCCTAGTTTTATTTGGTTATTGCCAACTGTATTAATTCTCATAATATTGGTCTTATCTCTATTAATCTTCAGTCCTTGCTGTTGTGATCTCTCATCAAGTATGCTCATTTTATCCTGCATCTGTTGATGGCTGTGTGATAGGAGAGCTATGTCATCAGCAAAGTCTAAATCATCAAGTTGTTTGGTCAGTGACCACTGGATCCCATTTCTGTTGTTTTGAGTTATTTTCATAATCCAATCTATGACCAGTAGAAAGAGAAATGGAGACAGAAGGCATCCCTGTCTTACTCCTGTTCTTATTTCAAATGCTTCTGTAAGCTGTCCTTCATGCACCACACTACATTTCATTCCTTCATACATTGTTTTTATCAGGTAATAAACTTTATGGGGATTCCGTAATGACTCAGCAACTTTCAAAGCATTCTTCTGTCTAAACTATCAATGCCTTTTCGTAATCTATCAATCCAATATAAAGTGGTTGTACCATTATTGCTTTAATGTAATTATTTCTAAAGACATAAAGAAATAGTTTTCATTACTGACATTAAGCTTTGTGTGTTATTTATTTCTTAATTGTGTCTGTTTATCCTTGCCTAGCTAGTAGATCCAATGTCATATCAACCAGCACCCTCTTTGTGACCCATCATCATCCTTCAATTGGAGGCAAGGCAGCTAACTGCAAAAGATCTGGAAACTGCCAGTGACACACAGCTAATGGCTTGCACCAGGATCAGTGAACCAGAATAATCTAAACCCTACTGCTTCTCTCTGTGGTGCCTCTAACACCAAGTAAGAGACTAATTAGTCTAGTCTGACCAAGCAAGTAGTTATCAAAAATTGAAGGCAACCTGGTGCTCAAAAATTGAGTAAAGCCATCAAGATGCTTAAAGATGCGAAGTAGCTGTAAAACTTATGATAATAATGACAACTTCTAAATGTAGCTGTAAAACTGATGATAATAATGACAACTTCTAAAATAAAAGGAGAAAAAAGTGGTATTGTAACAGCTTTACATAGGTGAGAAACAAAACAAAAATTAATGTTTCGGCCAAGCAGACCTTCAGCTGGAACAATAACAACACAAAAATATATATATAAGGATATATGAAAAAAATCTAACTACATGGCGATAATATGCTTGTGCTGAAAAAAATGCTGTGCTGAAGTCAGATCTGTTGAGCTGAAAGGCATACATAAAACACAACACGCTGCATCTGTGCTCACTTTACGTCCTTTTAAGGACAGATGATGAAGAGGACTATCCAATACATTAGTAGTCTTCAGATGAATGCCAGAAAGAATCCTTCAACTATTTGTGAAACACACAAACTTAAACATGATTCCATTTGTGCCTGTTTTGGTTTATATTTATTACAGTATTTTTTTTGGCTTGTGTTTTTATGTATTTTATCAACAAAGTAGTTATCATCATGTCAAACTGTAACTAATCTTTTACAGTGTGGGCTGAGGGTGTCTGGGTTTACAGTGTGTGCTGAGGGTGTCTGGGTTTACAGTGTGGGCTGAGGGTGTCAGGGTTTACAGTGTGGGCTGAGGGTGTCAGGGTTTACAGTGTGGGCTGAGGGTGTCTGGGTTTACAGTGTGGGCTGAGGGTGTCTGGGTTTACAGTGTGGGCTGAGGGTGTCAGGGTTTACAGTGTGGGCTGAGGGTGTCTGGGTTTACAATGTGGGCTGAGGGTGGCTGGGTTTACAATGTGTGCTGAGGGTGTCTGGGTTTACAGTGTGGGCTGAGGTTGTCAGGGTTTACAGTGTGGGCTGAGGGTGTCTGGGTTTACAATATGGGCTGAGGGTGTCTGAGTTTACAATGTGTGCTGAGGGTGTCTGGGTTTACAATGTGTGCTGAGGGTGTCTGGGTTTACAATGTGGGCTGAGGGTGTCTTGGTTTAAAATGTGTGCTGAGGGTGTCTGGGTTTACAATGTGTGCTGAGGGTGTCTGGGTTTACAGTATGGGCTGAGGGTGTCTGGGTTTGCAATGTGTGGGCTGAGGGTGGCTGGGTTTACAGTGTGTGTGCTGGGTTTACAGTGTGTGTGCTGAGGGTCGCTGGGTTTACAATGTGTGTGCTGAGGGTATCTGGGTTTATAGTGTGTGTGCTGAGGGTGGCTGGGTTTACAGTGTGTGTGCTGAGGGTGGCTGGGTTACATTGTGTGTGCTGAGGGTAGCTGAGTTTACAGTGTGTGTGCTGAGGGTGTCTGGGTTTACAGTGTAGGCTGAGGGTGTCTGGGTTTACAGTGTGGGTTGAGGGTGCCTGGGTTTACGGTGTGGGTTGAGGGTGCCTGGGTTTACGGTGTGGGCTGAGGGTGTTTGGGTTTACAATATGTGCTGAGGGTGTCTGGGTTTACAATGTGTACTGAGGGTGTCTAAGTTTACAATGTGGGCTGAGGGTGTCTGGGTTTACAATGTGTGCTGAGGCTGTCTGGGTTTACAGTGTGGGCTGAGGGTGTCTAGGTTTACAGTGTGGGCTGAGGGTGTATGGGTTTATAATGTGTGCTGAGGGTGTCTGGGTTCATAATGTGTGCTGAGGGTGTATGAATTTACAAAATGTGCTGAGTTTATCTGGGTTTTACAATGTGTGCTGAAGGTGTCTGGGTTTTACAGTGTGTGCTGAGCGTGTCTAGGTTTTACAATGTGTACTGAGGGTATCTGGGTTTTACAATGTGTGCTGAAGGTGTCTGGACAATGTGTGCTGAAGGTGTCTGGGTTTTACAATGTGTGCTGAAGGTGTCTGGACAATGTGTGCTGAAGGTGTCTGGGTTTTACAATGTGTGCTGAGGGTGTCTGGGTTTACAATATGTACTGAGGGCGTCTGGGTTTTACAATGTGTACTGAGGGTGTCTGGGTTTACAATGTGTACTGAGGACACTGTCTGGGTTTACAATCAGTGAACCTTATTATTAGTTAGCATAAAAGTGGGGATCAAGATGTCCAGTAATGCAGAGGCCAAAAATGAACAGCAGCTCATAGCAGACTGCTTGTATCAAAAACATCATCAACAGCTGATCAAAATCCTGCTTCATATCTTAACCACCTTTTCTTCTTCTTCCTCTTTTGTTTTTTTAAGGTTTATCTCTGCAAGATGTTTTTTTTCCATAAATTTGGTTGTCTTTAACAGCTCGTCTAAGGGGCCATAATGTTTTGTTTTGAGTGTACTTCCATTGACCAATGAGCATCTCTCAAGTCATTCTGTAGTATTGTTGTCTGAGTGATGTAATCTGTGGTTGGCTTCTGCTTTAGTGTTCCCAAGTGTTACCATATGTTTAGAGGTGCCCTCTCAGTACAGCTTTATTGTGTGGATTATGCTTAGCTGTTTCTGCCCTTTCACATAAACAAACTATCTTAACTTTTTGTTTCTTTATTTGTTTCCCTGGGGGAAGTGGTGATTCTTAACTGTCTACTTAGTTCTTGCTACCAATTTTTGTTCTTCAAGCCGGGGTCCATCATGCGCTTGGCACATTTAACTTAGGTGACTTATATCATATTGATTGTTCTAGTATTGTTTGTGATTATTCTAGTAATGTAGAAGTTAAGTTTGACCCAGATTACATAGAACAGAGATACAGATTATGTTGGTGGTTGGTTGCCTTCACCAGCTTTCACCTCTGGTGAAGTCGCTAGAGACTAGGAACTGAATTTTGTGAGTTAATCCGTTTTTTCCTGGCAACTGTGTGCACAAGGGTCCCTCGCTGCACAGGCAGATAACACAGACCAGGGATTGTTGCCGCAGAGAGAAATCACAACTGGTGCAGCCAGGATTTGAACTCAACCTCTCTGTCTCGAGACCAGCATCTTGACTCGAGGCCAACCTAGAGACCTCAAAAGATTATGTGGAAGAGTGATCTTTTGTGCCCCTTTTAATTTATATTTATAAATAATGGTGCTAGTTTTCTGACTTGCTTTTCACTGCATCTTAAGTCTATTTCTGCAGCTTGTTAGTTGCAGTATGTAACCAGACTTCCTAGCCAATTGAACTCATCTTCTTGCTTTAATTGTTTATCATTATCTTTATGCTGATGTTCTGTCTTTCTTTGACAAAACCGTAATTTACTTCCTTGTTATCGATGTTATGTTTTTTTTTTATCTACCAAATTGGTTTTTTACACAGTTCAAGTTGTTTGATTTTCTGTTTTCATGGATTAATGTTTAGTCAACTGTTAAAAATGTGTGCTGCTTGTTTTATGTCTGCGGGGTTTGTTGTCTTATTTATGTGTGATAAACAGTTTTAAATGTTCAATATTATCATCAGCTTTACAGCAGCTTCACTATGCATCTTGATGCCCTTACCCATTTACTAGTATCATACCGCTGGCTACTCAATGTTTGTATACCATCCTACATGTCTACACTAGAACTTCATTCTATAGACTATTAGTGTTTATATATATTTCCATGTTGTTGTTTGTTGTTCCTGCTGTAGGCCTTTTGACCGAAACGTCGTTCTACTTTTGTTTTGCTTCTCACCTACATAAAGCTATTACTATACCACCTTTTTTTTTTTAACTTTCAATGTCATCAGCTTTACAGCAGCTTCGCATTTCTATGCATCTTTATGTCTTTCCCCATACAGAGTAAGCCTTATGCCTGCATATTACTTCTGTCTTAACCTTTAAAAATTATATCCTGATGTTTTTACACGCTAAGAAAGAGATCTATGCTAGAATAGACATGCTGGCTCATGCATTCAATAGACTTAGAAATGTCTGACGATCAACTTGTCTCCATCTCAGCACCAAGCTTGTGAATCAAATGTGCGATCCATATTCTATATGCAGTAGAAATGTGGAGAGTGGGGAATAAACTATAAGATAGAAACCTGACTTAGAGGATTTGAAGGTCGTTGTCTTAATTCTAAACATCCGTTGGGATCAACACTTTACTATCAAAGAAGTCGCCAGAAGATCAGGCATTAACAACATTAACATGGCCACCACCTGGCAAACAAAGAAGAGGCAGACCATTGGGGATATGGCGACAAACCATACATGATGAAATGACAGAGGCTGGCAGGTCTTGGCGAGAGTTGTCAATGCTTGCTCGAGACCGGATTGTGTGATCTCTTGCGGATGCTCTAAGCTCCGACTGCAGTTCAAAGGATTAAGAAGAAAAAAGATATTCTTACGTGTAATGAGAAGACACTATATCTATCTATCTATTGACCTTTCGAGCCGTAACCGGCCCATAGGGCGTAGACCAAGATACACCTTCTCCTATATGAATTTTTGTTCTAGCAGTTTTCTTTTATAGATATTTTATCAAATCTCGCCATCTGTCTCTGTTCTGTGCAAGCAGTTCTATCTCATTGATGGAGCCGATTCCTGCTGCTCTTGCCTCTCTCATCAATGTTCTTCTCAGTGAAGACACTATAGATGAAGTTATATTACACTGACAACAGATACTGCAACCATTTGAAACCAGTCCTGATACAATAACATACATAGAAGACTGAAAGGCAACTGAGATGTACATTATATTAGGCGTTTAATCAATGAGAAGATGATATAATCGCTTCGCATGCGCTTTAAAACAGGCTGACAAAAATTGAATACTATTGAAGCTGCCATACTTCTAGTGAGGTCAAAACCAGTGCACCCAGCTAGGGCCATCATTGGTGGCATACACTACCAGAATGTGGGGAAAGGGCCATCATAGGTGGCATACACTACCAGATTGTGGGGAAAGGGCCATCATTGGTGGCATACACTACCAGAATGTGGGGAAAGGGCCATCATTGGTGGCATACACTACCAGAATGTGGGGAAAGGGCCATCATTGGTGGCATACACTACCAGAATGTGGGGAAAGGGCCATCATTGGTGGCATACACTACCAGAATGGGGAGAAAGAGTCATCATTGGTGGCATACACTACCAGAATGTGGGGAAAAGGGCCATCATTGGTGGCATACACTACCAGAATGGGGAGAAAGGGTCATCATTGGTGGCACACACTACCAGAATAGGGGGGGGGGGATGGGCCATCATTGGTGGCATACACTACCAGAATGGGGGGGGGGAGAGAGAAATAAAAGGGGTCAGAAAAAAAAGAAACACAGACAGACTGGAGAGAACATGTTTTGTAGAAATGTACATAGATAAATTTGATAATAATAGATAAAATTGGAATATATTGTAACAACTGAAAACAATTGAGGGACGAAGAGATAGAGGGAAGCAAAGATAAAAAATAACAGACAGCTTAAGAGAATGGCTTGGCAGAAGGTCAACAACAGGAATGATAAATAGCTGCCGAGATCGAAAGTTGTGGAGAGACATGATCACCTACACTAGTAGGCCCGGTACTTGATGATGATGATGATGATCACTATCATCATTCATACCACATTTTAGTTTCAGGTCTTCCACACCCGCTCGTGTTTCCCTAGTCCCTTCCCCTACTCTTTTCTCCGACAGCATGCCCACACTTAAAAGTTCTCCAATTCCATCCGCCGTGGTACTTTATCAGCCTTCCAGCATTTACCAACAGACATCTCTTCTATATCCACTGAACTCGCCTTTACTACTTATAAACTCACAAGATTTACTTGCCACATTAATTTCCTCTCCAAACTGCATACGATTGAAGATTCTCCCCCATGGGTTCTGGTCTAGGTTCACTCCCTTTGTCCACCAACCTAACCCTAGTGAAATCAGACGATTTGATAGTACAGGATTGAACGACGGTTTTCATCGTATGAGACTCGTTCTAGCCAACACCAGGCTAGTCTCACACCTGCGTACTCAGCGTCTCCAACTGGTAGCGAGGCTCAGGTGTTTAATGACCGGCACAGACCATTACATTACACACATACATGGACCATATATGCAAGCTAGCCAACCCATCAGAGACAGAGATCAACGAGCTTCTATTTGCAGACGATCAGGCACTAATACCTGAAACAATAGAAGACCTACAAGAACACTTAAACAAACTCAACATCTCAGGCACAAAATACAGCATGAAAATTTACATCAACAAAACAGAAGTCATGAACGTCGCCAAAAATAAACAGAACATCAACATAACTATAGAAGGCAGTCAACTAAAATAAGTAGAGGAATTCAAATACATAGGAAGTCTAATGACAAACGATAATTCTCAAACGGCAGAGATAGAATCAAGATGCAACAAAGCTTGTCAAATCATCGGACGGTTATCACCACTATTGTCCAACAAGAAAATAACTGTGGAGGCAAAACGAGCACTATACAATACAATCTTCATCCCAACGTTGTGCTACCAATGCCAGACCTGGACTCTAGATGCAAGAGCAATAAGAAAAATAACCTCTACAGAGATGGCATGTGTTAGACGAATGATAGGATACAGTCTGAGAGATAAGATCAGAAATGAAGAACTGAGAAAAAAGCTAGGAATAGCCCCCGCCATAGAATATATAAGGAAACAACAGAAAAATGGTTTGGCCACGTGACAAGGCAGAAAGAACAAAACACAACACAACGAGCTTTCAACAAACGTTGTTAGAACACCAGACCCAAGGGTCGACCACGAAAAAGATGGGTCGATGGAATATTAGAATCACTAGGAAACATAACAACAGCAGAGACGAACAGAAGAGCAAAGACCGCAAATTATATCTCCCCTCGACGCTGAAAGGCAGATGAGGAAGGAAAGAAGAAGAAGACAGACCATTTTATCCTTCAGATCATCCACGACTTCAATAGGCATCTCTATACTTTTATGTCCTCCCAGCACAAGAGGAAGATCTCTTACCTCCGCCCCGCCCCACCCTCCCCTACACCCGCCACGTCACCCGCGACTCTTTAGTTGTTTGCATACCCCCCCCCCCCCCCGACCTCCATCTCTCACATAATGAGAGGTCTGTTCTTTCTAAACGTTTAACATTTATCCCCCGTCGTCCTTCTAGTGACCATTACACTCTTTGTAAGGGCGCCCATGATTTCCATAGGCGTGTGCGCTTACAGTTCCATTTCTCGGGCACTACTGCTGCTTCCTCCTCACCCACCCCTGTAGATGAGTTTTCTCGCTTCCACTCCAGTAAATCTGATTGTACCCCACAACCCGGCGCATCACAGTCTTTGAATCTTTACATAAAGGCCACCTCACGTGAGATACAACAACTGCGCCCTAGAAAACTTCACCGCTCTAATTTTTATCTCCCTCTGAGTGTCGGGCCCTCTCTTATCTCCGTCGCCGGGAGGACATTGTTATCAAACCGGTAGACAAGAGGGGAACGGTGGTAGTTTGGCGTAAAGACTTATACATTTCAGAGGGCAACAAACAGTTACCCAATACCACGTTTTATAAACCCCGCCCTGACGACGCCACTGTCCTTCACAACAAGCAGGTCCAATCTACCATCAAGGAACTGATCCGAGACAACCTCCAAGTGCGTCCCGCCTCATTATCCCCAATAGTGGTCTTGGGAAAAATCATTCTACATGCTCCCCAAAATTCACAAGATCGACAATCCAGGACGCCCCATAGTGTCAGTGTGTGCTTGCCCGATTGAACACATATCCGACTATCTAGACAGTGTCTTCCAGCCCATGGTAGTTAGTCTTCATCATATGTCAAGGGCACTAACCATGCCTTGAGTATCTTCTCTTCCATATCTCTCTCCCGAGGTCGCTCATACCGACTTTTCTCCCTTGATGTTTGCTCTCTCTACACCTCTATCCCTCACTCCGACGGCCTCCTGGCTCTACGGTTCTTTCTTGACCAGAGGCAACACCCCTCTGTTGATACTGCCACCCTTCTCCGCCTTACTGAGCTTGTACTCAACCTCAACACCTTTGAGTTCAATGGTAACTTCTATGACCAAGTTAGTGGAGTAGCCATGGACATCAAGATGGGCCTTAGCTATGATTGCCTATTTATGGGTTACCTTGAACACCAAATTCTCAATTCATATCAAGGACCCCTTCCCATCATATACCTCCGGTACATTGATGACTGCTTCGGACTTACCGATCTACCTGAGGATGACCTCTTCAGGTTTATCGACTACATTGGTAGCTATTACAAAGCTATCAAGATAACATCTTGTATATCCACATCCTCTGTTACCTTAAACATCTTATTGTTTCTTTGGACACGTCTGGTCTCCACACCTCGGTTTTCTATAAACCCACAGACGCCCATTGTTATCTCTTCTATACTTCATCACATTCACCTTCTTGTCGTGATTCAATTCCGTTCTCACAGTTATTGCGTCTCCGTCGCATTTGCCAGGATGACCAAGATTTCCTCCAACATTCTCACCTCATGTTAGGTTTCTTCAGCCGTCGACTTTATCCTGATTCGATCCTCCGGCCTGCCCTCAAGCGAGTCCTCCTTATCTCCCATCCCGAGGCACTCACTCCTTCCGACCGCCCCCCTCTGAGAGAACCATACTCACTCTCACCTATCATCCTCACAACTTAGCAGCTGTGAAGATACTCAACCGCTACCGTTCCATTCTCCTCTCTGATCCCACTACCCGTCTACTTTTTAGTGATCCCCCGATGATCGCCTTCAAGCGCGACAAGAATTTGGGAGATATTCTGGTTAGGAGCCATCTCCCTCGCACCGACCATCCACACTCCTGTACGGCCCCTTGTGGTCGTAACTGTATCACATGTGCCTATGTGCTCCCTACTGACTCGGTCTTATTCCCTAATGGACGATTCGAGATCAAGCATGGCTTCACATGTGTGTCCCGTAACATCATTTATGCCATCATATGCCAACGATGCCACATGACGTACATTGGCGAGTCTGAAGACGATTAGCGGCGAGATTTTGTTAACATCTACGAGATGTTCAACAGAACACTGGCACTCCAGTGTCTTCCCATTTCAACTCCCTAGATCACAAGGGCAAAGACGACATCAGTATCACGGGTATTGTCCTTTGTCACTCTGTCGACCGCAGCCGATTCGCTTTGGAGAACCACCTCATAGTCCAGTATGGCTCGCTGACCCCACGAGGCATGAGTGTATCACACTCGTACACATAGTTTCCTTTCGGTTACTCCTTCCCTTTTGCACATCCTTCTCTACTGCCCATGTTTGGGCTCCTTAGTCTATCTACTATGCCATGCCATTCGTAGCTCACCTCCACTAGTCCCCATTGAGACACTTCGGTGTTCTCCTACACCTTTCTTTTTTCTGTGCTACATACCCCTCATATGTTTTTATTGTACCCCACTCTCAGCCTTTTGAGTACCTGTTATTCTACTGTTCTATTCTTTCTCCTCTGTTTTTTCACACTGCCCCTGGTGTGTACTATTCTGGTGATATGTGCGTTATGCGCACATTTCAACACATATATGATTGTCCCTGTATGGGTTTGCACATGCATGTGTGTGTACATATGTATGGGTATATATATATATATACACATGCTTGTATGTGTGTGCAGGTATTTATGCATAAATATGTATGTATATGTAGGTGTATGTTGGTATGTATAAGTAGGTGCATGTCTGTTTGTACGTGTATATATGTATACACGCATCTGTGTGTGTGTGTATGCATGTGTTTACGGGCCCTTAGATATTTTTAGACATTGTCAGTGTCTATGCAGTCGATGTTACCTAGACAGCGTTTCCCCCGCTCGTGTATTTTTAGAACCCTTCACCTGACCAGAGGGTATAATTACAGCTAGACCGGTGTGACTCGCCTTTTCCCGTTCTGACCACGGTCCACGACACAGGAAAGTAATTTTTTCTTTTAATTAACCAATTTCGATTATTTTGTTTTGGATGTTTCGTTACTAGTTAGCTATGTAGGATTAGTTTTATTTACTTACCAATCTGTGTGTGCATGTTGTTTGTTTGTTCCTGCTGATGTCCTATTGGGCCGAACGTAGTTCAAATTTGTGTCGTCTACTAATCACGTAAAGCTTTTACCATACCATTTTTTCAATTTCCCTCACATTAAGCTTTACTGTAGCTTCGCATTTTTATGCATTCATTTGAATTTTTTGCTGAGTAAGTTCGTCTGTTTTGCAAAGTTTCTGCTCTTGACTTCGAGTAACAAAATCCGAAGAACAAAAACCGACTTCTTACTTCGATAACAGACTTATCAGAGATCATAACAGCATTGCCTATTCTAACATAACTTGTTCGGTATTAACTGTTTAAATTCCATGACATACTTGTCAGCAATTATCTGTAATCAAGGGTCAGGTAAAAAACCTGTAACAATAACGATGTACCATAACTGTATTGAATCACTCGGAAATGCAGCTTGTTATTCGAGCACAGCCAATCGTTTTGCGCAAACACGTCACATGACCTGTGATGCTGGTCGCTGAAACGAATTATGAATGTCGTATCTGCACAACCATTTATTATGTAACACATTTTTACTAATCGATGTTGTTGCTGTACGCTCGTAGTTACTATACACATTATATTAACGAATAAAGTATTCTTGTAGAAGGTATGCGACAGAGTTTATGGTGTATTATTTTAATCGACGCTTGTACACCTACTCCTAGTAACTGGACCTTACTCACTACTCAGACTACTGACTGAGACAGAGACTGTGACTCTGCAAAACAATTATTATTCTTCCATTTGAATTTTTCTTTACTATGTTTGTCACCGCGACTTTTTGACTTTTACTTCATCTTTTTGATTTGAAATTTTAACACTTGTCAACTTTTGTTTGAATTTTAAAAATTTTTACTTTTAGACTATGACTATGTATGTGACTATGTATTTTGTAAAAAAACAAACTGCTGGATAATTGAGTTCTGTTCTGGTACAAGTTTTAGTAAGTCCAATTCAATCATGGTTCATGACAATCATGATATATAGTAGTACCATTAAAACTATTATTATAACTACGTCGATTGCTGATTGCTTTAACTACTTTATTAATAATTCTTAAGACAAATATATATATATATATATAATATGTATGGGGTGTAAACGGGTGTTTTATGAAGTTGCCGTACAGAAACAGTGATTTGAAATATTTTTGAAATTGATAAAATTTACATTATGTCATGATATTCTGCGTCTACAATTCCTTCAGCAGCATGCATAACACAACAAGCCACTGTTATATTCAAAGTTTCATCAAATATTATAGTTTGCCAAGACATAACACAGATTATATATACTTAATGCTATTATTATATATTAATATAGTATATTAGTATAATATATTAAAAGTGAATGAAAGAGGATCGGAGTGAAGTTTGGGTGATTGTAGAAGTAACTACTTTCATGACATTATAATACAGTTAGTAAATTATACTGATGAGTATGCCCTGGCCATTCTTACTGTCAGTACGACTCAAATTGATAGGCTGGAGAAAATACAAAATGAAGCCATGCGCATTATCCTGGGATGTTCGAGGGACACTCCCTGTGTAGCAATGAGGTATCTTCTTGACTTTCCAACCATGGATGACAGAATCAAGATCTGGAGAGCACGAGCATACCTGAAGATTAGTACAGATACAGAGCATCCATTGCACCACGTGCTCAACACAGAGAAAGGTACCAGGCTAAAAGAGGCAAATCATGGGTGGGCTGGGTGGAAGATGTCATCAAACAGGTCTGTGGGCTTACCAATATCAGCGTTGGTGAGGAGTGGATACCGGTGCCTACGTCATTCAAGGGAACTTTCTCATGTATTGTCACACTCGACAGGAAAAGTAGGGAACAGAACCCGGTCGTGGTTAATGCTGAAGTCAACGGTCTCATCTACGATAATACAGATGAGAAAGATGCAGTCATCTATACAGACGGATCTGTAAGACGACACGAAAGAAGTGCATGGGCATTTACAGCACGCTCAGCAGGCAGAATAGCCAAGGAAGACAGTGGTGCATACGCCATGACCACGAGTAGCATGACAATGGAGGTGATGGCAGTGACCAAGGCATTCAAATGGTTAGAGTCACAAGACTACATCCACGCATGTATACTGAGTGATTCGATGAGCATGATAAAAAAAGTGGAGGCGGGCTTTGTACGCATGCAATGGGTAGAGTCGTTGCAGAAATCCAAAATACGTAAGGTCACCTTTGTCTATGTCCCTGGACATGCGGGAGTACGGGGAAATGAGAGAGCGGACAGGTTGGCTAGCTGCGCTGTCGTTGAGGACGGGCAACCGATGGATCGGGCGGACATCATCAATGCCCTTCGAGATGTTGGAAGAGCACAGGACTTCGACAAACACAGATCAACGTCACTTCTTCGGATGATGGAAATGGGAGTTAAGATGGGCACGGCCAGAAATGAGAAACTTGGTGGCCGTGTAAGAAGACTTATCAACCAACATAGAACTGGAGTCGTCAGTCGCTGGACACTGAGGGAATTGCTGAGGAGGGGATCTGAGCACCTATGGACATGTTCGGAGTGCAATGATGATAACCCGCAAATAACTCAATAACTGATGAATCTGTAATTATAGAATTGCAGGAATTTGAATTCACATTTTACATAATTAAGAAGAAGACATTTGAGAGAGGATTGATGGACACACTAAACCACTAGTGCTAAATTGGCCAGTGACTCATAACTAAATGAGAACTAATAAAGATCCTACTTCACCTCCCTGTGATGTGATGACTGTTATACTAGGCTAACCAGTCTGTCCAAGCAGAGTAGCGATTTGAAGAGAAGGACCAGTACTCAAAAATACCATGATTAGGATGTGCTGTGCTGAAGGACACAGATATTGCAGATTGCTATAAACTAGGACACTGATCTATACCAATTTGCTGTACTTTTAAAGGGTAGACATTTAAAAGGAGAAATCTTCTGGCAAATGCAGAGTTGTTGTTGACAGATTGCCACAAGTTGATGCGGGCAGGTTGCCCTTTGACTCAAGATGTGGTGGGTCGTAATGGCTTTCTGATATTCCCGGCTCTTACTGGAGAGGTTGGAGTTCGTCTGTCCCAGGCTATGCTGAGAAACTACTAGTCAAACCCAGAGGTACTGCAATACTGGGTCCTCTATAACAGTAACAGCCACCACCACAGGGAATACGGCGATCCTAGCTTCTGTTAGCCAGTCTGGTTTGACACAGACTGTTTCCAGTGGAGACCACGAGGAGGTAGAACTGCTAGGTCTTGGTCAGCTGATGGTGTGCCGTCACTGCTATAGCGACCGCAGGTCGCAGCGCTTCTGCTCCCCCACAAATGCAGAGAAAACAAAAGGAAAAAAAATTGGACTGGTAAAGAGTGTGTACAAATCCACAGATTAATAGGAAATGATGCACATGTATATGATTCATCATCTGCTGAAGAGACAGAGTATCTACCTACAATGAGGTTCATTTTGCAGATCTAGACCTGGCTATTAACTCTTACAATATTTTTGTTGTTATTGTCAAGTTATAAAAGATAATAGTAAAAAATTAACAATACTACATTTATTATCAATATTAAGAATAAAAATGTACAAATAATAGTGTTTAAATGTAATATCTTAAAGAGAAACTCCAGGCAACTAACAAATTTATAAAAGACACTTATCTGACAGTGTGAACATGAAAAGGTTCATACAGGAAGAAGACAAAAATATTTAATTGGAACTGTAGCATGGTATATTTATTTATTCCCTCTAATTAAAATAAAAATTAATACTTATTAAAGGCATTATTGCAGACTGGTTAGAATATTTTGTCAATATAATAATTTTCTCTTTTCTTCTTTAGGTAGTTTTCTCTGCAAGAATCATTGAGACATGGCATCATCATTGATTAACTGGGATGATTTTGTGAGTGCATTGATAGTAAAGCAGATGTTTTTTTAAAGTTAGGTTTGTTTGTGAAAAATTATAGGACTTAGATGCTCATCAAAGCATAAAGCATTTGTTCACTGATTTTATTTTAAAATAATCGTTTTATTTTTATGCATACACTAAAAATGGATAAAAAAAAAAAAAATTAGGTCCACATTTCTTCAGCTACTTTCACAGCACAAGTTTAATATAATACAAATTCATTTATTATTTTATTTTTTGCCCCATATTTTGCAGTATAACTACTTTGAAAAATGCACATTTTATAAAAAAAAAGTCCAACAAAATTTAAAAATAACCAGCTTGTTGTTTGTTTATAGAGAGTCACAGCAACTCATTAGTTAGTGAATAGGACTATTAAGGACCAGAGGTTGGACTCAATCCATATTACGGGGACTCGTTGGTCTTGAGGCTGTGGATTCAAATCCCGGCTCCACCAGTTGGGATTTTTATTTACGATTTCTCTCTCCAGCAACCACCCCAGGTCTCAGCAGCGAGGCCTGGTTTGAAACGTCAATGACTCATGGACAGAAAAAATATGAGTACCTCAAAGATGGAATCATCTGCATGTGCGGTGAGGACACCTGGGCTCACAAAATTGTCCGGAAAAAATGGATTGACACGCAAAATTCAGTTCCTAGCCAGGCCTCTAGGGACTTCGTCGGAGGTAAAAGCTGGCGAACGAAAAAAAAAATAAATGAATATTACAGCTCCTAGGTTCACCCATGTATTAGGGTAATTTCCCGTGTGTTACCGGGGCTTCATTATGAGGGAAGTAAAGAATAGTGACATTGTGACCTTCCAGGCATGTTGTAAGAGGCAACTAAGGAGGTTGATCGATGGCTTGACAAGCTGTCATTGTAAAAAGTGTTGTTATGGAAACAAGCCATAGATTTTAGAAGCAGTGATCTCTGCAAATATGTACCATTTTGGCTCGCAAGGTTTCTATTTTTGAGATTGTGGTTCTGCCCTATGTGCCGTCTTCGGCTCGAAAGGACAATAGATAGATAGGTTCACCCAGCCTTAAATGAGTACAGATGCTCATGAACGAACAAATCCGTGATCTTTAACAAATAAATACCACCAACACCAGACATACTCACCACTTGGATAAAGACACACATGGAACTAAACATCAAAACAAGTGAAATGTATAAATGCTGGTAAGGACAAAACAAGATTGAAAGAGGAGTACCCAAATGACTTATGAACTCATAACAGGTGGATCAGCAGATGATGTAATAAAAAAAATGCAGAGGCACTAATATTCATAGAATGTCATGATAACACCAAGATCTCTATGAGTATTCCAATAGGGAAATATTTATATTGTATAAATCATCCACTCCAAAGCTAAAATCATCATCACAGTGACAGAACAAACTATACAATTTCAACTTTCAGCTATATAAAGGTGTATTTTTAACAATTGAAAAATCAGTATTTGAAACACTTGAACATTAAAGAATTTAAGAACTGAGAGAATTACTGCTAAAAGTATGTAGCCAAAGAAATATTTTTATTACAGTGGATCCAATTTCCCTGTGGTATACCAGGAAATGAGAAATCTAACTTATTGGCTGGCCAAGGATGGCAGCAAAAGGAAACAGTCAAACTTACTGATCGGTAGAAGATCAGTGTGATGAAAAGGGCCTGAAATACTAAACCCCTGCATGACAATTACTCCTGACTTGATTGGAAAGAACTTGTCATCATCTTCCTTCTAAGAACAGACACAACCTACTTCAAAACCACATAAACATGAAGTTCAAGATTGGAAACCCAACATATATATGTGGATAAATACCACAGATCAACATCCTACAAGACTGCAGCCAGTACAATGTCTTGAAAGATTTGCACTTATGAAACTGAACTACTTAAAAAAAAAAAAATTATGATCCTTTACAGGAGCTGCTAAAGAAAATTAAATTCATCAAAACAACAATTTTGCAGACATAGACTTAGTGAACAAAAGAAGAAAAAATACAACTAATATCACTCAGGATTTTTGATTACTTGGATCTTGGCCACTTTTATTTATTTTATTTGGGCATGTGTTAGGTTGTATCGTATGGGTGTATTCTGTCCATTACATTTATAATGTATATTTTCTTTAATTAAAATTTTTATTTGGCATAGCCATTCCAAAGATCACCTTTATTTGTTAAAAAGAAATATGTAATATAGCATTTTACATTTTATAAGTTTACCACATTAATAGCTATTTGAAGTAGCAACTTACACAGAACAGGCTATTGTAGGTAGCTCCCTGATTATAGGAGAGATGTATTTTAGAATAATCACCAATCTTGGAAGAACTTATTATAACTTTAGGTAAACTTTGTTTTTATTTATTAAGTAGTTAATTTACTAATTTCTTTGGATAGAGCTTTCATTTAAGTGTTAGTTAATTAACATGGCTTAAATAATTGATCTTCTTAATTTTTTTTCTAATTAGGAGAATCAGGCCCTTGCTGTTCAAGAACTCATCTCAAATCATCCTGAAGAAACAGCAAGCAGTCCTAGTTTTACACCTCTTATGGCTGCACTAGGAGATTCACCTCTAATTATTTCTAAAATTGAAGAGCCCCAGGATCTTGTCCTGTTAAGTCCTGACACTTCTTTAGATACTGTGGAGAAAATAAAAATGGCTGTTTCCCCTTTAAAGAAAGTGAATGTAAGGTATGAAGACAAACAGAAAGATGTTGCATTTAGAACTCCTCTGAAAGATTGCACCAATAATAGCTTAAAGGACATACAATTGTTAAGTGACAGTACAAAAGTAACACCTGTGAAGTCAATAAACTCTGAAGAAAGTTCTGGCTTTTTATGTCCATCTTCAGCAGAGTTTAGAGAATTCCTTAATGCCATTATGGGGGTTTCTCCAGTGCAAAAAGATGGGAGTTTTGAAGATCCTGGAGGAGAAGCAGTGAAGCAGAGTCAATCTCTAATTGTTTCAGATGAAGATGTACCAGTAAAAGTGTTCGAGCCAGAAGTGGAACCTATAATCTACCTTCTCCTACATTTAATCTAGGTAATCTTTGTGACCCTGTAAGTACAATATCACAGCATGAAGTTGAACTCTCCACAAAATCCACTTCTGATCTTCTAACATCAGGTTCAGATGCTGCATTTAAAGACCCTGTATCCAATAAAAACACAATTGTTGTAAATGATTGCTCTTCCTATAAATGGGATGATGTTAAAACTATTTCTAAAGAAGATTGCAGCGAGGAACAAAGATTTGGAGCAAGTGAAAATTATGTGTCAGATAATGATATTCAAACATGGGAAGATAACTCAGAGGTTCAGAAACAATTGCTGGTTGCTGCTGGCGATGACCCAGTTACAAATGTTTTGAAGCCAAGTCAAAGACACATGTTGAAGAAACCTAGTCTCAGAAGGCCTGCTTTTGGATTGAAAGTTGGAGATAGAAGCTTTGACAAAGATATGAAGCAGAAAGCATCTAATCCACAAATTGCTGACTCAGAACCTGTTTCACTTATATTGGAGGAATCAGCTTCTCGTTTTAATGTAGGAGAATCACCTCCTTTAGAGTGTGAAAAGCCACTACCAGACACAAATAATAAATCATTGGAAAATAAGGAACTGGATTGTATCAGTGACAATATAGTTGTATCACCAAAGCAGAATTAAAAGAAGATACTGATGCAAACTTCAGTGTTTCAAGCTCTGATGATAGCTGTACAGAAAATAACAAGTCATTGGATCTGGTACACAAAGTACCTGTGCTGAAGAAAGATATAGCTGCAACAAACCTTGCAAGCAAAGTTGATACAAAGGTAAGTTGTGTTAATGTAGTTAATATTATGAATGACAAGCCATGGTGGCAGGGTGGTTAGTGTGCTTGCTACTGACTAGAAGATTCTGGATTAAATTCTCAGATGTGGCACATTTATTTCAGACTGACACATCTTTGGGGTTCTCACAGTGGTTGAAAATTGGTACAGGAGTTTGTTTATGGGAAAGTAGGGTGACTTGACATATCAGCTTTATCATTCATAAAATGTGCCATTGGTCATTAAAAAATATAGACTCTTAACACCATGTGTACGAAATGGATGCCAAAGCCAATAACCATAATGTTAGCGATGACAACAACACAGAAGAAAAAGAATAAAAATCAATATTATAGGAAGTAGAATAGGCCATAAGAAGTCTAAAAAATGATTAAGCACCTGGATGTGATAAGATAACAACATAGCTTATTAAAGCAGGAGGAGAAGAGAATGTGAAAGTATACCATGATTTATGTAAAAAGACTTGGAATGGCGAGATACGGCTGAAAGATTGGCAATGAACTATATTTATTTCAGTTCTAAAAATATGTCTGATGGAATGCACCAAACACAGAACTGTTGCAAGAATCAGCCTTGCAAGCTTGATCATGCTTAAAATTATCATAGGAAAAATCCATACAGAATGTGAAATCAATATAGTTCAAGTTGGTTTTCAGAGAGGCAAAGGAACAAGAGATCACATTTTAAAATGAGAAACATCATAACAAAATGCACAGAATACAACATAAATGTGTTTGCATGCTTTCTTGACTGACTACAACATCAGATAGTGTGGAAAATAACTGATAAATATGGGGGTTTCGGCCCACGTAGTACATATGATAACAATGCATTATAAAGACCAACAAGCAGCTGTGAGCATTTAAAATGATACATCAGAATGACTTGGTATAGGACAAGGAGTTAGACCATATCTATTCAACATATATATAAAAAATGCCAGAGAAGTGAGTAATAAAGAACAACTTGACACTCTTACTATTGGAGGGTCACCCACAACCAGAGATATGATACTCTTGTGATACATCACTTTTATGCATGTCAGTAAGTGGCTTAGAGAAGTTTATAGCATCACTTAAATGTTATAGTGAAATACAGACACAATAGCTATGTGGTCAATAAGATTCTATCCTGATTGACGGCTTCCAGGTTTACCCAGCCATAACTTTTTCCTGACCTATAACTGACACATTGGTTACGCTTAGAAGTTAGCTATGGGACCAAAACCCAACACATCGGTTCGGACCAAGTACAGTTGAATATTTTAAAGTAAAGTAACGTTTCTGTATATATATTCACAAATGTTTGTATTCAATATCAAGAAGCTTTATAATTACTTCCTTCAATTATCACATGGTGCTGTGTTAACTAGATAAATAAGTTGAACTTTCAATGTAAATGTGTGTTTATTTCTGACAAATAGTGGCCACACCCACTGATACTTCATAGTCTACTATTGCTTCTGAATAATTTAATTATTGGTGGACTTAAATATATCAAATAAAGTGTATTTTGAAGAACTTTGGATTAGTTACTGTAAAATTTTGAGATGAATGGATTTTGGATGACAACACACTTCTATCTGTCTATTGACATTTTGAGCCATAGCCGGCCCATAGGGCATAGACCCAGATACTCTTTCTCTTATCTAAATTTTTATTCTAGCAGTTTTCAATCCTTGTAAAGATTAAATTGTAACATTAGAAATTCTAAAACTAGTATTTTCATTGAACTTTTGACACACAGCTGTGTGTTTACACTAGGTGAGATACAGGGACTTGGATTTCCTGGCTCAGGTTGATTTATGACATTAAATTTGACCACATAGACTGCACGTGTTACATTGTCTATTCATATGGCCGTCATAAATATGTTCTGTTACTTCATAGCATTATTTGTTGCTTTTCCCGAGGTATAAAGGGTTGTTTGATGTCAGCTGAAAACCGAGGATAATTCCCTGGTAACAGCAGGAAAAGAAAAAAAAACAATTTGTTGAAAATTGGCAAATTTAATTTTTTTCGAATTATGCGAGATCATATCTCACGCAATTAAAAAAAAATCCAGCACCAAAGAAAACAAATCCAATACTCAAGGGTCACCGTAGTAGTAATTAGGAAGGTACACAAAGCGGGTAATGTTTCACCATGGCAAACTGTCAAATTTGGAAGAATTCATATTTGATGTGGTAATTTTTATGATAGCATCATAATCTAGGGTTAATAGTTCACAAGAAACAATATTGAGTGGCCAGTGACTACGTTACATAAATCATAATTAATAGTTTTTTTATAATGTATCATGGTGTAGTTATATACTAGCCTTATCATTTTCCAATGTTTTATTAATGTACATTAATGTCTTCTATCCTTATAGACAGAACCACAAGCTTCAAGCATGCTAACTCGAAAAGCTACATACACGAAGCTGCCTTTTATGAAAATGAAACAAACAAATGGATCAGCAGACTCAATTGATCACCCTACTGGTGAGTTTTCATGAAATTTCTTTGTGTTCTTTCTATGTATTATAATTTATTCTATTAATATGCAGTTCAGTTCTTTTTTTCCTCATTTGCCTGTCATAGTCAAGGGTTATTTAGCTTGCTGTCTTTTGCACTTCTATTAGCTTATCCTACTGTTACATTTCCTAATATTTCTAATATTCTATTAATCCATCTTTTTTTCGTGGGTAACTCAAACCCAGCAACCTTTTGATGCCATCACAAGTCAGCGGTTCATCGCTGACCAAGACCTCACCTCAACCTCACAGTTTGTCTCCATGGTAACAGCTACATCAAAACACATTGGCTAATTGAGACAAAGATTGCAGTGTTCCCTTTAGAGTGATAGGGTCTGCTGGGTATAGAAGACCTAGTATTGCAGTGCCCCTAGGCAGGACAAGTTCCAACTACTCCAGCAGAACCTGGGAAATCAAGAAAGTCATTGCAGCCTGCCACTTCACCAATTTTAGTCCAAGAGCTTATACTCATATCAACCTGTAGCATTAAAGTAATCAACATTTTCATGGTTGGTATTCTCATATGGTGTTTCCATAGAACTGATGTTCTCATAGTGTTTGTAAAGTGTTGACACTCTTTATGTAATATTTTGGTCTGTTTATGCTATCATGTTTCAACACCACTTTATCTGTTGTTCTTTTATTTAGCTCTTTATGTCTTATCATATTTCTTAACCATTTTATCTTTTGTTCCTTTTTTTTGTTCTTTCTGTTTTATCCTCTTTCCAAAACATTTTATCTGTTCTTTCTTTATTTTTTCTTTCTGTTTTATCACATGTCCAAGCCTTTTTATCTGTTGTTCCTTTATGCATTAAATAGCGGGCATTACAAATTAAAAATGTAAGTTGTAATTTTATTTTTCCATTGTTATATTTTGTACATCTATGCTTATGTTGTTATATTTTGTACATCTATGCTTATGTAAAAAATATGTAAATTTTTTCATTTGTTTGTCGCTAATGAATAAATGATTATGCTAATGAACAAATGATTATTTTCATGTGTGCATTATCAACATTTATTAACCCTAACTACAGAATGATTTTGTTGGTTTGCCCAGAATTATCTTATCTTGGATTTGTGGCCACCTAATGTCATCAGATTCAAACATCTATATATTTAATTTTTAAATGAACACATGTATTGTAAATCAAATTAAAGAGGGAATGTTGCACAACATGGAGAAAATATTTATTACACATATTAATGAACTGAGTAATTAAAAAAGAAAAAAGTAATCATCATCAAGTACCGGGCCTACTGGCATAGGTGATCATGTCTCTCCACAACATTCGATCTCGGCAGCTGTTTATCATTTTTGTTGTTGACCTTCTGCCAAGCCATTCTCTTAAGCTGTCTGTTATTTTTCTCTCTTTGCTTCCATCTATCTCTTCGTCTCTCATTTTTCCAGTTGCTACAATATATTCCAGTTGTTCTCTTCTCATTACATAGCCAAAAATGATGATTGTCTCTTCTTAATATTATTTCCAATGTTGTGGCGATTCATGATTGGACAAAGAAATTACAACGGTGGTTTTCTGTTGCCTTCCGTCGGTTTGTTTACGGTTGGCTCCGCTAGCCTTTGACTAAAATGTCTCACCCACAAGGCAGTGGGGTTGTTTATTTCGGGGTACCCTCCCTTAGCCTTTTACTCTCCCGAGCTTACCTGCAAGGCAGCAGGGCAGCCATAGGTTGTACTGTTTACTGCATACAGTAGCAGGTAAAAATTACCTGACCTGACACCAAAAAAAGTAATAGTAAATTTAAAAAATGCAAATTTCAGTCATCAAATTCTAATTCCAAATCAAGTTAATAATCTCTAGTGCAAACAATAATTCCAAATGTGATTTTATTAAAATGTCATGAGGTACCCCCCCCCCCCCCCCCCCCCACCTGTGATCACTAACACCATATTCCCCATTTGTCTAGCAAGGCATCTAGAAAACTTTTACATTTGCATCCATTTATATATTTAGCAGTTGAGTATTCCATTCAGAATGTTTAATCTAATAGTGAAATTCACATTTGTTGTAGGTAGGCACATTATACAGTAAAACAATGTAAAATATCCTCATTTGACAGACTGAATCCTGAAAACTCAAAATGGAACAAATAGCTACACTATATATATCTATCTATTGAACTTTCGAGCCGTAGCCGGTCCATAGGGCATAGACCCAGATACTCTTTCTCTTATCTACATTTTTATTCTAGCAGATTTCAATCCTTATAAAGATATTTTATAAAATCTCGCCATTTGTCTTTGTTCTGTACAAGCAACTCTATCTCAGGGAGCCAATTCCTGCTACTCTTGCCTCTCTCATCAATGTTCTTCTCAGTGTCTCTCTGGGTCTGCCTCTTTTCCTCTTACCTGTTGTTTCCCACATGAGGGCTTGCTTTGTTATTCAGTTATTATCTCTCCTCATCAACATGACCAACATATGACCATAGTCTTTTCTTTATTACTGAAGATATTAGTGGTTGATTTGCGATTTCTCTAATTTCCTCGTTTGTTTTTAATTCGTTCCACGCTATACCAAGTATTTTCCTTAGACATTTATTTTCGAATGCGTTCAACTTTGTTTTTATGTCTCTTGTTGTTTTCCAGCTCTCACATGCATACGTAAGGGTAGATAGTACGTTTGATTTCAATAGTCTTGTTTTTTGTTTGTGCTGATGAGTTTTGATTTCCATAACTTTTCAAGGCTTCTGAAAGACACTGCTGCTTTAGCTATTCTAATTCTATTTCTTTACTTGTATCTCCTTCCCGATCAATGTGACTTCCAAGATAGATAAAGTGGTCGATCTCTTCCACTGGTTTATTTTCCATGTATATTCTGTCATCTGTTTGAATTAAGCTTTTCATGACTTTAGTTTTTTCATGATTGATCTCAAGCCCAATTTTGTTGGCTATTGATGATAGTTCATCTACTGCTAATTTATACATTCTGTATCAGGTCTATGTTTCATTAAAAAAAGCGTTTTTACGATAGCAGCTTGTTAAACCTCTGATCAACGGTTCTATATCAAGTGGGAGAAAAACAAATCCTCAATTTTGGATCCAACTGGAAATTGCTACACAATAGAAATAGCTACACTAGCTACATTAAAATTTTTACATAAGATTTATTTTGGTGTCTTGTTTTTTTTTTTTGTTGTTTTTTTTTTTTAAACATGGTTACTGCTCAGTAAATATGTTTTTGCAACTGAAGTCATGAGATGTGCAATGTCCAGAATCCATTTTTAAAAACAAGAAATATAAAAAAAACTATGAGGTTGATTGAAAAGAGAACTGGGAATTGAAAAAAGGGAAATCACTTCCAACTATTTTAGACATTCTGTAGCTTTGTTAAAATTATAAAATAAAAAAAAATTATAATCTGTCTACATTAAAACGAGAGCAAGTATGTGTCATTTCATAGTTGAAATTTGGAATGATTGGGCTTTGGTTTTGAGTTAAAGAGTTATAGATATATTATCTATCTAATTGCATTTTTTTTTGCATTTGTTAACTTTTTAATTTATACAATAAATCCATCTGCTGTCAGTTTGATATTTACACAAGAACATTATTTGTCTTCTAGCATTGAGAGCTAATGAGGATGGGAAAGTGAAAGAAAGTGACGCCTCTATGATGCTGAAAACCATTGCAAAGCAACAAAGTGGAGATCCAAGTCAGAGAAATAGAGAAATCTTTGGAGCAAGCAAGATTTTACTTAAACCTTCTTTTAGAGCATCTACTAAAATCACTGATCAGTCTAGGAGAACATCAAATATCAAGGAACAATCTGATAAGCTAAAAATTAAAACCAAAATCTTAGAGGAAGAAAATGCTAAAATTATGCCACCACAAGATTCACATTTTAAAAATCCTGTGAAGAAACCGTGCCCCTCTAGAATTGCAACAAAGATAACAAGAAAGGCTTCTCTTAGAAATGGAATCTTAAATGAGTCAACAGTAGCCAAAGTTAGTTCAACTTTAATGAAGCCTCCTCCACCTGTCATAGATGCATCAAAAACAGTTTTGAAAGTTAGAAGGAGTAGTTCAGTGAAAGAATTTGACCCAGCAGATGGATCTAGAACTATAACGAAGAAAACATCTCCTGTAAAAGCCTTGTTTTCAGTCAATGGTTCAAGAACAATCAAAATAGAGGATCAGTCTCTCAATTCAAGGACAGTCACCAAAGAGGATCAGCCTGTCTTATCAAGAACAATTACTAAAGATGTCCAGCCAGCAGGATTTAGGACAGTCACAAAAAGTAGGTTTTATCTTATACTTGTTATTAAGGTGTGACATGCTAATTTTATGCATTCTGTTCTTTTGTTTTTATTAGTATACTTAAAAGTAGGTTTCATTGTTCATATTTTTTTAGCAGAAAATTGCTTTTTTTCTTCTCTATAAACAATGTTTCTAACTCACTTGTAAATTCATTGATGTGTCCTTTTTCTAGGAAAATTACTTCTTTTGCCACCCTAGCAACAACAACAAAAATACCTCTGCGGTCAACCCAACCGCTGACAGAAATGGGCACCAGGGTTCATACTCTAGGAAGGTGAGAAAGGGCGCCTCGCTCGTGAGTTGTCTTCAGGAAGAACTCTTCTGAATAGGTGGCTGAGCACATGTGGATAAAAACCTGCATGCTAAGACAGTGATTCAAGTCTCATACCTTTACCTTTACCCTTTTTTTTAACCCTAGCAACAATGTGTTCTTTATGTAAAACTCGACAAGTCACATTTTAAATAAATGGAAATCCCTATAACCTATTTAATTTCTCACCTTTCTCACATTTAATCTCAAATCTGATTCGCTGGTGAAATAATTTATATAGGATATCCTCTTACACAATTTTCTATATATGGAAGGGACTGTGTAATTCCTTAGTGAATTGCTGGAAATATGTCATGAGACTCAACAATGGTGGTTGTTTACTGGTGATGGAAAACTCTTTATTCATTGAACAAGTTAAAAATTGTTTCATTTGTATGCTTTTCAGTAAAGTTAAAACAATTTCTGGTTAAGATCTGTATATTTCAAACTTTAAATTAAGTGGCCTTGAGAATGTGAGTACATTTACAATTTTAAAATGTATTTATCTCTTTTCTTTTCCCCCATCATCCATGTTTGCCACATACAAGAATTTAGATATGGATTTTCCAAAAACTGTCTATTCAGAACATTAATCTTGCTACCTTTTTTATTCTGGCAAGAATTGACTTTTACAACAAAACTGAATGCATAAGGGATTATTACCATTCATTCATTTTCCTCTCTGGCCAAAGATGGCAGATAGGGCGGAAATCTTAGTTCTCCTTGATTGATGATTTGCTGCTAGTTCTTGTAGATCTTTCTTGTTGCTTAGTCCCTTGGTTGAGCCTTTCCCAGTAATTGTTCTGCGTAATGATTCTCTTGGACTGCTATGAATTCCTAATGAATGCCTGATGGGGATGTTTTTCTTCATTCATTCTCTATACATGACCAATGCGTTTCCAATGTTGCCTTCTTATAAAGCTTGGCACACATTTTTGTTTGGATTCAAATAGTTGAGCGTTTATTTTGTATCAATATGAATATGTAAACAGTGTTCACAAATTTGCTAATATTGTATGTTGCTGTGATGAGCATTAACACAGCAAAAATGTTTTAATAAATTTTTGTTTAGTAGCTGTTTATCTTATTTTCCTTGGAAACAGAATGATTTTAGCATGAACAAATAGGATTTTCTTTATTTACAGTAATTATATTATCATTTCATATAAAAAATCATTTCATCTAAATTATTTCCTTTTATTATCTCAAATCCCGTTAGCTTTTTATCCTCTGAGCACCATTTGTTTTGAGAGTATGGTATGCTTGCTTGCTTGCATTCACCCGACGGCTAAAGGAATACATCTCTGTATCATCCTTAAAAGGACGTTAAGTGGGCGTGTCTGCACTGTGTTGTGGTTTGCAGTATAACTGATATTTGCGCCTTTTGGCCCAACACATCCGACTTCAGCACAACATTTTTGAGTACCAGGTTGCCGTCCCTCATCAATCCCTACTTGCTTGGCCAGACTAGACAGGTTAGTCTGTTTCTAGAGGCACTACAGAGAGTTGGAGCAGGGTCTGGATGGTTCTGATTTACCGATCCTGGCGCAAGCCATCAGCTGTGGGTCGCTTACAACTTCCAGCTCTGCAGCTGTGAGGCACCTTTGCCTTCAGAGTGTAGAATGAAATAAAAGGAAAACTGTTCCATCATTTCAAGTAAAAATAGTTACAAGTGGTTCCTTATTTTGTTTTTTCCTCTTTTGCTAACAAGTATCATGATATGTGAGCAGTTTAACCTGGTTTTGCTAAAGTGTGAGTGAATGATAAATGTTGATCCTTTTCTTTCCTAGCATCAGGTGGACAGATACGAAATGCAGCTAGGAATCATGAGAACACACCATTGAAAAGTGATAAGCCTCTTGCACCAAGGAGACTTTCCAATATCCTACACGCTCCCTCATCATTAAGGTCTGTTTAAATGAAAAAATTATTTGTGTCATCATGACTGCTGTGACTGGCTGCTGGAGAGATAATTAAATGTTTCACATGTCCAGAAAAATATATTTTACAGTGTTTAGTATTTTTAAAATGCAATTTGGATCAAGAAAAAAAAGAAAGAGCCCAGTCATTCTTATGTGTCATGTATAAGTGCTTTGATGTTACGTCCTAGACTTTTTTTTTTAATCGACTGCAGATTTTTTTAGTAATGTGGTCAGGACTATACTAGACAACCAGAAACAAATCTTCAGTGCTCATAAAAACTGTATGAACCTACATATAAGTCCATTGGTTGGAAGAATGAACCTGACCTCTTGTCCACCACAATACAGCAGTTCACTATAGTCACTGTTCTACCTTGGCTTTCCTTTGGGTCAAGACAAGATAAATAAGCCCACCTGTTTAAGGAGCTAGTAAAAATATATATACTGGTATGATCTGTTTTGTTTTTATTTTTTATATCTAGTTTTTGTACCCTGAATAGAAGATGTCAAATAACACATTCGCTAGCAAGGGGTTTATCACGCTGTGGCTGCGTTAAAAAAACAATTTTATTTTTCAGAATAAAAAAAAAATAGGAATAACAGAGTTAAAATAAATTAAAATTGACCCAAAACACACATTTTGTTGGGACAGTTTATTCACAAAGTTGGAAAAATGGGTAATAAGAGAATTATAAGGTTTTAGCAGAAATAATTGCTTCAACGTTGATAAGCTACAAGTTGCTGCTTTTGGGCTTGGTGCGCCAGCTGCAAAAGCAGCAATTTGTGGCTTGTGATATGGAATGTGTTAAGTTTAATGCATGGAGTGAATATAGACCACATAAGAATACAGCCTATGTATGAATAGAATGTCATGCAAATGCTAGTAAATAACCTAGAAGTTGAATAATTAGAGGGTGGGGGAGGGGGTTCTTAAAGTAAGATGCCTCTGTACAAGAAAGTTCTGGCTTAATTACTACAGGCAGGAATTTTTCTCTTTGGATCCATGGTTTCTTTGTGTTTTCACCTCTTTTAGTTTCTAAGTAGTGAGATCCAGCCCTCTTGGATAATATATAGTAAAAAAACTGGAAGTTCTGTGTGCACTATGCACATGTTAATGAACCCCCGACAGTTAAAAGCCACATAGAGTACACTAAAATAGCTGCAGTCTGTTGAGAGTTGTTAAGCTATTGAAAATCTACTCAAGCCAAAGACAGATGGTGAGACAAAAGGTGCAGCTATAGTGTCTTGTCATAAACTAGTGACACACTGCATCTATCTGCAATTTAATGTGAGTAATTAAAGTAAAGTACCCCCATCACGCCAAGTGGTGTATAGGGAATATGGTGTTAGTGACCATAAATTTTACAGACCTTCGCCACTTGATTTTTGGGGTAATGTGGTCGGTATTACGCTCGTGCCGCTTCACTTTCCCAGAAAAAAATCCGGTACCCATTAAAGGCTGAGTGAACCTGGAAGCCATCAGTTGGGATCGAACCCTACCTCTTGTCCTTTGTAGTCCAGTTCACTAACCGCTGAGCTATCGCGGCTCCCTAATGAACACGGGTACTTGAAGAAATAGAAATACCTAGTGATTCTTGACAATCTATCATCTCTACTGTCAGGGATGGCAGTAAAGTTGTACCATAGAGAAATCTCCTGGAAATGTAATCATCTACTTCTCTATAATCCCTACATAGCCTTTCTACTCAGCATGGCCTAACTACATTTCATATTGTTACACACTGTCCCTGTACATGGCCCAATTTCATTAGGTAATGAAGCTAGAGGATAGACCTTGACAAACCAGTTACTTCAGTGATGTTTTTGGCTAACTGATTTGTCCAACCCAGACACTTTTCTGTCTCTTCACTGATGATGTCTCATGATTTCACGAGACTGAACTCTTCTCTGAACTTATCATTGAAGATGTGTGTCAGCGATGTTTGATGACCTCATGTTCACTGAACTTTAGATTTTACATTTCTGCTGACCAAACACTATCAAAAGTGTTCCACCACGATCCAGTTGCACTTATCAACTGTTAATGCCTTCTCATTGTTCTATAGTGCACAAAGGGCATGTAATTCTGAAATATTTATTAGAACTAATTTTTGTATGGATTACAATATCCAGTTTGTTCTATTTATTTAATAAGGAAATTCACTTTGACTTTCCATCCAATACACCATCTGTTTATGGACTAAGGCAAGAATGATAATTTGTTATTTTGTGTCATAAACTTTTTTTCCCACTTTTCTTTAAAAAAAGTAGCTAGTTGTATTCTTGTATTTTTGATTGAATTGCATGTCTTTTGCATGTCACCAGTTCTTCAAGCCAAAGTTCTGTGTCAAGAAACAATTCATTCAAGAAACTCTCATTGGAATCTCCTATTTCTGATATGAAAGTATGTACTTCCTTTATAATCTATTTGTTAAATATATTATTTGAATTGAAGACGTTATTTTTTTGTTTGTTTGTAGAATATATTGCTCGCAGTTGACACAAAAGTTGCTTGTAAAATGTATTGCAATCTTTCTTTACTAAATTCCTTCATTACTATATTTTATATAGAGACCCCCAAACAGCTGTAGATGTTTTGTGGGTCCCAGTGTTTGAGATATGGTCAAAAATAGAGGTAAAACCTTAAAACCCCTTAGACTGGAATAAATGTTAAGTGATGTTACACAAATGCCAAATGAACAGCTAAGTGTTAGGTCTTAGTTTTCTTGTATATAATAATAAAGTGGACATAAATATGAGAAAACACAATGGTTCTCAATGCTGGAGAACAGATTAACAAATATCATATAACATTGTAGTATAATTAATATTTAATAAATATCCATAATAGTTGCAAAAGCAGCTTTCCAAAAAATGAGGAAGATACTGTGCAATCCATTTTTGACAATAGAAACAAGAAAAAGAGTTCTTAAATGTTATGTACAGCCAGTCTTAATATATGGATGTGAATCATGGACAATAGGACAACAGACAAGAAAATCACTGGAGTCTGTAGCAATGTGGTTTTACAGAAGAATGTTGAGAATGCCATAGACAGCTAAGAAGAGTAATGAAGACGTTCTGAAAGAGGCCAAAACAAAAAGAGAGCTAATTTCCAATATTAGGAAGAAACAATAATAATTTTTTGGCCACGCAATGAGAAAACAGCTGGAATATATTGTAACAACTGGGAAAGTTGTGGGATGAAGAGATAGAGGGAAGCAAAGAGAAAAGTTACCAGACAGCTTAAGAGAATGGCTCGGCAGAAGGTCAACAATAGATATGATAAATAACTGTCGAGATCGAAAGATGTGGAGAGACATAATCACCTACTCCAGCAGGCCCTGTACTTGATGATGATGATGAATATTTAATATAAATTAATTAATATGTTCATTTCTCAGAAGCACATACAAAAAAAATGACACACTACACAAATAAAGAGTACTGTGCCTGCTGGACTAAGCAATAATGTCTCAGTATAACTCTTTTTCTACAGCTGTTTATCCTTTCAGCTACTACTGACTTCCTACCATGTTAAGCTGCCTAGTATCTTTTTTTCTCTGCTTTCCTATGTTTCTTCAACCCTCATTTTTTCCAGTTGTCATGGTATGTATGCTCATTACGTATATAATATATACATATACAATAATGATAATAGTTTTCTCATGATGTTGAAAATAAGCTTTCTTTTTGCTTTGGTCTCTATTAGAATATCCTCTATACTTGTTATAGCTATCCAGGGTATTCTCAGTATGCCTTTTAAAACTACATGGCTGTGGCCTCTCCACAGATTTTTCTTGTGTGGTGCCCATTTGTCTAGGATTCATTTTCCTATGCCAGGAATATCCACAATACGGATACCTTCACTATGTTGTACTCCAGTTCCTGGTATCCTGATCTCTTGTGGCTGGTTCTGCCAATTTTGGGCAGACAGATTTGACCGCAGAATGAATAATATGTATATGCGGTACCTGGCCTTATCTCCTTTTGTCTTCTAACGCTACCTTAAATGTTGCTATGCCATTTTTACTTTTGTTCTCCATGTGCTACGATCTGCAGCCAGATCCTCCCAGTTTCATTCACTGATAGAGAATTCACTTAAGGAGGTTGAATTGCACATAAACATTAACAAGAAGAAGTCTCAGTGTTGCAAAACTTGAGTAATACTACACTAGTCCAAATGTATGTCTAGATATTTCTGCATTTTTATTTCCTTGTTGGCTACAGAACAAAGCCTATTAAAAAATAATGCGTGCATTAAAAGAACATTTAACAAATTAATTATTCAACAAAATTTTACCTGATCTTTATTCAATTTGTAATGGTTTTTTTCCCCCTTCAGAGTAATGTTGCTGCTTGTGAAGCTTTTAAGGTAAGAAGTAAATGTTGCCACTATAGTCTGAGGTTTTTTAAAAATAATTTTTGACTTTTTGTCACAATTTGGAGTACTACTTTCTGAAAATGTCTTTCTAAGGTAAAGTTCTAGTTTAAGCTTATAAATTATTTCAGCGAAACAAGTCATCTACCCTTAGTTGACATCACAAAATAACTATACTGTTTCTCAAATACTAACATTTATGTTAGGGTTTACTTTTAGGGTTTAGTTTAGGACTTTGCCATCGCATTGTTTCTATATTTTCTACAATTAGGGTCTTCTAATGACAGATTGAACAATTGGAATATATTGTAACATCCTGTGTGTTACCGGAGCCTCATTATGAGGGTGGTAAAGAATAGTGACACTGTGACCTTCCAAGCATGTCGTAAGAGGCGACTAAGGAGGTTGATCGATGGCTTGACAAGCTGTCATTGTAAAAAGTATTGTTACGGAAACAGCGCCACAGATTTTAGATCAGTGATCTCTGCAATATGTGCCATTTTGGCACGCAAGGTTTCTGTTTTTGAGATTGTGGTTCTGCTTATGTGCCGTCTTCGGCTCGAAACGACAATAGATAGATAGAATGACGGATTAGAGAACTACAGAATAGAGCGAAGTGTTACTTGAGGGGACATTACTCTTGCAAACTGAAATAATTTGTGTGCTTAAACTAGGACTTTATCATTTTTAAATATATAAATGAGTAAATTTAAATGAGGTAAGCCTGGTTATTTTTTTCTATGTAAAGTCTTTGAACTTTCTGATAGCCCTTGTATGTTTGGTAGTTTGATCATATAGTCCGCATGTGCTCACTACTGTATCTGATGGCCAAAATTCATACATATGGGGTTTTTCGGCTTGTTAAGACTTGTTTTAGGCACATGCAGTAGGGGTAACAGCTTTCTGACATTTATTGGTAATGTATGGTGTTTAAACATTATTGAAGACATATGTCTAAGAAGGATACCCCGTTTACAATGGAATGAAATCGAGACTAATATAGAGATAAGATAAATGGTCTAGCAACCAACAATTTCATCTACAATTAGATAGAAAGATGGACATATGTTGGGCATGTGTTGACAAGAGACACAGTTTTTTCAAAACAAGTATTTATATGGGAAACACCAGGATACAGAAAAAGAAGAAAAACAGAAAAGAACACTGATAAGAGAAGCAAAACCGGCAGACATAGACTCATTAGATACGATAGAATATCTTGCCCAGAATAGAGATGGTTGTTGAAAAACACTACAAGCCCTATGCAATCTACTGGGTCTAATGTTGGAAAGATCAAGATCAAGTGGTGTGTATGTGTGTATAGATACCTGTACAGTCCGATAAGTGCAGAGGTGCACCTGCCATTTTTTTTTTTACAAGTGTAATCAGGATCAAGACAAATCTGAAACAAGTGCAATGTTTGAAATACTTGGGCACAGTGATAACATCATCTGGAAGATGCAACACAGAAATAAAAAGCATAATAGCTTAGGCCAAAATTGCATTTCAGAGAATGAAAAATATCTTATGCAACAAATCTATGTCAATAGAAATGAGAAAGAGAGTTCATCAATGCTATATAGAACCAATTCTGACCTATGGAAGCGAATCATGGACAATAGACAAACAAATGAAAAGACGATTAGAGATGGGATTTCTCAGAAGAATGTTGAAAGTTCCCTGGGCAGCTAAAAAGACCAATGAGAAAGTTCTCAAAGAGGTCAACACAAAAAGGGAGCTCTTAAAAAACATCAGAAAGAAGCAATCAACATTTTTTGGGCACAACATGAGAAGAGGAAAGTTGGAATACTTGGTTATAACTGGCAAAATAAAAGGAACGAGAGATCGTGGACGATAAAGAGACAAAATACTGGATAGCTTGGTGTCATGGCATGGAAAACAGTCAACAACAGAACTGATACGATGCACTGTAGATAGAAGATTGTGGAAGGACATGATCGCCAACGCCAACCGATACGGCACATGATGATGAAGAATCAGGATCAAATACACACGTGTTGACAGGTCAGTCTGTCTATACTCAAATCTTGTTTTCTCATTATTCTTCTATCATATATTACTGTAATGATGCAGGGACACCAGAAGTGATGTTATTATGACAAATGGGGTGAACCCATCAAGTCTTTAACTCTTTCCATGCAGAAGCTTTTTATCAATGCAACGGTAGAGATTTCAGACACAAAATTTTTCATGGTTTTAAGAATCAATCTACATATTTATATTTATCTAACAAATAACATATTATATATGAATTTTTAGATAATTGAACAAGACATTAGATTTCATCACTACCAAGATTATATAAGACATGTAAAAAGAATATTGTTTGATGACGGTTCACACTAATCAAATTGAGAGTGGAGCACTGTGTGGCGAAACGTATGGAAAGAGTTAAAGAATGTGAAATCAATAACAAAGTAAATGTTTCAGTTGTTCTCCTGTCTTCTGCCATTCCTATAACATGTTGGGATTGCAAGTCCCACACCAAATAAAAAAAAAATTGCTCTCAACATCAATGTGGTCCTCATTTAAGTTCTTCAATATTTGTCTTGTGATGCACATATTAGATATTGGAAACAAGAAGTAGTCATTAGAATTGAAAACAAACATGGAGAATATCAGCAAATAAGACAAGGAATGTGACCGGGATGTGTAAAGTCACCAGATCTATTTCCTTTGTGCAGTGAAAATATTTTAAGGACTATTGCAAACAAGCCAGGCATTAAAATAGGGGAAGCAACATAAACAACTTCAGATATGCAACGACATAGTATTGATAGCAGAAAACAAGATCTACAAAATCAATTGCTTGAATCTGTGACACAATGTGAACAAAAAAACCTGACACTCAACATGAAAATGAAAGAAACTATGATAATATCAAAGAAAACAAACACAAAAATGTAGAGTAAAACTAAATGGAAAAATCCTGGAGCAAGTGAGTAGATTCAAATTGGGATCAATAAAAACATCAGATGGCAGATTTGAAGATTTGAAGCAGAATAGGACAAGCAAAGACAGAGTTCCATCAAATAAAAAACATTTCTAACAAATCATCAATTATTGTTTGAAAACGTGTCCCAAAGTGTTACATCGAACCTGTTCTACGATATGGAAGTGAATAAAACAGTAAGCAAGATGCAACACAAAGAACATTTGAGGCAGCCGAGATATGGTTTATCACACGAATTTACAATTTACCATGGATAGTAAAAATTACAAATGAAGAATGTTTAAAACAAGTTTGAGAAACCAGACCTATCATCAAAATCATATGGAAGAAACAATCTACATTTGTTTGGTAGGTCATGCAAAAAGAAGGCATTGAGAATACTACAGGCAGATTGAATGGAAAGAAGAGCAGAAGAAAACCAAGGGAACAAATATTGAACAGGTTATCCAAATAGCATAATAAAAGACCACCGACTGAAATTATGACATGAATGAAGGACCTAGTGATGTTAAGAGAGATGATTGCCTATGCCAACCAGCATGGTACCTGATGATGATACACATATGATGAATTTAAAAAGAAGTTCCTTTCCAGGCACAATACATGTCTTGTCTTTCTTGAAGAGCTAATCAAATGTAATCTTAGTAACCAATTGAGTACAAACATGTACAAAGCTAATCAAGTATAGTCTTTTTGAAAAAATAACCAGGTATAATCCTAATTGCTGAACTAACCAAGTACAGTTTTATGAAAAAAAATAATCTGGTCTAACTCTTCTAAAAACCTAACAAATATAATCTTTTGTGAAGAGCTGGTGAAGTGTCATTTTAAGAAACAACCAAGTATAATCCTATAGGAATAACAGCTATAGTTTAATATTAAGAACTAACCATCATAAGAACTAAAGTGTACAGTTAACAATCTGTATTAACTAAAACATTCTAACCTGTCATAATCTTATTTGTAGATCTAACAGACAACTAATTAACATGACGATTAAGCCCAGTTATCTTTAATATATTGCCTCAGTTGTTTTCTACTTAATGTCACAATCATTGGGATTTAATATTTGACAAGCAAAATTTACTAAAAAAAGCTGTAGAATATTTAGAAGCCTATAGATTTTTTATTATTATTATTATTATTATTATGAGCATAAATATTTTCAATTTGGCCTTGCACCATGTGCACACATCATGTCATTTTGTTCAGGAATTTCAAAGTCTACTTAAGTTGAGGTGCATTAAGGACAGTTTGAAAACATGATATTTAAAATTATGTAAACTGTTAAGGTATATAATCCTAGGTGGCTTAAGAATTAGTGCAGAGAACTATTTGTTCTTGTATTTTGTGAAAATTCAGTAACTAACTGACTTGGTTGTTTCTCAGGTTGATTCTTTGAGGAGGGTCAAAGATAGTAGCTCAGGAAATTAAATCAAAGTTCTGGACTTCTTGTAACTGCTGATTGACAATGACAACACAGATTTCAAAGAGCTGGTTCTAGCTACTTCAGAGATATTTGAAAAAAAAAATCAATCATGGATACAAATTATTGGGAACATAAACTCAAAATGACACTTCAAAAGCTCAAAATCAAGCAATAACATTATATCTAAATGATCTTTTTGTCCTCTAAAGCCAAAGAATGCCTTGGTACAAAATACGCCAGATGTGAAACAGAGACGGCTATCTATGTGGTCACCTGTAAAAAAAAACAGAATGGAGGGACCTGACTTGGCATACCAGTGCACTAAAAAGTTGAAAGACTCTCAGGATCATTTCATATAAAATAGCTGCATAGTTTTATTTATTGTTTGTTATATCTAGAGATTACTGTTCTGTGTTTTTTTTTTATTGATTTACAATAGCAGTGAGGACTCAACCTAATTTGGGCACCAGTAGCGATATGTTTAAGATAAAAAAAAACTCATCATTTATTTTGTTTTATGTTTTTATTATCCGTAATAAGATAAGAATGAGAGTAACATCCTTACTGATTGAAGAACCATACATGTACAGGGTGATTCACTCGCTACTAAATATGGCATTTCTCTAATGGGTTTTACCATTAGCTTCTCTAGAACCTTTCCAGAATATACTCATACATTTTCCAGCTATTCTGTGTGAACTCACATGTGCTTTACACTAACAGTTCAGAACTAGGCACCCTCAACCAAATGACAGAGATCAACAGAGATCAGAACATTAGGCAGGCTGCACTACTCCGTGTTACAATAATTAAGTGCAACACACACACCACAAACAATTTTCTTGTCATTTCCCCCATAATGAACACAATCTTGTGATATCTTGGTGTTTGAATTATTGAGGAAATACTGGATTTGGTAGCGAATGAGACACCCTGTACCTCACAGGGCTGTTTGTTACCGATGTTTTAAATTTTATATATTTCTTTTTTAAAACTCATCTCAGAAATTTAAATCTAATTCATTTATCATACATTCAGGTTGATTATTAGAAGCTTCAACTTGAATATTAATAAAGTTTGTATTGGAAAATGGAAGATTTTCTACCTGAGAGTGTTAAGTTAGTCAGTGTTTCAAATGTTTCTTCTCATACGCAGCGAAATATCACTAATAGAAAAATGGAGGTAGAAAATGTACATTTTATAAGGTGTCACAAACTGAAACCACTCTCATAAAGTTTCAGTAGTAAAAATGAATGGAATGTAGTCACACTAAGGTTACCTTCACCACTAAATACTGGAAAAACTTCTTTGATTATAACTAAAATGTTATTATGTTGTCAGAATAAGCAGCTGTACTGTGTCAGGTTCATAGACAAAGAGGAAGAAACAGTTAGATATACAAACAAATACCCAAAAAAATAAAAATAGAAGGAACATTAATAGCTTTAGAAAACATCAAAGCAGAAAATGACACTGCAGGCAAAGGCATTCATATGTTAAATTATTATTGATATTTGGTGGAGATACATGACCACTAAAAAGGATAATATGGACACTTTTGTAAATGGATGCTTATAAAGTTTAAAGAAACTGGGAAGTTATGATGGGACTACACAAGAAGAAGCAGTGAAAGAAGCCAACTTTTATGAGAGTTAAAGAGATGGCGATAATGCTGCTTAAGATTTATTTGAAGAAATCTAGTTCAAGAAATTGCAAGTGTTCTTTTTCTGAAATCCATCAGGAAAGACAAGGACTGAAAAATACAGATAAGCGATAGAAATATTTTCAAGTTGGACAGAGAGAATATGACAGCAGATACAGACAAATTGAACGAGTTAATTGAAGACTTGTACTACGTGATAGATAAGGCAAGTCCCAGAAGACTGGCAAAAAAGCTATCGTCCCATTTTGAAAACCCTGCCAAGAATATATAAAACAATAACAACTTAAATGGTTTGGCCACCTGGTCAGAATGAATCCTTATCAATCACCATCAAGGACGTTCTTCTCAAGAGTGCATGGAAAAAGACCAAGAGGAAGACCTAGAAGAAGATGGTAGATGCAGTGACAGGGACGTGTAACAAAGGAAAATCACTAATTCAGACAGTTCGAGCGGCTCAAGAATGACAAATGATATAACCACGACACCATTTCAGTACCAGTGAGAAAGAGAAAGAAGAAAAGAAGACTACATGATAGATGATTCTTCTGTTTGGCTTCTTTATATACACGGGTGTTGAAAAGTAGTCTCACATTTTAAAAAAATACAATATGTCAGATATGAAAGCGTTTAGTCACAGTCATTTTTCAATATAGTTGCCAGTGCTTTTTTGATACTTGAATACCACAAACAAAATGAATGACATGTACACCACATCTCTAGTTTCACAGTTTGTAACATTTGCTGCTGAGTGCCTCCTTGAGAGGTTTAGACACATAACAATATCTTGCTGCGAGATCTGGTAATTATGTAGGCTGTGAAAGGCACTCGTGAGGCCTAATCTTGATTTTTAGGAAGAGATGTGTTGTGCACTCACACATTATCATGATGTGACAGGCCATCAGAACTGAGCAAGCTGTGACATTTTAACTTGATTGTAAGTTTCTGGTGGTTCTGGAATCGATCACAGTACAAGTTGCTGTTGACAGTGAGTGCTCTAGGGATGTGAAGTTCCAGTGTTTTTGTCCTAATAGTTTCAAAATAGGTCATCATTTTGGCAATTGAGTGTCCCATGGACATTTTTTTGGTTTTGGCAAATGGTGCCATGTTGGCTCACTTAGTTTCTGGTTTGAAGTTGTGTACCCAGCATGCATTGCCACTGACTGTATGGTGTAGGAAGACATCTGCACTTTCATAGCATCTTTACAATGTTGCCTCACAAGCATCCCCAAAACAATTTGTCAGGTCGAGGGAAAAAGAGGGAGGAGAAGTCCATTGTTTTGTTACACAATTAATAGAGTCTTTGTGTTACTGTAACATGATGTGTAAATGATTTGATACAGGCCATGATTGATCCTACATCAAGTAAAGCCATCGGATGAGCTCTGCCAGAGCAGTCTGCATCAGATAATACCTCACTTGTAAACTTCCTGTGGCACTCTTGAACCTGCTGAGATGTACAAACATTCCCCTACTTTCTCTTCATCATCCAGTGATTGTCTGCTGCTGCTCTCTCTTTCTATCTCTCAACTGATAACAGCAAGTTGTTTTTCTCTAGTGCATGCTTGCTAGATCTTGACCATATTGACATTCTTCTGCTGATATCATGTTGTTTAGCAGAGGTTACAAGACAAATGGGAAGGCTAAAATATACTAGGAGAAGACAGGTGCACTGCTGCTGAGAGACAAAGAAGATGGGGAAGTCATGGAATGATCTTAAGAGAATGTCAAGAAACAGGAAAGCATGGAAAGTAATTGTTGAAGAACTATGCTCCACAGGGAGTTGAAAAGAAGAAAAGACATACCCACAATCAAACAGTTAAAGTAAAGAATCCCATCATGCCTTCAGGTGTATGGAAACTGGAGTTCTTCATCTTCTTTCCTTCCTCATTTGCCTTTCAGCATCGAGGGTAGATATAATTTGTGGTCTTTTGCTCTTCTGTTCACCTCTGCTGCTATTATGTTTTCTAGTGATTCTAATATTCCATCAATCCATCTTTTTCATGGTCGGCCCTTGGGTCTGGTGTTCTCGCAATGTTTATTGAAGGCTTGTTGTGTTGTGTTTTGATCTTTCTACCTTGTCACAAGGCCACACCATTTTATCTGTTGTTTCTTCATATATTATGGTGGGTATTAGTCCTAGCTTTTTTCTCAGTTCTTAATTTCAGATCTTATCTCTCAGACTGTTTCCTGTCATTTGTCTTACACATTTCATCTCAGGAGAGGTTATTTTTCTTATTGTTCTTGCATCTGGTCCAGGACTGGTATTGGTAGCACAACGTTGGAATGAAGATTGCAATGTACAGTGCCCGTTTTGCCTCTAGAATCATTTCCTTGTTGGACAATGGTGGTGATAGCTGTCCAATGATTTGACAAATTTTGTTGCATCTTGAGTCTTTTTCTGCTGTTTGTGAATTGTTGTTTGTCACTAAACTTTCTAGGTATTTGAATTCCTTTACTACTTGTTTTAGTTGTCACTGTCTATAGTTATGTTGATGTTTTGTTTATCTATGGTGACAATCATGACTTCTGTTTTGTTGATGTTGATTTTCATGTTGTCTTTTGTGCCTGTGTTGTTGAGTTTATTTAAGTGTTCTTGTAGGTCTTCTATTTTTTCATGTATTAGTGCCTGATCGTTTGCAAATAAAAGCTCATTGATCTCCTCTGTCTCTGATGGGTTGGCTAACTTGCATTTATAGTCCATGTATGTAATAAACAGTAGGGGGGATAGTATATATCCCTTTCTTACACCTGATCTAACTTCGAAGAGATCTGTGTAACCTGCTACTGTTGATGTAGAAACTTTTAATTAGGTTGTTTTGATGTTGGCTTACTCTGTATGTTGTTAGTATCTCCCACAGTTGTTCTGTTTACTAGGTCAAATGGTTTTTCCTGGTCAATGAAAGCTATGTACAAATTTTGATTGTGTTCTGTCATCTTTTCTGCTAGCTGTTTTAATGTGAATAGAGTGTCAGTTCATCCTCAGTTTTTTCGGAACCCCATTTGAGAATCGCTTAACTGTCGTTCTATTATTGGTCTCAGCCTTTTTTCACAATTTTGGCATATAACTTTCCTACATGGCCGAGAAGTGATATACCACTATATTGATTGCAGTCTCTCTTGCTACCTTTATTTTTCCTTATTGATACACTGATTACCTGTTGCCAGTCTTCTGGGGCTTTTTGTTGATGTCATGCTGCATTGAATATTTTATGCAGCCATGTAGCTCCTGTTTCTCTTGCTGCTGCTATTATTTCTACTGGTATGTTATCTATCTATCTAATGTCCTTTCGAGCCGAAGACGGCACATAGGGCAGAACTACAATCTCAAAAACAGAAACCTTGCGTGCCAAAATGGCACATATTGCAGAGATCACTGTTTCTAAAATCTATGGCTCTGTTTCCATAACAATGCTTTTTACAATAACAGCTTGTCAAGCCATCGATCAACCTCCTTAGTCGCCTCTTACGACATGCCTGGAAGGTCACAGTGTCACTATTCTTTACTTCCCTCATAATGAGGCCCCGGTAACACACGGGAGATTTTATCTATACCCAGTGCTTTTATCCACTCTGGTGTTAGTGCCAAAATTATCAATGACCAGCAGCACTTTTGATGATGTGGTTTGTATTATACAGGGTGCTATTACTTTCCCACCTGGTCTCTGGTAACCCATTTTTAGATTTTGGGTGAACCTCAAGCCTTGTCATTTTGAAAAAAAAAAAAATTGTTACACCTGAGATTTGAACCTGGACTCTTGAGTGCATTAACCATGCAGCCACCAAGGCTCATCCTCAAGCTAGTGGCCATTACATATTTGTAGCAGGACCTTCACACATGCAAATTTACATATTTGTAATTGCCATATTAAAGTTAATTTTTGTCACACATTTTATTGTACCAGTGGTGTTTGGTTTTGTAATTTTTATTTTTTAGCTTTTAGCATGCGTTTGAATTTCAGTGTCAGTAAAGTGTTTCCTTCTCCATGGTAAGATATATGGAACATTTTTTTTTTAACGGCACCAACAAACATTTGCAGATATCACTGTAGGGAATTAGATCCAAAGACAACAGTCCACAGACCCATGCATGCATCAACCACCAGGCAACACTTGTCTATTCCCCAGAATTGTTAACCATGTTTTGACTATTATACCTGAAGATCTTTATGTTTATTGCTGTGTTTAGATGAAATAATGTGTTTACATTGATGCAATCAATTGTGGTAGTAAAACAGGAATAAACTGATACATTGTATGGAGTGGCTTGTGAATGAATTTTGGGTAAGTCAAAAGGCATGGACAAAAAGTTTTATTTGAAAGAAGAACCATAAATTGTATGAACAGGTTAATAGACGTAACAATTAACAAAATGTTAAAAGATCCCATCATGATTAATAGACACTTAATGAAAAATGTGTTTTTCACTATCTGCAACAAGTACAAATGAAGGTGTAAATAACTTGTAACATAAGAAAAATGAAAGAGCCTTTTACCACTTGTTCAAGAATAAAAAAAGAAAAACTTAACATCCATTGATTGGCTTTCAAAATGACTTCATGATAATGAAATAACACATCTTAGATGTTACAACTGATCTGCTCTATATAAACAGAAATAGTGGTAATAAAATAACATAGCTAAAATGAAAACTGCAATTACTCAAAATTGTTTTGAATGATTGTCATTAAATGAGCTATTTAACTAGGGAATTACTTTGTTGGTTTGGCCGAGTTACTGGACTTGACATTGTGAATGTCATCAACATTCAACTTTAACATAAATTCTGTTTCTAATTAAATATTTTAAAGGTGTTTTTTAAATTTAAAGAGAGAACAATGCACAGCACTTGTAGTAATGATAATAGTGGAGCCACTGTGCTGAGTAGTTAGGGCACATGCTCCTGATCAGAATTTAGTTTCTTTCTGGCTTAAGATGGCACTTAGGGTGGAAGTCATAGTTCTCCACAATTGAACTGTTTGCTGCTGGTTCTAGTAAGTCTTGGTTGTTTCTTAATCTCATGACTGAGCTTGCCCTAGTAATTGTTCTACTTACTGTGTCTTTTTGTCTGCCTTGTTTTCTTTTACGTGATAGTTTCCACGTGAATGTCTGAGGTGGGAAGTCTTTCTTCATTCATTCTCAACACACGACCAATTTATTTCCAATGCTTTATTTTAGATAAATTTTTGTTATTATCTCGCTGTTATTTCAAATTTTTTTTAATTCAGAAAAGCCGAGTGGCCACAGTATTGTCAACCCCTTGCTAGCGACTATGATAAAGGCAGCTATGGGCAGTGGAAAGTAATTTTAAGTAATGTGTATCTACTTCTAATTTGATTCAGTAATTTGTCAATTCCTTGTACTTTTACATTAAATCTGGTGCTCTGTGCTGTTGGGGTGGTATAAAGGTAAGCACACCAGGTGTTGTATTAACAATAGAGCACATAAATGCAACAAAAATGTCAGGAAAGTTTATGACTTAATATATGAACAATGAAAACTACCTCATGTTTAAAAAAAAAGTACTTACATTTTTGTGTGTCTCAAAGTGAAGTGAGCCAGATTGGCCTTTTTTTTAAATAATAAAAATCACAGTAGGAAGAGAATATTTTTGTTGTATTTTAGAGCCAGTCTGCATGCTCACCTTTTAAGCAGATCACCAGGGTACAAAGTATGTCCTCCAATTGACCCAGGTGGAAAATAAAATGGGTACTTGACCTTTGGTCAACCAAGAAAATTCATCCTTGTAGAATGTAAACCCTACACGCTTAAAGGCACATGAAAGGAAAGAAGCGGAATATACCATCTTTGGGCCATGCTGACTTAAAATATGCATTAGAAGTCATAAACTGTGCTCCTTAATGGCACCAGTGATGTGTCATAACTAGTTTGTGTGCTCACATGTTGTAGCTGATATGTGTGGAGCGTACTTAATGAATATTCAAAAGTATTTTGATGCTGCACGCAGGCTTTATAATTTAGCCCATATGATGTATGGTTTAACCATGTGGCTTCCTTAGTTAAATATTTTGTTGACTTTCTCTGTTGATCTTTTTAATTTGTATGTTTAACAAGAAAACCCACAATAATATTTAGTTTATAGTACAGACTTCTCACTTATTTGCAGATTAATATTTTTTTCTTTGACTTGAATGTATTATTTAATCAATATAAATTTTTTTGTGTTTTCATAGTGATATTTATTTCTGCTGTGCTGTTATTTTTTACATTGTCCCATGCAATTTTGTTATTTTCTACCAGTTTCTGTACATCTTTTTAAAAAAAAATATTTTCCATGTTTTTGTTTGTTTGCATTTACCTGATGATTACTCTTCTCCCTTGTCCAACTTAAAATGGGTGTGGATGTGTTGTGGTGAGTTGTGATATCTGAAGCCCAACACATTTGACCTCAGCATAACATTTTTGTATCTTGTTCCCTTATAACTGCATCTCTACTAATTTACCATACTAGTCTGTTGGATGTGCTGTAGATTCTGGGTTAGCTGTTTTCAGTGGATCCTCCTAACACAACCAGTCAGCAATGAGTCACCATCTGTTCTCAGCCTAGGTACTGTCTGGCATCATAACCCTTTTCTTTTATAATCAGTAGAGATAAGAGCAGCAGGAATTGGCTCCCTCAATGAGATACAGTTGCTTGCACAGAACAGAAACAAATAGTGAAATTTGATAAAATATCTTCAGGATTGAAAATACTAGAATAAAAATTTGGATAAGAGATAGATTATCTGGGTCTATGCCCTGTGGGCCGGCTACAGCTCGAAAGGTCAATAGACAGATAGATACATTTTACCTGCATTGTCAATCATATGTCCTGACATTATTTGAAGCTAAATTACTCTCACCCTCTACTAGTTACTTCCATTTAGTTTGTGCATGGTTTCATACTAGACTTATAAATTTGTTTGCTAGATTTGTAATTATTGTGAAGATTAACCTTGTTTTGTTGTCTTTATATCTGAATTCATTGTTCTGATTCATGGGTGGCATTCTACTTGTGTTCACCCATTGACTTCATCATCCACCCTTAAAGGACATTACGTGGGCATATGTGTGTTGTGGTTTGCAGTAGAACTGTGATATGTTTACTGACGCCTTTTGGCCCAACACTTCTGACTCCAGCATGGCATTTTTGAGTACAGGGTTGCCTTTTCTGTTCACTTGGGCAGACTAGACTGGTTAGTCAATTTTTGCAAGTCCTCAACTATGAGTTGAACTTTCAGCTCGGTTGCTGTTGAGTGCTTCTGCTCCTGTCTTTCTACTGTTGCATGCTAAGTATGAATACTTACTAAACATACATAATTATTATGAAATATTATAAATAAATAGTTCTGGTTTCTTTTTGAAATTTGTATACCATTCTGGAAGTATTCTTGTAGTAAAGAAATTAAAAAAAGACCCTGTTGTGTCACATGGCCAATAGTAAATATGGTGTTAGAGTTTGTATATTTTTTAGAAGCTCATATTTTTTTTTTTATTTATGTGGTTAGCCACTGCCATCTTTCCCATAAAAATCCAGTACCAATTTAAAGTTGGGTGAACCTAGAAGCTCAAATGGAATCAAACCTGACCTCCCAACATCTTGTTGGACAGCAACAAAATAGCCTGACCTCACTTTGTCCATGAACATCCCTTGCTGCAAATCTGACCTAAACTATCTCTGCCTTCATTGTTCTGTCAGATTATCATTTATCAGCTCAATGTCCAGAATCCACTACAGGGCAGCTCTTGTGGATCTTCTCTGTGTATTGATTGATCTAACTCTAAATTGTGTTTCTCAATTCCTTTTCTGAGTAAACTTTTGGTTCCTGATTTTGTTTTTGAGGTAAATTGTTCTCATATTGTATTAGGAAGAAACAATCATAATTTTTTGGCCGTGTAATGAGAAAAGAACAGCTGGAATATATTGTAACAACTGGGAAAATTGAGGGACGAAGAGATAGAGGCAAGCAAAGAGAAAAGATACCAGACAGATTAAGAGAATGGCTTAGCAGAAGGTCAACAACAGAAATGATAAATAACTGTTGTGATCAAAAGTTGTGGAGAGACTTGATCACCTAGGCCAGCAGGCCTTGATGATGATCTCTGAATTAATCTTTATTCAAGATTATATGAAATGATGACTGTCACTGATTTTTCCATTTTCTTTTCTTTCTTTATGTTCAATTCATTACAGAATACACAATTCTCACTGAGAGCTTGGCTTTTTTTTTTCTTCCTCTCGCCTTATTAAAAGAAGTACTGTACTAAGGGGAATGGATTTGACCTGTCAAAGGTGGTAGGTTTGACTGTATTTGGAGATATAAGTTCTTTTCTAAATGAACTGGTGGAGGGGGACCTGGCTGGGTGGTGTTGAGGTAAGACATTGGCCCCTGGACGGGAAGGTCACAGGGTCAAATCCCACCACAGTTGATATGGATTTTTCAAAATTGAATATATATCTGGATATTGAAATCTGATGTCTAGCCCCTTGGAAAACAGCAAAAAAATAGTAGGTCCAGTGTGTACGTTCAAGAACTCTTGACAGTTAAAAGTAAAAACAAGTAGGCCAAAAAGTGGCTGCTGCCCAGGCAAAATTGTTAAGCAACTTATCACTTGCCGAAGACAAATGTGTCGACCCTAAAAGTGCAAATATTGTGACTTTGTCATAGCTAGCGACACAGTGCATCCACGCCTGGTTCTTTATCTTGACTTAATGTATTCGCCTGTTTCTTTATCTAGACGTAATGTAGTCACCTGGTTCTTTATCTAGACTTGTTTAGTCACCTGGTTCTTTATCTTGACTTAATGTATTCGCCTGTTTCTTTATCTAGACGTAATGTAGTCACCTGGTTCTTTATCTAGACTTGTTTAGTCACCTGGTTCTTTATCTTGACCTGTGTAGTCACCTCGATTTTTATCTTGACTTATGTAATCTAGTTTTTTTTTTATCTTGACTTATGTAGTCACCTGGATCTTTATCTAGATTTAATATAGTCACCTGTTCCTGGGAAGACTGGTTGGTCTTGAGGCAAGACGCCGGCCTCGAGACAGAGGTTATGGGTTCATATCCTGGCTACACCTGTGGGATTTTTATTTATGATTTCTCTCTGCAGCAACCACCCCTGATCTCAGCAGCGAGGCCCGGCTTAAAACGTTAATTACTCATCTATGGAAATAGTGAGTACCTCAGAAGTCCGAGTTATCTGCCTGAGCGGTAAGGGACCCCTGTGCACACGGCTGCCAGGGAAAAATGGATTAACACGCAAAATTCAGTTCCTAGTCTCTAGGGACTTCATCAGGGGCAAAAGATGGTGAACGAAAAAAAAAAATATTTTTGTTGATACTTTATTCATCCATACAATCTACAGCAGAAAATGCAAATCTGTTACAATGACATTCAATTCAGTTATTATCCAAATAGTAAAGAAAACTATGTAATTTTTAATTAATCCACTTATAATTACATAGTCTGAGGGGAAAAATGAATATTTTTGTTCAAATCCACTTGTTAACACAGAACAAAACTAAGTAATCTTTAATCAGATCACTTCGTAACAAACAATCTATGAAGGAAACCAATTATTTTGTTACTTATTGCACACACACAAAAAATAACCAAGTAATATTTAATAAATCCACTTATTTCACATTTTGAGAAGATAACCAGATAATATTTAATCAGTCCACAACTAATATATTCTGAAAAAAGAATTGTATCAAGCAATACTTAATTAAACCACTCTTACACAACTGCTAATAAATTCAAGTAATTTTAATTAATCAACTTATTATTATTACACAGTGTGAAGTGAGAGGGAAAAAAAAAACCAGGTAATAGGAGTATTTTATACAGTTGACTGCTCATTACAGTGGATGATTAAAAAAAATAAATGAATCAAGTAATTTTTCAACAAAGCACTTCTTTATACATAGTGTGAGCAGTAAAACCAAAGTAATTGTTTAATGTTTGCACTTCTTAACAGACAGTCTCATAATAAAATGAAGGAGCTTCAGATTAAAGAAAAATAGTCAAACCACTTCTTCAATGGGAAAGACAAACCTAGAAAATGATGGGTGAACGAAATAGTATGAGTAACACCATGCTCGAGACAATAGATTTCCAATCCTCAGTTTTGAGAGACAACAAAAGAAAATTAACATATTCTGTACCAGGAACTGCAAAACGCGGCTCTAGTAACTGACACGAGAAACCCAGGAGCTGTGTTCTGTGGCTTTTAATTTGTTGATATTTCCGCAATTATTTCAACTGAAACCATGTAAATCTCTTATTTAACCTCTTGATAAACATGTCTGAACAAACCATATGTTTTAGATATTTATTTTCTCCAACTTTTGCAAATTTATGGGGGGGGGGGGGGGGGGTGGTCTAAAGGAAAGATGTCGGCCTCTAGACAAGAAGGTCATGGGTTCAATTCCAAACACAGGCAGTGGAAAATTTTAAACAGTTATTTGTAAAAAAAAATCTAATCTGTGGCTTCATCCTCCCCTGGTCTCTGGGTAGTGAGATCCAATGTCTAGTCTTCATGGAAAACGGTGAAAAACAGGAGCTGCTGTGTGCATTTTACACATGTAAAAAAATACAAACCCTTAACAGTTGAAATTTGAAAAGAGTAGACGATAAATATCACTACTAATATCTTCAGTAATAAAGAAAAGATGATGGTCATACGTTGGACATGTGATGAGAAGAGATAATAATCGAATAGCAAAGCAAGCTCTCATATGGGAAACAACAGGTAAAAGAAAAAGAGGAAGACCCAGGGAGACACTGAGAAGAACATTGATGAGAGAGGCAAGACCAGCAGGAATCGGCTCCCTCAATGAGATAGAACTGCTTGCACAGAACAGAGACAGATGGCGAGATTTGATAAAATATCTTTAAAAGAAAATTGCTAGAACAAAAAATTCATATAGGAGAAGGTGTATCTTGGTCTACGCCCTATGGGCCGGTTATGGCTCGAAAGGTCAATAGATAGATAGACGATAAAAAAGGGCCACTGTCCAGGTAAAAATTAATAGCTAAAAAGTTAAAAACAATATGAGCAATACTCCAACAATGTCCATTAGTATTCCAATAGTCCAGTATTCTCTCTCTTGATAACACAGGAAAATCTGCATGCCTTCTAAGCACCAGCTCCAAAGATAAGTTCAAAAGGCTGGTATTTATTCTGAACAAAGTAGGAATGTTATTTTTTTTCTAAATTTTTATCAAACGGCCTACTCTTTTCAATTTTCAACTCCCAAGAGTTCTATCATGCTCTCATCTTGAACAAAGAACTTTCATTTCATAGTCCGTCTTCAAGAGAACTTAACTAGCTGCTAGATCTCACTCACTTTGAGATCAGAGATAAGATTAAAAAAATTCAAACCTGATTGCTGCATAATGATTTTAAAGCAGGTATCTTCTCGTTTTAAAAACATCTTACCTTCACATTACAGAAAAGATTTATAGTTGTGATGTATCTTACATGACATTACATAAACTATGCTCTATGGTGATGTATCTTACATGACATTACATAAACTATGCTCTATGTGATGCACCTTACATGACATTACATAAACTATGCTCTATGGTGATGCACCTTACATGACATTACATAAACTATGCTCTATGGTGATGTATCTTACATGACATTACATAAACTATGCTCTATGGTGATGAATCTTACATGACATTACATAAACTATGCTCTATGGTGATGCACCTTACATGACATTACATAAACTATGCTCTATGGTGATGCACCTTACATGACATTACATAAACTATGCTCTATGGTGATGTACCTTACATGACATTACATAAACTATGCTCTATGGTGATGTATCTTACATGACATTACATAAACTATGCTCTATGGTGATGCACCTTACATGACATTACATAAACTACGCTCTATGGTGATGTACCTTACATGACATTACATAAACTATGCTCTATGGTGATGTACCTTACATGACATTACATAAACTATGCTCTATGGTGATGCATCTTACATGACATTACATAAACTATGCTCTATGGTGATGCATCTAGAATATTATATGAGAACAAAATTGTTTCAGGCTGACAAATTTGGCTCCAAAGTGTGAAATATTCTATTTAAAAAAAAAAAAAAGCTTTTTATAATGAATCTATCTTATGTGTACCATAAACGATTCATAAACATGTATCTGAAATGAGGACAATTAAAGTAGCAACGATAAATAGCTGTGCTATGTATCAAATATGGTACATGTCATGTGAAGACAAGATATCTAGAAGACTGTTTCTTGTACGTTTATGATTGACTTAACCTCGGATGTTCTACAAAACAAAGGAGAGTATTGGAGAGTTGGGGTGAATGCTAAATTCAGTCAATGACGCGACCATGGTGATGCAAGAAATATAAAATAACCAGACATATGATTCAGCTTAGAAGATAAAACAAGACTCATGATACAACAATTGGTGAATCAACATTCTTGGGATTGCCGTAACTTGAAATCAGGTCAAGAGAATAGGATATTTGATTGGATGCTTATGACCATCGAGCTACAAGAAGCTGGACTCAAACCAACTAAATGATTGAATTATAAGATAAAATGAAAAAAAGGAAGAACTCAACCACAGCTTCAGTGTGGCATATATATCATGTCAATGTAATTATTTCCAATACAAATTTTGTATGTTTCTTTCCCATTAAAAAAAAATTGTTGCAATTCTTTCAAATAAAATAAAAATCCCCAGCAATTATTTTTAATCCTGGGTAAAAGTAGAAGCCAGAGGAGTGAACTCAACCTGTTAATCTCAGTCACTGCTATACTGCTTCCAACGCTTCCTTGGTAGGTAGGCCCTGTTCCCCAGTAAGTCAGCCTATTTCCTCAGTAGTCATGTCACTTCTATAATGCTTCCATATTGTCTCCAGTAGGTCTACCAATGCTATAATGCTTCCATATTGTCTCCAGTAGGTTTACCAATGCTATAATGCTTCCTTATTGTCTACTGTAGGTTTACCAATGCTATAATGCTTCCTTATTGTCTCCAGTAGGTTTACCAATGCTATAATGCTTCCATATTGTCTCCAGTAGGTCTACCAATGCTATAATGCTTCCATATTGTCTCCAGTAGGTTTACCAATGCTATAATGCTTCCTTATTGTCTACAGTAGGTTTACCAATGCTATAATGCTTCCATATTGTCTCCAGTAGGTTTACCAATGCTATAATGCTTCCATATTGTCTCCAGTAGGTTTACCAATGCTATAATGCTTCCTTATTGTCTACAGTAGTTTACCAATGCTATAATGCTTCCTTATTGTCTACAGTAGGTCTACCAATGCTATAATGCTTCCATATTGTCTCCAGTAGGTCTACCAATGCTATAATGCTTCCATATTGTCAACAGTAGGTTTACCAATGCTATAATGCTTCCATATTGTCTCCAGTAGGTCTACCAATGCTATAATACTTCCTTATCGTCTCCAGTAGGTCTACCAATGCTATAATGCTTCCTTATTGTCTCCAGTAGGTCTACCAATGCTATAATGCTTCCTTATTGTCTCCAGTAGGTCTACCAATGCTATAATGCTTCCTTATTGTCTCCAGTAGGTCTACCAATGCTATAATGCTTCCTTATTGTCTCCAGTAGGTCTACCAATGCTATAATACGTCCTTATTGTCTCCAGTAGGTCTACCAATGCTATAATACTTCCTTATTGTCTCCAGTAGGTCTACCAATGCTATAATACTTCATTATCGTCTCCAGTAGGTCTACCAATGCTATAATGCTTCCTTATTGTCTCCAGTAGGTCTACCAATGCTATAATGCTTCCTTATTGTCTCCAGTAGGTCTACCAATGCTATAATGCTTCCTTATTGTCTCCAGTAGGTCTACCAATGCTATAATGCTTCCTTATTGTCTCCAGTAGGTCTACCAATGCTATAATACTTCCTTATTGTCTCCAGTAGGTCTACCAATGCTATAATGCTTCCTTATTGTCTCCAGTAGGTCTACCAATGCTATAATGCTTCCATATTGTCTCCAGTAGGTCTACCAATGCTATAATGCTTCCTTATTGTCTCCAGTAGTATAAGTCTGTCCCTGCTCTAATTTTTCTGTATTGAATTTTGTCAACTGGATTATATCAGTAATCTGTCTAATCCTGTCCATACATTCTTGTATATAGGAAACCAATATTACCATTATTTGTCTGGTATGAACATGTTATTCTCAGCCAGCTTGTGTTTGATCTACCACTGATCAACATTTCAGATAACTAATTCACATGTTGCTACTTTGTACAAACATATCATCTGGCACAGGTGAGTTATATGTTTATAAACATTCGTATTTTAAAATACTGTATTCACATTCACACAAAGTCTACAAAAAAAGAGAGAAATGCAACAACTCCACAACCAGTATCATTATACAACTAAATATAGACATAATTGTATGTAAGTTAGGGTAGCCAATAAGGGTTACTAGATTTTGTGCAGACGAGCACAAATCAAATATAATTTTCATTTTTACCCTCTGTATTTTGCAAGTGTTTACCGTAATGGCAAGTCCATATATCTCATGTCGATAATTATATGTATTTTTCGTTTCATATACCATTTGACCAGCTGTAGTAATTGGTCCATACACTTAATATATAGCTTTAGTGTAGGATTTATATACCGTACAATTAGCGGTGTTAGTGCTCGGTTCACATGCTGTAAAAACATACTGGGTACACATTCCTTACATCCAGTGATTGATTTTAATAAATGACTCTAATTTCTAAAAATCCATTTCAGAAATCGCAATCTCTTGCCTAAAGGGTGCTTCAATTACTATTTTTATTTCTCAGTATATATCAACAAAACATACATTCTATGTACATGGTTACACATTATTACTAATTTAAAAAATAATTTCCGATTTTCAAATTTGCAACAACAGAAGCCAAACATTTATGATGGAATAAAGCAGTGGTTCCCGAAGTGTGCGCCACGGTCTCCAGGGACGCCGCCAAACTTGTTTATTTATGCACCGCGCCGTGATTATTGACACATGCCGACAAGTCCACATAGGCTTCATATCTTTTTTAGCTTTTACTGGGTGTCAATTCTGTCAACATTTATAACCTTTTCTTTCCTATCAGGAAATCATAGTTTTAGCACGGCTTATACGATGATAGGAGGGAGCCGCGATAGCTCAGTGGTCAGTGAGCTGGACTACAATGGACAAGGGGTAGGGTTCGATCCCAACCGACGGCTGTCGGGTTCACCCAGCCTTAAATGGGTTTCTGATTTTTTTTTTTTTTGGGAAAGTAAAGCGGCACGGGCGTAAGTAATACCGACCACATTACCCGAAAAATCATGTACCGAAGGTCTGTAAAAGTTATGGTCACTAACACCATATTCCCTATACGCCACTTGGCGTGACGGGGGCTCTTTACTTTACTTTTTATACGATGGTGCCATGAAGGGCACCACCGGTATATGATTAGCAGGGAAAGGGAGCCGCGGGTGTCACAAATTTGGGAACCACTGGGATAAAATTGTTTTTTTTTTTTAACGTAGAACTCTGGCGAAATGTTCACAGAAATGAATTCACAAACTTGTAAACACGAGTATTTACACAATGTGAAATAGGCACACATTATAATGTTTAGTCTAAACAGGCTGATGTTTATTACAATGACGTAGCGCGAAGGAGGGGCCGTTGCTTTGGACATCAAATAAGAAAAACAGGAACCTGTATACTTGCCAGTCCACAAGGGCTGGTAGCCCACGCTATATCATTGTAGAATCTGTTAGCATTGTGTCCTATTACAGTAACCAAAATAATGAGATGCTGAGAATAAGCTAAGATGATTAGTGGGCCTAGTTTAGTTTGCTTTATACAGGGTGCTTTGTTCGCTTGTTACATAACAGGAGCTGGATGTTAGTAATGAAACTACAAAACAGAGAAATAAACTAATCAATGAGGAATAAACTAATCAATGAGGAATAAACTAATCAATAAGAAATAAACTGTCAGTGGATAGAGTTCTATTTACAGCTTATTGTTGCTATAGAAGTTTAGAATAAAGGTATCTTCTTATGTCTTTCAACTCTGTGTGGGATATACGTCCCCGACTATCTTCTTCTGTCTTTCAACTCTCTGTTGGGTATGTCTCCGACTATCTTCTTCTATCTTTCAACTCTCTGTGTGGGATATACGTCCCCGACTATCTTCTTCTGTCTTTCAACTCTCTGTTGGGTATAAGTCTCCGACTATCTTCTTCTATCTTTCAACTCTCTGTGTGGGATATACGTCCCCGACTATCTTCTTCTGTCTTTCAACTCTCTGTTGGGTATAAGTCTCCGACTATCTTCTTCTATCTTTCAACTCTCTATTGGGTATAAGTCCCCGACTATCTTCTTCTATCTTTCAACTCTCTGTTGGGTATAAGTCTCCGACTATCTTCTTCTATCTTTCAACTCTCTGTGTGGGATATACGTCCCCGACTATCTTCTGTCTTTCAACTCTCTGTGGGGTATAAGTCTCCGACTATCTTCTTCTGTCTTTCAACTCTCTGTGGGGTATAAGTCTCCGACTATCTTCTTCTGTCTTTCAACTCTCTGTGGGGTATAAATCTCCGACTATCTTCTTCTGTCTTTCAACTCTCTGTGGGGTATAAGTCTCCGACTATCTTCTTCTATCTTTCAAGTCTCTTTGGGTTATAATTCTAAAACAAACATTTTGAAAGCCGTCTTTTTTCTTTTTTTTGCCATTCTTGTAAGATACTTTATGTCTTGCCTAACTTCTTCTCTGTAGATATTCTCCAAGTAGATTGTAGCCTTCCCTTTACAGGTCCTCTCGGGGTCATTAAAGAGATTGAAGAATAGTACTACACCGTACCGTACCGTACCAGGATTGTCCTAAAAGGGAGTGAAGAATAGTACTACACCGTACCGTACCGTACCAGGATTGTCCTAAAAGGGAGTGAAGAATAGTACTACACCGTACCGTACCGTACCAGGCTTGTCCTAAAAGGGAGTGAAGAATAGCACTACACCGTACCGTACCAGGCTTGTCCTAAAAGGGAGTGAAGAATAGTACTACACCGTACCGTACCGTACCAGGCTTGTCCTAAAAGGGAGTGAAGAATAGCACTACACCGTACCGTACCAGGATTGTCCTAAAAGGGAGTGAAGAATAGTACTGTACCGTACCGTACCAGGCTTGTCCTAAAAGGGAGTGAAGGATAGTACCACACAGTACCGTGAATCAATTCAGAGGAAGAGGTAAGTTTACAGCACTCGGAAAAAAAAGACAAATAATCAACAACAGAAAATAAATATGGACCAAGGCAGGATCTAACCCGTACTCAGTGGCACAGCGCCTTGCCACGAAAAGCCAAACGCAAGGGAACACTGCCACTCAGCTAACTAAAAAATTAGCTGTCGAGGACAATGTCTTTTCGCGCAGGTGTTCTCATGACTATAACATAAGGCTGCGATCACATCTCGGAAATACATAGTGTATCTATTTTTCCTGTTAAGGTCGGTGTATTGTTTTTCCTGTCATTTTTTCCGAGGGCTGTAAACATACCTCTTCCTCTGAATTGATTCGCTGATTATCGCCTCGGAAGTTTGCCTCTATAATAATATTCATTTATTATTATTTGTTACACAGTACCGTACCAGAGGTGTGAAAATAAGCTTTAGGTTTGAAGGTTTAGGCGCGAGGCTGACTAGCCCATACCGTAATAAAATAAGTCGCAAAAACTTCACAAACATGAACAAGTCAAAGATACAGATGTAGTCTTCCACCTCCTCTTGTTCTGCTTCATCATTTCACAACCCTGGGTCCATTGAGCCACCACTAACAGACTGTCAACATTCTCCATTTCTTTCATCTTTAGTAATTCTTTTGGATTGCAAAATCGAGTCCTGCTCATTCATTGATGTTATCTTCTCATCTCTTTCTCTGTCTACCTCTCTTTCATATATATTTAGCGTGAAATAAAGAAAAAATAATAATTCAGAGGGCTGAACGAGGATAGAATAACATAGTCTAGAACGAGTCTGCAAATAAAAGAAACAAATATGGCAGGAAAAGCAACAAGGAAGAAGAGATCGCATGCTTTCTTTAGACATAGGCTAGAGATCTAGGAAGTTGCGCATTTCCAGGGATGGAATATCAATGTTATATTTCATAAGGAAAAAAAAACCCACAAAAATACATTTCAAACAAGATGTATTAAAAAAAAAACTAAAGTCAAGGACCGTATGTTGCTGGACCACACCTCCCTCCCAATGATATCGTCACTACAGCAGGTACCAGAGAGGATACACACTGAATATTCATGAGACTCTCCCGATGAAACAACGTGGTTTGACGAGACTATACAAAAGTCTGGAAGATTGCTGCAACACCGTTTTGTAACGAAAAAAAAACCCCAATAATTACACTTGACGGTTGGAAAAACTCTATGACATTTTATTAACAGATAATCTTCATGGAAATGACTGAATTTGAGCAGCTCATCGATATCTATCAGTAAAATTACCATCGCCAGAAAAGAATGAGTCACTTTTATAAAGTTAAATTGTCAAATGATATAAGTATTCGCTATTTGTGTACAGTGCAGAAGAGTGGACGAACAAAAATGGCTGGAAGACAGAATCTGTGCAAACTGGGACGTGCATATGGGGGCGAATATGATTTGGAATAAACCTTTTAGAAAATCTGGAAATGTCAGCTGTGAATACAGCAATACTGAAAGCGATTTAATTTCATTTTTTTTAATAATAGACAGAAATACATTACTTTGTGCTTATTGAAATAACAAAAATATTAAATTAAAAATCATGTTATAAAATCAGAAGAGCACAGAACTTGATTCAAACAGAATAAGATGGCGAGAGAGCGTCAAGAAAAATATGAAGGCATTAGATGACTGAGGTGGACGGCAATTCTTCATGCCAAAACGAGCAGATAAAATTACCGGATATGGTGATAGTTATTAACTATTAGATGCTCTGTATAGTTTCCAATTACACAAGAGATAAATTGGGAGGGAAAAAAAGGAAAGATTATTGCAGCTATTTTTTTTAAAAGGAATACTGCACATAATTATAATTTATTTCATTATTTTTATTTTATTCATTTTGTTTTTTTACAAACATGAACGTAAATAAAACACGAGGGAGTTCTCATCTATTTCAATGCCCAGTTCCAACCAATAGTATTTAGTCGCTATGGCCAATATCTTACGATGTATCATGCAGAATCTCTCAAACCAGAACAAACACATGACAAATCGTGGGGGCGGGGATAAAGTAGAACTACAAGTGCGACTGAGACAAAGCTTGAATAGAAGCAAACATTGAACGTTTTAGTCGAACAAAAACTCGTCCTTGATCCTCCTGCAAAGGCAAATGGCAAACGTCATTCCAGTGATCTGCAGGTAAGATATAAAAAGAGAGGTGTTTAGAAATTGTGTTCTGCCTGAATGGGACTCGGTAAAATAGCTTTGTTATGTTTTGTGTGAGATGTGCAGTTTATCCAATACATCCTCTAGTTCATGACTTTATCCTGACAGTTAGCTTGTCTAAGTCATTCTTCTCCTTGCACACGTATGTAAGCTCCATCATCATTATATTGAGACCAAATGATCTTGCACTTGTATTTCGTGTCTGACTACAGATAAAGATCTCAACAACTTGCATGGACTTTCAATCACTGCCGGGAGAGTTTATGAGATAATGTCATTAAAATCGTTAGCATCGTCTTTTTAAATGATCGTCATTGTATTGCTAATTTTGAATTTGCAAATTTCAGAAAGAGAACGCATATAGCGTAGTGGTAACGCTCTGATCTAGTGAGCATGGGCTCGAACGCAACTTGATGTTCTACAGTCGACACAGGTAAATAATGAATAATACATCACCACTGAATGCAGTCTCCGCATCGAAGGTTGGCTAACACGGAGCGCCATTCTGTATTTTGCTTTAATAGTGCAGATTGTCATAGGCTGACTTGTCCATCTTTTGATGTTACTCCTCCATGTTAATCTTGGTTCGCCTTTGCCTCTTTTACCTTCTATTTTCCCTTCCACGATTATTTTTAGCAGGCTGCTGCGTCTTTTAACTTGCCCAAAAAATCTCATTTGTCTTCTTTGATTTGTGTTTAGTAGTTCTCTTTTAATTTTTAGTTGTTTTAAGACTTCATCGTTTGTTTTCTTTTCTTTCCATCCAATTCTATAAATTCACATTTCAAAGGCTTCAATTTTCTTTTTTTTAGTCTGATGTCCTTGTTTCTGCACCACACAGGAATGTTGAGAAGGTGTAACATTTTGCTATTCTTATTTCTAGCCCTGGTGTTATTTGTTTTGATGTCAGTATATTTTTCATTGCAATAAACTTACATTTTCCCCCTTTTTCTTTTGTTTATTTCAGTCTTACACTTTCATCACTTCTTATAGTATGTTCAAGGCAGTTGTAGCTGTGAGCTGTCTTCAGTTCTATTCCTTCAACTTTGATATCCACTTGTAGGAATAGTTGGAAAGGAATAGTTATCTGGCTCATTAAGTTGGGAAAAGTTTGGAAATGATATCCAGGTAAAAATACCACAGCTTCCACTCTCTTTTCACGCTTTAAAACGTTGTTTAGCGCGGTGGAATATTAATTCAATTCACTAAGACATTATGTATGCTATGACCTTTGGGACAAGACATTTTGTATGTTATGACTTTTGAGACAAGACATTATGTATGTTATAATCTTTGGGACAAGGTATTATGTATGTTATGTCTTTTGGGACAAGGTATTATGTATGTTATGCACATTGGGACAAGATATTATGTACGTTATGGTCTTTGGGACAAGATATTATGTATGTTATGATCTTTGGGACAAGGTATGTTATGATCTTTGGGACAAGGTATTATGTATTTTATGATCTTTGGGACAATACATTATGTATGTTATGATCTTTGGAACAATACATTATGTATGTTATGGTCTTTGGGACAAGGTATTATGTATGTTATGGACTTTGGGACAAGGTATTATGTATGTTATGGACTTTGGGACAAGGTATTATGTATGTTATGGACTTTGGGACAAGGTATTATGTATGTTATGGACTTTGGGACAAGGTATTATGTATGTTATGGACTTTGGGACAAGGTATTATATATGTTATGGACTTTGGGACAAGACATTATGTATGTTATAATCTTTGGGACAAGATATTATGTATGTTATGGTCTTTTGGGACAAGATATTATGTATGTTATGATCTTTGGGACAAGGTATTATTTATGTTATGGTCTTTGGGACAAGATATTATGTACGTTATGACAATTGGGACAAGACGTTATGTATGTTATGGTCTTTGGGACAAGGTATTATGTATGTTATGGTCTTTGGGATAAGGTATTTTGTATGTTATGATCTTTGGGACAAGGTATTATGTATGTTATGATCTTTGGGACAAGGTATTATGTATGTTATGGTCTTTGGGACAATGTATTATGTATGTTATGATCTTTGGGACAATGTATTATGTATGTTATGATCTTTGGGACAAGATATTATGCATGTTATGATCTTTGGGACAAGGTATTATGTATGTTATGGTCTTCGGGACAAGACATTTATGTATGTTACAACTTTTGAGACAAGACATTAAGTATGTTTTAACTTTTGAGACAAGACATTATTAATGTTATAACTTTTGAGATAAGACATTATGTATGTTATGCGGTTTGGGGCACGCCATTGTTTATGTTATTGCCTTTTCTACAAAGCATTATGTATGTTATGGCCTTTGAGACATTATTTACTTACATTTCAGAAATACAACGTGTATGCGACTCTTTTATTTTGCGGCATTCTTCTTCTTTCTTTCTTCTTCTTCTTTCCTTCCTCATTTGCCTTTCACCGTCGAGGGGAGATATAATTTGCGGTCTTTTGCTCTTCTGTTCGTCGCTGCTGTTGTTATGTTTCCTAGTGTTTCTAGTTTTCTATCAATCCATCTTTTTCGTGGTCGACCCTTGGGTCTGGATTTCTCGCAACGTTTATTGAAGGCTCGTTGAGATGTTTTTTGATCATTTTGCCTTGTCACGTGACCAAACCATGTTATCTTATATATCTTTATATATTCTTTGGCGGGGGCTATTCCTAGCTTTTTTTTTATGAGTTTGTTATTTCTGATCTTATATCTCAGGCTGTTTCCTTTCATTAGTCTGACACACTTAATCTCGGTGGTGGTTATTTTTCTTGCATAAAGGGTCCAGGACAGACATTGATAGCACAACGTTGGGATGAAGGTTGTATTGGAGATTATATATATATATATATATATATGAGTGCCCGTTTTGCCTCTGTAGAGTTATTTCCTTGGGCAATAGTGGTGATAGCTGCCCAATGATTTGAAAAGTTTTGTAGAATCTTAAGTCTATTTCTGCTGTTTGTGAATTGTCGTTTGTCACTAGACTTCCTAGGTATTTAAATTCTTCTACTTGTTTTAGTTGTCTGCCGTCTATAGTTATGTAGATATTCTGTTTATCTTTTGCGACATTCATGACTTTTGTTTTGTTGCTGTTGATTTTCATGTCGTATTTTGTGCCTGTGCTGTTGAGTCCAGTTAAGTGTTCTTGTAGGTCTTCCATTTTTCCATTTATTAGTGCCTGATCGTCTGCGAATAGAAACTCATTGATATCCTCTGTCCCTGATGGTTTGGCTAACTTGCATATATAATCCATGTATGTAATAAACAGAAGGGGGGATAATACACACCCCTGTCTTACACCTGATCTAACTTCGAAGTGGTCTGTGTAGCCTGCTGCTGTTCTGACTGCGCAGCTGCTGTTGATGTCGAGAGTTTTAAATAGGTTGGTTAGATGTTGGCTTACTCCGTATGTTGTTAGTATCTCCGACAGTTCTGTTTATTCGACCGAATGCTTTTTCCTGGTCAATGAAAGCTGTGTACACATTTTGATTGTATTCTGTCGTCTTTTCTGCTAGCTGTTTTAATGCGAATAGAGCTTCAGTACATCCTGTTTTTTTGGCAACCCCATTTGAGAATAGATTAACTATAGTTCTATTATTGGTCTCAGCCTTTTCTGTACATTTTTGGCGTATAACTTCCCCACATGGCTGAGAAGCGATATCTCTATATTGCGTTCAGGTTGAAATAAAATTGTTGGATACAAATGTTCACACCAGAGAGTGTTCAATCTGCCAATCCGTAAATCATTTATTCTCATAAAAGCCTTAATCTACAACAGAACAACAATTATTATTCTAGAAAATGTGTTATACCACAAAATGGAAACATTAGAAAATATCAGTTGTAAGATCGGGCATAGTGTAATAGGCTCAGGGTGTCTGCACCTGTTAATGTTGCACACATTTAGGATTATAACTAACATTTCCAATTAATCATTAAAGCAAGCAGCTGTGGTTACCTGTTTTATCATGTTTTTTTTTTTTAAGAAAAATTTCATTATTTTAAAACGATTCATTATTAGTAAAACCATGTATACAAATGAATTATAAATAATTTGTAATGTATACTTTGCATTCGACTCACCATTAGGACAGATATACCAGCTGCTAGTCCGGCTAAAATCCGTACATTGCCAGTTAGGAAGTCGATGATTGCAGTATAGCAACCCTGGGAGAGAGGTGATCAAGACTTGAGTTAACGCAATGATAAATAAATACATTGATAATTAATTTAAGGTTCATGACGAGTAATGTTGGGCATCGTATTCCACCCCCCCCCCTATATCACACACACACACACACACACACGCGCGCACGCACGCACGCACACACACACACACACACACACACACACACACACACACACACACACACACACACACACACACACACACACACACACACACACACACACCTCTATTTACCAGCTCCCCTACGGTGAAAGGGGAAAAGAATAGACACACTGTTACCAGCCACGCATGTCGTAAGAGGCGACTAAGGGGTTTATAATCGTCGCCAGTGCAGTCGAGTAAAAAGTGCACCGTGCGACCGGAATTTACCGATGCATTTTGGGAAATGCTGTGACAAGTGCTTGAGCAGATATGGGGAATTTCTGACAGCAATGAATGGTTCCACGGATGGGATAGAACAGATGTCTATTTTGTGGGCTGTAAACAGTTCCCAGCTTCCACAACAATGCTGAAATAAGAAAAATGGCCTTGCAACAATTTTTCTCGTCTGCTATCGAGAAAAGAAAATGGACATATGGTTGGCATGTATTTGGATGAATCGACCAGAGAATTAATAAGCAGGTTCTCAAATAACAAACATCAGGTCAGAGGAAATAAGGACTGCCTAGAGAAACACTGAAACGAACTCTAACAAAAGAGGCAAGGTTGAAAGGCTTAGACTCACTCTTTACAATCGAGCAGCTCACCTCATCATCATCATCGTGTGCCTTCTCCGCAACGAAGGTTGGCTACCATGGATCGCCATTCTACTCTGTTTCTTGCTTTGATGGTGCAGGCTGTCATAGATTGACTTGACCATCTTTTGATGTTACTCGTCCATGTTAGTCTTGGTCTGCCTCTGCCTCTTTTACCTTGTATTTTTCCTTACAATATTACTTTTAGTAGGCTTTTGTGTCTTTTAACATGCCCCAAAAATTTCATTTGTCTCGTCTTAATTGTATTTAGTAGTTCTCTTTTTATTTTCAGTTGTTTTAAAACTTTATCGTTTGTTATCTTTGTTTCCATCCAATTCTTCTATCTTTTCTATAAATCCACATTTCAAAGGCTTCAATTTTAGCTCACCTAGTTAAGAGAAAATTGGCGGGTGACTCTACGAGCCCTGTCTAACGGCACAGGAAGGATCAAGAAAGAAGAAACATTTCCACTTTGAACTTTTCCTGTGCCACTCAGAAACTATCCAATATCTTTTTTTTTTGTCTAACTCCGACCTTCTTTTTTTTCTGTTGTTGAAAAGTATTCCATTCCGTCTCTTCTCAACACATGCACCCACAAATCTGGACTAATGATCATCACACACAACATTTCCACGATTCATTAGTAGATCGATGAAGATGATTTCAACACAAGCTATTAGAGATATAACCTGTATAATAGATGCCATTCAGTAACGTTGCAATTAGATCAGATAACCTGTATTTAGATGCCATTCAGTAACGATGCCATTATATCAAATCCATAAATTCACCTACCAACCCCATCGATCAATCCGTCCATCAATCCATCCACCCACCCAACCATTAATCGATACATAAATCCACCGCCTATCGACCGATCGATCCATCCATCCACCGCCCATCGACCGATCGAACCATCAGTCCATATTGAGGGACGAAAAGATAGAGGGAAGAAAAGAGAAAAAATACCAGACAGCTTAAGAGAATGGCTTGGCAGAAAATCAACAGAAATTATAAATAACTGTCGAGATGAAGTTGTTGAGAGACATAATCACCCACGCCAGCAGGCATGGCACTTGATGATGACGATGATTTCATGAGTGATCGTAATTCTTAAACTTGTTGTACAGTCTCTGTCCATACTTACCGCATAAATACTTATCCCATGAAAGGGTTATTTTAGTTGGTGTCACACATTCAAATCAAACATTAGAATGATCAATCATTGCACCATAATTGTACTCATGATTACCATTATCAATAACATCAACAACGACATCATAAAAACGACAACACCACACCAACAACATCAACAACGACAACATCAACAACGACAACGACAACAGCATCACCGACGACAGCAACAACGACGACAGCATCACCGATGACAACAACAACAACATCATCAACGACAACTTCATCATCAACGACAACAACATCATCAACGACACCAACATCAACAACGACAACATCAATAACGACAACGACAACAGCAGCAACAACGATAACAGCATTAACGATAACATCAACAACGATAACAACAACGACAACAGCAACAACGACAACAGCAACAACGACAACAGCAGTAACAACGATAACAGCATTAACGACAACAGCAGCAACAACGATAACAGCATTAACGATAACATCAACAACGACAACAGCAACAACGACAACAGCAACAACGACAACACTTACGTTTGTAAACAAAATATCGTTCTCTTGATTGGAGCTGACGGGCGGAAGTGTGACAGGTATAATGTGTTCATAGCCTTGACCACCAACACACTTTGTCCGGTTAAGACCGAATACGTTTTTGCAGCAACTGTCTGGCACGTACTCCTTTAAAGCGGCTACCAGAAGAAAGAAAAAAAAAAGAAAAATCTAAAATAAGTAATACAACCTTGAAAACGCAAATCAATAGTTCCAACAGCATATTCCCATCATTCAAATCAGTACCATCTATTTCTTATGTGACAAAGTTGTATATGTTCCCACTGTCTGAGATACGCGGGCGTTGCTTCTCGTTAAATTAAATAAGTTCTCATTAAGATAACCGTTAAGTTAAAACCATGTATAAACGTACAAAAGGAATGATATCGTGTCATATATAAAGCTTTGACCAACGATATGCATACGACGTTTACACGAGTTTGATTTAATCTCTGCATGACTTGATGTGTCGTTGGAGCACAAACAGCGGACGCCACTGCTTTCTTCCAACGTTCTCTGTCTCCGGCTTGTAGCTGTGATTTATTATATGTGATTTGCTATATGTGATTTGGTACTAGTGATTTACTATATGTGATTTGTTACCTGTGATTTACTATATGTGATTTGTTACCTGTGATTTACTATATGTGATTTACTACATGTGATTTTCATCCTGCGATTTACTATATGTGATTTGGTACTAGTGATTTACTACATGTGATTTGCTATCTGTGATTTACTACATATGATTTGCTTGGTGTGATTTATTATTTGTAATTTGATAGCTGTGATTTGCTTGCTGTGATTTACTACATGTGATTTGCTAGCTGTGATTTGCTAGCTGTGATTTGGTGTGCAGTATAGGAATACTTTAGTGGACAGAGACGAAGAAAACAAATAATGGCCCCTTGTAATAGCAGATAAGGAAGGAAGAACTATCCCACACAATTCAAACAAGATAAATTACATGATTTAAAAATATGAATAGAAGCACAGTAACGTAGTGGAAGTCATATTTCAAGGAAAAACTCAAGATAAAAGTGATAGAGGCAGACAATTACTAAATTAGACTAACAACATCAAGGAGTGGATAGGAGAATCTATAAGAGCTTGCACTGTCAAGGCAAAAGACACAGTGCGTTGACACCTCTTGGTAGTCAACTTTCAATGCGGAGACGACATATGATGATGGCCTGACCACAACAAATTATAAATTTAATAAGACCTGCTGGCAGAAAATAAAAACGGACACCCGTCCAACTCGCGTGACATTATCAGCTACAGGAGCTATGGGGACGCCTGACGTCACTATTCGCAAGGCTGAAAGCGTCATGCTAGTTGGGGGTTTTCCTGGAATTTCCTGTCAGCCAGCAGGTTTTTGTAACTGTATAGATGACTTTGGTCTGCCAAAGTTGAGACCCATCTATTCCTCAATATTTAATTCAGAGTTCTTTCTTTGTCACTCTTTGCACCTTTCTTCTTCCACTATTTTCAGTAACGACAGATTTGACCAGATTCGATGGTTGTTTTAATAATATCGCAGAAGGTCCATCTCAGCAGGGTCACCGCAACAGTGCCATCTCAGCAGGGTCACCGCAACAGTGCCATCTCAGCAGGGTCACCGCAACAGTGCCATCTCAGTATTTCATTTCTTCAGGGTGGTAAGGTTATTTTTATACCCAGCAATTTATACAAGTATGACGTAATAACGAATTAGATGAGTTTCCATTCTTACTCGAAACCGTTCCTTTTCACATCTACAGTAACTCTTGATCAATCCAATTGTCTATCAGAGCTTCCTAAGTTAATTGCCCTTATACCTTCAACCGGGGAGACTGGTTGGTCTCGAGGCAAGACGCCGGCCTTGAGACAGAGGTTGTGGGTTCAAATCCTGGCTGTATCAGTTGGGATTTTTATTCTCTCTGCGACAACCACCCCTGGTCTCAGCAGCGAGGCCCGGCTTGAAACGTCAATTACTCATGGACGGAATAAAATATGAGTACCTCCGAAGACGGAGTTATCTGCCTGTGCGGCTACGGACCCCGGTACACACGGCTGCCGGGGAAAAAAGGATTAACACGCAAAATTCAGTTCCTAGTCTCCAGGGACTCCGTTAGAGGTAAAAAGCTGGCAAACGCAAAAAAAAAAAAAAAATAATAATAATAACTTCAATCACACACACGCTTTGACTTCTCACAAAAAACTTTCTTATAAAATGAGTCTCCACAAATCTTTCAACCAGTTTCAATTTCATACACATACGAGATTTCCTCATGCGAGATTTCCTCATACGAGATTTCCTCATACGAGATTTCCTCTTACGAGATTTCCTCATACGAGATTCCCATACGACATTTCCTGCAGGCGATATTGTACATTTTTGGGATCCAGTGATAACATGAGTCGTGCGTTGAATCAGATGTTGAAGCAATGTTGAATCACTTGTTGAAACAATGTTGAATCAATTCTTGAATGTTGAATCACTTGTTGAAACAATGTTGAATCAATTCTTGAATGTTGAATCATTTGTTGAATCAATCCAATGAGCAGCGGAGCATTTTTAATATTACAACTTTCAGTAGTTGCAGAATATAACAAAATGTTATAAAACACCATTTCTCCATTTGAACATTATAATCTTTCAATGTTGCAGTGAAGTGCTCTCAACACAAGTAAAACCAACATCGACCACAAGTAGTTGACTTATCAGTACTTCTTTCTTTGTGTTTTCTAACTGTCAAGAATATGATACAAATGTCAAACGTGATATAATTTTGCATGTTGCGCGATAACAAGAATGGATGAAATGATTGCAGAGGTGAATTAATTTTGCTAGAATTTCTCGGAATGAAAGATGCCACACGGAAGCCTGGAACTACAACCTTCATAAACCGATACAGGAAATACAAATACATTTGAGCAATATGGTGCTATTGACAATAATTTTCCACGACCAACGGCGCATGATGTGTCGGTATCTCGCTAGGTGGTGTTTACGTCCCTGAACAAATCTTTGGCTTCTTCTTCCTCCTCCTTCACCGTGGCTGACACACTCTATCTTCGGCAGGCTGGTCCTTGGTTTGACGTAGGAGTTTTCCTTCTCAAGGGTGGATGTCAACCAGGGCTGTTGGGCCAACCCTGCCTGCGATTTCTGACTGGGTGTTCCCCCGTAGCCGTGATTTCTCCAGATGGCAACTGCTAGGCATCAGTTGTTTAGTTTTCGGGATCCTATGGAACGAGATTTCAATACGGCTCTTATGTTTCTCTTATGTATTTTTATTTTCTGTATCAGTTTATGAAGGTTGTATTTCCAGGCTTCAGTGTGGCATCTTTCATTCCGAGAAATTCTAGCAAAATTAATTCTACTCTGCAATCATTTCATCCATTTTTGTTATCGCGCAACATGCAGCATGGCTAGTCCCGTAGTTGAACATATAAGGCCATTTTTAATTGGTGCAACAGTTACACCTGCTCACCCCAACCCCGTCCTGGTAGGAGAGACCTTCTATCTGGTTTTTGGTTCATGAGGTCAGATATGCAGCCCCGTTTCTACGTCGTGACAGCTACCCCGTAGTTTCTGTCTGATACCCATTTTGGTATACAATATTGGTCAGTCGACACAATTGTTCAGTTCTACCCAGTGACAAATAATACATGTTGCATCCATATGGTATTGACATAACGTTTCTTGTCTATCGATTAGACTGAGTAGGTGTTTAGCACATGTTTATCCACGAGGATATTATAATTATATGAATTACCTTGGACATACTATAACCAATGATGGAAAATGTACAACTGAAATAAACAAAAGAATAGGAATGGCAAAAAGTAATTTTAATGTCATGAAGGACATACTAACATCAAAACAAATAACACCAGAGCTAAAACTAAGAATAGCAAAATGTTACATCTTCTCAATATTCCTATATGGTGCTGAAACATGGACATTAGACAAGAAAACAGAACAGAGAATTGAAGCCTTTGAAATGTGGATATATAGAAGAATAGGTAGAATTGGATGGAAGGAAAAGAAAACAAACGACGAAGTCTTAAAACAACTAAAAATGAAAAGAGAACTTCTGAACACAATTAGAACAAGACAAATGCGATTCTTAGGCCATGTTAAAAGACACAACAGCCTACTGAAAGTGATCCTGGAGGGGAAAATACAAGGTAAAAGAGGCAGAGGCAGACCAAGATTAACATGGACGAGTAACATCAAAAGATGGACAAATCAACCGATGACAACCTGCACCATCAAAGCAAGAGATAGAGCAAAATGGAGCTCCCAAAATATCAATAGGTCAAGATTGGTTAGACCCACTGTTTATGAAGGCTGTCATTAGTTTAGAGAGAGATTTGAGAAGAGAAAAGCTGTAGAGGTTCTTGAGTTAAGCGAGCGTACATAGTTCATGTCTGGGCAGTAATACAGACACAGATGGAGGAACAGAGAATGATACTAAAATAGGATACAAAAGGCAAGAGGATTGCACTATGAAACATACGGACAACCATTGAAATTAGGTTAAACACAACAAATAAAAATGTTCAACTCCAATTAAACACAAAAATAAAAATGTTCAACTCCAATGTTAAATCAGTCCTATTCTACTGCAGTGAAACACGGAGAACAATAAAAATGATAATCACGAAGATACAGACCTTCATTAATGGATGCTTGAGCAGGATAAAAGGTTGGAAATGCAGGACAAAATCACTAACACGAGAATTATAGAAATGTACCAGTTAAATACCATTGGACAAAGAGATAACACGAAAACGATGGCTCTGGATAGGACAAACACTGAGGAAGACAACTGAGAGTATTAGACGACAGGCCTATTTTGGAATCCCCAGGGGAAGAGACAAAGACCAAAATATTCTTGGAGAATACAAGTGAATGCGGTACAAGGAGCCGCGATAGCTCAGTGGTTAGAACTGGACTACAACGGACAAGGGGTAGGGTTCGATCCCAACCGACGGCTTCCGGGTTCACCCAGCCTTAAATGGGTACCGGATTTTTTTCTGGGAAAGTAAAGCAGCACGGGCGTAATACTGACCACATTACCCCAAAAATCATGTGCTGAAGGTCTGTAAAATATAGGGTCACTAACACCATATTTCCCTATACGCCACTTGGCGTGACGGGGGTACTTTACTTTTTTTTTCAGGTGAATGCAGAGATGAAACTGATGGGGAAGACATAGAGTATCTTAAAAGCATGGACATAAACAGAACGGCTTGGAAAGTGAAAACCTATGCTCCACAGGGAGCTGAAAAGTAGAAAAACGAAGACATAGTTCATAGGAGAAAGAGTTGTTTATTAACAGTAGTTTATTCTGGATGACGAGTCTAAGAAGAATCTAGAGAAGCAGAGACTAGAGAAGATAGTCTAAAATGCGAATCCGTTAATGTCGAATTTTAATTGCAGAAACTGGTTCTGGAGTGGGCAAAAGGTTATGCAACATAAAGTAGTGGTGTGTTCAGGAGAAGATTTACTTCAAGAGTTTTTCTCAAGATTAGATAAGATTGTTTCCGAGGTGACTTAAGCTGTGTGCATGTACTTAAAAGATATTTCCGAGGAGAACACACACAGAAATTAGTTTATCACGTATGCGGTTTTTTTAAAATACCCAAATAAGTTGTGCTGATTTTCTTACAGGAACTGGAAAGTATCATACCGCCGACAGTTCCCTTAGACACAATAAATAGACCATTTACGACAAAGAGTATTATTAAAGAGTGCTATGCGGTTATAAGCAGTATTTCTATATAATGAGACTTTTAAGTGCAATCAATATAGTCAAGCAGTGAATTTGTGAAGTGTAATAAGTGAGTTGTTGAAAGTGATCAAGACTTGAGTCTTCGAGTGATCACATGACGTGTTGAGGTCAGGTGTCGCAGTTTCTGTATTGTTATCACTCACATTGTGTTCGTCACCGCCACACATAATCTTGTTTCTTCCTTTTGACATTTTGCTCAAGTACAGCTAGTCTGAAATTCACTATGTCCTGCGCGAGATGTCCAGCGTCTTCAGCAGCCAATCCCAGTCGGTCTGTGGTATTTTACATTTACATTCCTCTTGGTCTTTCCCTCTCATTTACCGGGTACTGTCCATAACAGCTGTTTTTATACGATATGCAGAGGGCTAATAATGAAGTAAAGTCTTACCTACACGTGACAACATCGGAACAGTAATAACACAATGATAAAAACAAGGTATTTTCTATAACATGACTACAAAAAATGTTATTCTTTCTGAATTTTACAACCATTCAATTAATAATTTACGACTGAAGTTTCTCAGAGCTGTCAGGCACGACCTGGCGCGGAAGACGTTAACCGCCGGAACGTAAAATCTCGGATGATAAGTCTGCGAAGCAAGAGCGCTGTCAAGAGTAATTTTGCGAAACGTCGTTTCTCAACCGTCGATCAATAAAACCGTCGATCAATAAAACCGTCGATCAATAAAACCGTCGATCAATAAAACCGTCGATCAATAAAACCGTCGATCAATAAAACCGTCGATCAATAAGGTGATCTTGTTCGCTCAACATTAACCAAGGTTGTGCTCAAAAGTTCAGTTCTAGACTTGTAGCTAACAAATCTGTGGGGTATTTCTTAGGTACGGCTTGTTTATATGTGTTATACATATACAGGCGTACAGCTGAGAAGAGAAAAGACTCATGAAAAAGGATGGAAAACCCTGTGGACCAGTGGGCCTGATTTGTTCATTCTGTGACCGCGCGTGTTTATCAAACATTGGTAGAATTAGCCATGAGAGAAGCTGTTCGACAAAAACAAAACCTCAAAAAAAAAAAAAAATACAGAATAGCCTTCACTAGACCGTCTGACAAGACGAAAAGGGCCATATATACAGGCGTCATCGCTACACATGACCATATTTTAAATCAAAATGTCTTTTCTCCCCCGCCTCTTCAATATGTTCACAAATGTACGCACTCTACAAGGCGGTAGCAGATTCAGTTACATAACAATAGCGCATACAAGCATGCAGGCACATACAGACACATCGGGTTTTTTTTTTTTCAACTGATTCGGTCTTGGGAGCGTTTCTAAGAATTTAGCAGTCACCGAACTTCACAACTCAGTCTGTCTGTAATTTCCATTTGATAAAGAAATATAAATATCATAAAATTATTTGATAAATATATCCATTCAGTAAATGAAAGTAAACGAGATCTCCGGAGACCTATTATAGACGATGTTATTGTTGTATGAGATGGGATGAGAAGAGTAGTTTCAGTCAACATTTCTGTGAAGAAAAAACATATATATGTGTATGTGATATATATATGTCCTTGACCCTCTTGCAGATACAGACGGCAGTTCCTTGTAGATTTAAGTTGCACCTTCTCTGTTGTTCGGTCACTGCTTCATCATCATCATCATCAAGTACCATGCCTGCTGGCGTTGGTGATCATGTCTCTCCACAACTTTCGATCTCGATAGTTATTTATCATTTCTGTTGTTGACCTTCTGCCAAGCCATTCTCTTAAGCTGTCTGGTATCTTTTCTCTTTGCTTCCATCTATATGTTCATTTTCAATTTTCCCAGTTGTCACACTTTATTCCAGCTGTTCACTTCTCAATGCATAGCCAAAAAAATGTTGATTGTTTTTTTTTTTTCAATTTTGGAAATCAGTTCTGTTTTTGTTTTGGCCTCTTTCAGAACGCTTTCATTACTCTTCTTAGTTGTCCATGGTATTCTCAACATTCTTCTGTAAAACCACATATCTACAGTACCTATATCTACAGAAGAATGTTGAGAATACCATGGACAGCTAAGAAGAGTAATGAAAACGTTATGAAAAAGGTCAAAGCAAAAAGAGAGCTAATTTCCAATATTAGGAAGAAACAAATTAAATTTTTCGGCCATGTAATGAGAAGACAACAAGTGGAATATATTGTAACAACTGGGAAAATTGAGGGACGAAAAGATAGAGGAAAGCAAAGAGAAAAAAAATACCAGACAGCTTAAGAGAATGGCTTGGCAGAAAGTCAACAACAGAAATGATAAATAACTGTCAGGATCGAACATTGTTGAGAGACATGATCACCTACGCCAGCAGGCCCGATACTTGATGATGATGATGATGATGATGACAGTGCTTCCAAGTATTTTCTTGTTTGTTGTCCTATTGATGATTCACATCCATATTTTAAGACTGACTGCACATAACAATTAAGAACTCTTTTTCTTGTTTCTATTGTTAAAAATGGATTGCACAGTATCTTCCTTACACACTACATACACACATTAAAATAGATATATTTTCTATTCATCTTGCATATGGACAATATCATCGTGTAATTGAAGAAATTGACGTCATAGATTCTAGTAGTCAATTAATTGAGCTAGTTATGTCATCACTAGAAACTTGAACATGAAAAGCGAACGGCGAATAAGTTGTGGGTCAATATAAAAGAAAACTCTATTACATAAAAAGAAAGTTCTGTTACACAAAAAGCTCCATTAGATATAAAAAGAAAGTCCCGTCACATATAAAAAGAAAGTTCCGTTACATATAAAAAAAGTCCCGTCACATATATAAAGAAAGTCCCGTCACATATATAAAGAAAGTCCCGTTACATATATAAAGAAAGTCCCGTTACATATATAAAGAAAGTCCCGTTACATATAAAGAAAGTCCCGTCATATATATAAAGAAAGTCCCGTTACATATAAAAAAGTCCCGTCGCATATAAAAAGAAAGTTCCGTTACATATAAAAAGAAAGTTCCGTTACATATAAAAGAAAGTCCCGTCACATATAAAAAGAAAGTCCCGTCACATATAAAAAGAAAGTCCCGTTACATATAAAAAGAAAGTTCCGTTACATATAAAACGAAAGTTCCGTTACATATAAATGAAACTCCCGTTACATATAAAAAGAAAATCCCGTTACATATAAAAAGAAATCTACCGGGGCCTTGTGCACGGGTTTTGTGCACGGTGACTGCATGGCGACAATATCTATCTATATATATATATATTTATATGAGAAGCTTGAACTGCTGGAAGGGATACTTGACTGAAACAGCTTCTGATGGTTACAGGCGCGTCTCGACTCGTACATGGACAGTACTTGAAACTGGCGTGTACTGACCGCTGGATAAAGCCGCCCATGTAATGTGGTAGATGGAATAACCGATACACTGATCTGGGCACCGTGTGAAGAACATATAACGTTCTGTTCTCTTCTGTTCTTGTATCAATCTAGCCCCTCGTGACTGGTACACTGGTAGTCTGTACGGCGCTCTTTCCTATATTGCTGGCCGTGGACTGTCTTGTCCTTAATTTCCGCGGCAACTCTAATGTTCGGTTCACCGCGTGTACTTTCCGCTGTCAAGGTGGTCTTGAACCGCGCTGTCTTTGCCCTTGAACTGTTACTCAGACTCAGCCGTCACACCAACCTGAGTAACTAATGGAATAACCACTAGGTGTCCGGTTAGCGCAATCGATAGGCGGTTGGTTACCACGGCAACAGCCGGGGTTCGTACCCTGGCGAGGACACCTGGGTTTTACTAATTCCCTAAAAATTAGTACCTCTGAAGTCGGAGTAAATCTGCCTGCATGGCGAGGGGCATCCTGTAATGGGATAAACAGACTTTACACGCAAAAATTCAGTCCCACAAAATTGAGTGGGTGGGACTTCGTCAGAGGTCAAAGCTGACGAAAGCGAACGAACGAATAACCACTAAGAAGCGCTTTATTACACAAAGTCCAACATGATTGTGACACATGCCCAGCAATGTAGATATTCCTGCTCGGGCAACAACATCAATCTAATACTTCAGCTCTGGCACTTCCTCTCACTACACACCAGTGTCTGCTATGTTCCTAAGTTTCACCTATGATCTGACTAGTCTCTGAGACGTTTCGTCTACTGGTACTAACTATTTACACGGACAATGCCCCTCCTTTAAAGCTAATTGAACATTCCACCACTAGTGTTATATGTCACAGCGCTTGTGATCCTGGTTCTAAGTTCGAACATTCCACCACTAGTGCTATCTGTCACAGCGCTTGTGATCCTGGTTCTAAGTTCGAACATCCCACCACTAGTGCTATCTATCACAGCGCTTGTGATCCTGGTTCTAAGTTCGAACATTTCACTTACTCTTGCCAGTTATCCATGGAGCGTATGCTCCCTGCTGACAAGCGGGCCTTACGCCCTCAAGGCGTAACCAACCTGCTGATACAATAGTTTCTACGTATGATCTCCTCCTCTCTACCTCTGACTTTGTGTATTTCCCCTTCCAACCAATCAACATCTACTTCCTCAATTTCCCATCCAATGGGTTTCCTTCACGTCATCCTATCTATCTCACCTTAACCTCCACCCCCCACCTAACTCACTCTATCCGTGTTTCTCACTTGTCTTCCAAAACCGGTGATTCCCTTAGACCACAGGTCACTACCCTATCTCGTGCTTGACACTACTTCACACATCCGGTGTTTGTCACTCTCTCCAGACCGTTCCCACACCTTATATTTTCATACACTCTCACATTCGCTGCTACAGACACTCTCGTTATACATATAAAAAAAAGAACCTTTACATATCACAAAAATGTCCCGTTACACATCAAAAGAAACCTCTCAACATATCAAAAGAAAGTCCCGTTACATATAAAAAGAAGGTCCCATTACATATGAAAGAGTTTCGTTACATATAAAAAAAAAGTCCCATTACATATCACAAGAAAGAACCGTTACATAAAAAAGCCTCGTTACATATAAAAAGAAACCCTCTCAACATAGAAAAAGGTTCCGTTATATATAAAAATAAAACTCAGCTAAAAATAATATCAAAGGAGAGTTCTGGTTTCACCCGATAGCAACAGCTCGATATGGACTGCACTTAAAAGGACGTTAAACTGGCGTCGATGTACTGGGCTGTCGATAACAGCAAGTTTAGGTGATTTAAGAGAAGCAGACAATTAGTCTGACAACGTCAATAAATGAACCTGTAACGGCGTGGACCATCAAGGCATGAATGTAACGACAATCCATGGTAGTTAATCTTCGATGCGGAGACGGCACAACATGAGAATGATGATGACATATTTTTCGGCCTGCGCTTTTCGGCCTAACAGCGAGCATTTTTTGGTTAACAGATTACTTTTCTTCTTCGATTCCTAATCGCTAGATCAGACTGGCTATATATGTTTCCCAACGATACCAAGCTTTGGACTAGTTCTTGTACGCTGATCCTAAGTAAAGCTGTTAGCTATGAGTCGTTGATCGCTTCCAGCCTAGCTGCTTTGTGCATCTTCGTTTTCATCACGGACTTCGCAGCATTCATTCATTGTGTTTCGTCTCCACATCGAAGGTTAGCTACGATGGAGCGCAATTTTACTGTCTTTTGTCTTGATGGTGCACATTGTAATAAGTTCAGTGTGTCCATCTTTGTCTTGATGGTGCACATTGTAATAAGTTCAGTTTGTCCATCTTTTGTCTTGATGGTGCACATTGTAATAAGTTCAGTGTGTCCATCTTTTGTCTTGATGGTGCACATTGTAATAAGTTCAGTGTGTCCATCTTTTGTCTTGATGGTGCACATTGTAATAAGTTCAGTGTGTCCATCTTTTGTCTTGATGGTGCACATTGTAATAATTTCAGTGTGTCCATCTTTTGTCTTGATGGTGCACATTGTAATAAGTTCAGTGTATCCATCTTTTGTCTTGATAGTGCACATTGTAATAAGTTCAGTGTGTCCATCTTTTGTCTTGACGGTGCACATTGTAATAAGTTCAGTGTGTCCATCTTTTGTCTTGATGGTGCACATTGTAATAAGTTCAGTTTGTCCATCTTGTCTTGACGGTGCACATTGTAATAAGTTCAGTGTGTCCATCTTTTGTCTTGATGGTGCACATTGTAATAAGTTCAGTGTGTCCATCTTTGTCTTGCAGGTGCACATTGTAATAAGTTCAGTGTGTCCATCTTTTGTCTTGATGGTGCACATTGTAATAAGTTCAGTTTTGTCCATCTTTGTCTTGACGGTGCACATTGTAATAAGTTCAGTGTGTCCATCTTTGTCTTGATGGTGCACATTGTAATAAGTTCAGTGTGTCCATCTTTTGTCTTGATGGTGCACATTGTAATAAGTTCAGTTTGTCCATCTTTTTCTTGATGGTGCACATTGTAATAAGTTCAGTGTGTCCATCTTTGTTCTTGATGGTGCACATTGTAATAAGTTCAGTGTGTCCATCTTTTGTCTTGATGGTGCACATTGTAATAAGTTCAGTGTGTCCATCTTTGTCTTGATGGTGCACATTGTAATAATTCAGTGTGTCCATCTTTTGTCTTGATGGTGCACATTGTAATAAGTTCAGTGTATCCATCTTTTGTCTTGATAGTGCACATTGTAATAAGTGTCAGTGTGGTCCATCTTTTGTCTTGACGGTGCACATTGTAATAAGTTCAGTGTGTCCATCTTTTGTCTTGATGGTGCACATTGTAATAAGTTCAGTTTGTCCATCTTTGTCTTGACGGTGCACATTGTAATAAGTTCAGTGTGTCCATCTTTTGTCTTGATGGTGCACATTGTAATAAGTTCAGTGTGTCCATCTTTTGTCTTGATGGTGCACATTGTAATAAGTTCAGTGTGTCCCATCTTTGTCTTGATGGTGCACATTGTAATAAGTTCAGTTGTCCATCTTTTGTCTTGACGGTGCACATTGTAATAAGTTCAGTGTGTCCATCTTTTGTCTTGATGGTGCACATTGTAATAAGTTCAGTGTGTCCATCTTTTGTCTTGATGGTGCACATTGTAATAAGTTCAGTGTGTCCATCTTTTGTCTTGATGGTGCACATTGTAATAAGTTCAGTGTGTCCATCTTTTGTTTTGATGGTGCACATTGTAATAAGTTCAGTGTGTCCATCTTTTGTCTTGACGGTGCACATTGTAATAAGTTCAGTGTGTCCATCTTTTGTCTTGATGGTGCACATTGTAATAAGTTCAGTTTGTCCATCTTTTGTCTTGACGGTGCACATTGTAGTAAGTTCAGTGTGTCCATCTTTTGTCTTGATGGTGATCCACTTTAGTCTCGGTCCGCCTCTACCTCGTCTACCTTGTACCTTCCTTTTCAAAATGACTTTTAGATGGGTATTATGTCTCTTCACATGTCCAAACAAATTTTAGTTCTCTTTTTCGAATTGAATTAAGTATTGAAAAAAAAATATATATTTTCAGCTGATTCAGAACTTCCTTGTTTGTCTTCTTTTCCTTCCTTCCACTCATTAATATCCATTTTCCTATAGCTCCACTTTTCAAAGGTTTCAATTGTCTGTACTGTTGTTTTATTTAATTATTTAATGTCCATGTTACTGCGCCGCCATACAGGAAGGTTGAGTAAATATAGCATTTTGATATTCCTAGTTTTAGTTCTGATGTTATTTGCTTTGATTTCAGTAAATTTTCATATTGTTAAAATTGTTTTTTTTTGTTTTGCCATTCCTACTCTTTGTTTACTTTTGTCTTACATTTACTATCATTTGTTATTATTTGTCCAAGATAGCCATATTCTCGAACTATCTATAGGCTCTTTCCATCTACTTCAACATTTCCTTGTTTATTTTCTCTGGAAATAATCACAGTTTTAGTATTTTAAATATTTATTTATAGTCCATATTCTTTGTTTGTCTTGTTTACTTTGTTCACTAGTTGTAGATCTTCTTGATTTTCCGAAGTTAGTACAGTATCATCAGCATATCTGAGATTATTGGTAAGTCCTAGCATCTCCATGATGTCTGTGAAGATCTGCTCAGTGTATAATTTAAATAGACACCGTGACAGAATGCAGCCCCGGCTTACTCCACTTTTTATATCAATAGGTGCTGAGTTCTCATTGTTGTATTTATCATAGCTGTTTTTTCCCAGTATAAATTACATATTGGTCTTATGTCAGCATCATCAAGATGTATAACTTTCAAGCATTTTATGAGTTGTTTATATTGTATTCTATCAAAAGCTTTGGTGTAGTCTATGAAGCATACATAGATGAGTTTTTTTTTTTTAAGCAACATTGTCTGTAATTTCTCCTACCCACATTGTGGATTGTCCATGATACGCCTCACGTTCTCAACAAAAACCACAAGACAGATATTTGTTTTTTTTTGCTGTATTTATTTTCTAACTTCCACACACACAAAATTATGGAGAATGTCCATTTTTGTATTTCCCGTTTCTAATTTCTCCTGCCGTTGTTTGGCAATGTATTGAAAATGTTTGCACGTTTGTTTCATGTAGCTGAGCTAAAGTTGTTGTTCTTAATTTCTGAGATAATTTTAAAGAGATTTGTTTTGGGAACATTACAAAAATTGTTACTAAATGGAAAGAGAGAGAGAGAGAGAGAGAGAGAGAGAGAGAGAGAGAGAGAGAGGAAAAAATGGTTTTAATTACACACTGGGACGTAATTATCGTGTTATTTTGACAAAAGAGTAAACCAAAAGTCTAATAAGACTTTTAAGTAAACAAGAAATGAAGAAAACATGAAGATTCTCATTGTTGCATAGAAAATATGAGAGGAAAATGCCAGAAATAAATAAAATAAGCAGCAAAGAAACAAAAATAAATAAAACGTACAAAATGATTACCTCAAGCTCTGAAAAGTTAGAGATCTCAACCTGAGTAATGGACATAACTGTGGGTTCAAGAGGAAAACCAAATGAGCTGTACTTCAAGGATAACCTGGCTGAGCACGGCAGAAGAGGAAGTGTATGGTGTGTGCCAGACTCGGAGTTACATATTTTAGAAAGAACCTTCACGAACATAGGAACATGCAAAAATGATCAGGCTAACCAACAAGGCGTGTCGGTCATTAAACTCATTATATTAACATGATAGGATGTTTGAGCTTTGTCAATACGACTAAGCTAAACAAATGTATCCAAATGGTCGCTGTGAAACTGCATTAATTCCCGTATCCAAGCATTATTTGTTTGTTCTGTTTACCTCGATTAAAAATATATGTATGCTTTTATTAAAACTACAATAAAAAAAAGCAAAATGTTTCCCATCCAACTTTAAAGATTTAGAGTTCAGAAAATCGCTATTTAAAAAAAACACAAACATAAGACGAAGACGAAGATATTTAGTTTCTAGAAAATGCTATGCGGCTCGTTTCTATTTTTAGAAATCGTATTATTCTTGGTCAATTTTTATTCTGATCTTTGTTACATTATCTTTCAATCTACAAATAAAAACACTTCGATTAAGAGAAACAAATAAGCAAAACATAAGCATAAGAAAAACATATGCAATCAGACATTGAGGTATTTGTGAAAAAAAATGTTTGCTAAGACTAGCGTTTCTTGTGGTATAAAGAACATACAACTATTGTATGGTTATGGAAGGCCCCAGTATCACTAAACAAGAATTAAAATTCATAATTGCTCAGCTGCCCGTGCCAGTGGAATCATCCGAATTACTAACTCGTCTCCCAAACAAAGAAAGGTAACTGTAGTCCCTATCATAACAATCCCAGCACAGCCAAAAGACATAAGGCGAAACCGCACAGAAAGTAAACACAGCCAACTGTTCCTTGTCACACGATATCATCATTCAGCGTAAACAATTGGAATTTCGAAACATGATCAAAACGGATGAGACACACAGCTCACGGTGTGCATAGAGCACTTAACTCAGTAGCTCCTGCAACAAGCCGGACTTGGAATATGAGGAAACTGCAACAAGGAACACTTTTCATACATAGCCTTCAATGGTTCCTGCCGCCTATCCACCGTATAGACCGGAAGTTCACGTCCTCCTGAAAATGATGATCGTCATATTTTTAAAAATGTAAAGCGTTAGGACATAGTTTTTGACTCCAATTCCGAACATATAAAACACAGTTAGTCGTTGATTATCCCCGTCGCACATCAAACAACATACCGTAAGATTAGCGTATGGCCGTCTAGAGATATAGGATGAGCCATTATGATGACGTAGCACACACAATAATGGCTGCGCCCATAGATTCCCGATTACTCTAGTGAATGCAGCCTACAACGAACGAAATACGTGCAAATTACCCAAAGAGAAAAAAAACTTCGGCTGACTTGACGGAGCAGTCCACATTAATGCATGTAAATAACTTACGTCAAACAATTCCAACGACGACCATTGAACAGCACTCATATGTGGTGACGTAAACTGCAGATCAACTCTAGACGGTGGAAGGTCGCATTCACAACTTGACGTGTCAAAAAGGAATATTGCCGTGTGTACGACTCCACTTCATCGATGCAGATTTGTTAAGTAGAACATCATTTTGACTTTAACGCAGAAAATTGCATTGGAGAGCCGAAATTAACCAGTCCCCAAATGCATTTTCTGCAGCGATCAAGAGAACATGAACCACGTTTCACCATCTTGGAAACGGAGTCCTCAACTGTTGTATACAAGGAGGAAGTGATGACGAGTTAAAAGCCATGGCACAAATTTTAATAATTAAATGAAGTCACAGTTTGATCTATAAGGTAAAGTAAAGGTAAAGTACGAGACTGGATTCGGCGTCTTAACACGCGAGTTTTCACCCAAATGTGCTCAGCCGCCTATCCAGAAATGTTCGGAGACTTCTAGATAGTGTCGCTTCAAGCATCGAAACTCAAGATGCGAGGCGGCATTCCTCACCTTCCCAGAGTACTACCCTGGTACCCATTTCTGCCAGCGGCTAAGTCGACTGTAGGGGTATTATTTTTCCAAGCACGAGTACAATTCACACTGCTTCTAGCGGTAATCGAACACTGGTTGTCTGAACGTCGGTAGCCCAGTCGGGTAGTTTTTCCAACTAGGCTGCCGAGGCCCCCAGTTTGAGCTGTTTTTATTTGACGTGATCTTTTCTTTCCACGTGTTAATTGTGGAGAATTTTCAAAAGTGCCAAGTGATGATCTATCTCCGTTTTATTCGTAAAACATCCTGGAGAGAAAACAAAAAGAAAGATCTAGACAAAAGAATGATGTGAGCTAAACACAAGGATTCGCTGGAACTAACTGTGCATCTTCTGTGATAGAAGTTCATCTTCCAATCGATTTGCACGTGTTTGAAAATGTTATGCTTTTCACGACCATATCAAATTGCATTATGCAATATAAAATCTCACTCATGGGCGATAATTGGAGTTTAAAAACTGTTGCGCGTTGCACAAGGAGTTGTCTCGCAGTGGATAATGAGCAAAAAAATTATATTATCAAGGCAGGTTCAAAATCTTATAAAATAATAATTTATTAAGAAACAAGTGTACGTGATATCGTTTCGTAAAAGTACACTAAACGCCGGGGGCCTCGGTAGCCTGGTAGGGAAAACTATTCGAATGGGCTACCGACGTTCTGACTACCTGTGTTCGATTCCTGCTTGAAGTAGTGTGAATTGTACTCGTAGTTGAAAAAAAAAATACCCAGCGGTCGACAGAAATGGATACCAAGGTACTACTACTCTGGGAAGGTGAAGAATGCCGCCCCGCATCGTGAGTTTCGATGCTTAAAAGCAAAAAGCCCCCGTCACGCTAAGTGGCGTAAAGGGAATATGGTGTTAGTGAACATAATTTTTACAGACCTTCGGCACATGATTTTTGGGGTAATGTGGTCGGTATTACGCCCGTGCCGCTTTACTTTCCCATTAAAAAATCCAGTACCCATCCAAGGCTGGGTGAACCCGGAAGCCGTCGGTTGGGATCGAACCCGACCACTTGTCCTTTGTAGTCCAGTTCACTAATCACTGAGCTATCGCGGCTCCCAGTTTCGATGCTTGAAGCGACATTATCCAGAAGTCTCCGAACACTTCAGGATAGGCGGCCGAGCACATATTGGTGAAAATTCGCGTGCCGATTCAAGCCTCCTACTTTACCGTTTACTTTACACTAAAGGCAACAGCTCATTGTCAGAGCAAGACGTTCTCACTGGTGCATTTTTCTTCAGCTTAATTAGAACGTTCATGGAAGTTGCTGGTGGGAAGAAAAAAAATCAAAAGCACAATCACTGAAGGTCAGACCGTCACCACCGATATCTGTGATCCTGTCCGCTGAGTGGAGACCGACCAATAGTTATGACGTTATCAGCATTGCGAGCAGGGACGGTTGTGGGTAAAATGGGTCAGCCGTATATAGCTCGCACAGCTGAAACGTCATACGTATTGGGGTATTTTCAAGAAAATCCCCTCAGCGGGCAGGCTCAGAGATACCAATGGCGACGAATCAGACCGTGTGTACAGAACATGAGTTCACTGTGTTTTGGTGGGTAGAAAAGCTATAGTCCGTTCAGAAATTCATAATCACACCTGAATTAGTTTTTGCGTGATAACGGCTTGTTATTTTGTTTCACATTTTGCATGGAATATTAGAATATTGATGACGTTATAGAAATATTTTTTGCTCTGAGAAATTTGATCTAGTTTAAAAGTTTTCTTCTTTAGGGTATATTAAATTCACCCTGTTCGAATTTGACAACATTTAGGATATATACATTAATTTGGTGCGGTCGTTGACGTAAAATAGTTTGGCTATTGCAGAAACACTAACTTCAGGAAAATCCCGTGCACAAACTGAATTGTTATTGAACGACATGACACACCACGGCCTGGGCATTAATTACCGAAGGGAAGGCGTAACTTTATTAATTTTGTGAAGACTCAGTAGACAATTGTTGACTTTAAATACCAACATTTATATCTAAATTACAATGAGTTTGAAATGCAAATTTATAACTATGCAAAAGAAGTGTGTTGAACATGTTGCGGGTGGAAGATGAGTTACTGGAAACGAGATGGATTACTATTTGTCCAGCCAGTAATGATTATCAACCTCTTGAATCGTCAGATTCGGAATGATTAAAATTAAGTTGAATTCAATTCCAGCTGCAGTTAGGACGTCCTGAGGTGTAATGGTGACCGAAGGACAAGACTAATTGTAACCAATTGAATTCATGTTTGCAAATACACATAACGAACAACACCCACAATTAAGCACTATTTAGATACGCCTCTGACAAGAATTGCGGTAAACTGGACCATTTAACACGATTACTGTAAACTCTAAAATTTGAATCAACTTGTGTGATATCGTCATAAAAGATCAACGGAATTCGCTGATGTCAAAATCTGTTGTGTTTGTGGGATAAAAAATACCAAAATCTCTGCGTCATCAATATTCTCAGATTGCATGCAAATTTTGAAACCAAATAACAAGCGGTTATCACGCAAAGCTAATTCAGGTGTGATTATGAATTTCTGAATTTACTATAAAACAAACGTTGAGCGAAAAAACAACACAAGTAGTTGATAGGCTGATCACGGTTCTGAATGTACGCTGTGAAAGATACAACTAAAATGAAAAGATAGGGACATCGATATGGTATTTCAGCTTGAACTGATGGCATTCCCAATAACGTTCCTCTTCTTATACGTTTGGAAACCATGAACAATAGCACCGGAATTATAAGATAGATAATGTGACGGCAAAATACAATTGTTTGGCCGAGTATCAAGTTATTACAGCTTTCATTGACTCGCTGACTACCTGACAGACTGGCTGGCTGGCTCCCTCACCTCACCTCACCACCCCACCTCACCCCACCCCACCCTACCCCACCCCACCCCACCCACTCACTCACTCTCTCACTCACCCACTCACTCACTCACTCACCCTCTCACCCACTTACCCACCCACCACTCCAATTACATTAAATAGTAGTCTATCCCACGTGACATCACAATTCTGCATTTCCTGCTGCTAAACATTTGCATTCTCTAGATAAATCCTCTAAAACTAGAGATCTATATCCCCTGACCACCCAGCAATGTTTCTTCTTCAGCTCTCTATCTCTAGCAAACTGATTTTCTTCATCCGCAATTCTTAATTTGGTCCCTGGCGTACAATTTCCTTTGGGCAGAGAATCAAAGAGTTCCTGAAAGTATTCGTTCTTAATGCTGGAAATTCGAAAGCAGGAATTAATGTTTATACCGTACACAAGTCTGGACTGGCTTATAAGTCGAACACAAGAGTCGCGAAAAAACTTAGTAAGAAAGATATTCATCATGAACAAACTGGTAATTAGGCAAGAAATATTGTAATAATATTGGCCTATAGGAATGGTAAACAGTAATTTTAATTTCATGAAAAATATACTAACATGAAAACAAATACACCAGGCTAAAACTAAGAATAGAAAAATGTTTTATCTTCTCAAAATTTCTATATGGTGTAGAAACCTGGACATTAGACCCAAAAAAAAAAAAACAGACAGAAAATTGAAGCATGTGAAATGTGGATTAATATAAGAATGGGAAGAGTTGGATGGAAAGAAGAGAAACAAACGATGAAGTATTGAAACAATTAAAAATGAAAAGAGAACTACTAAACACAAAATCAAACAAGATAAATGAGATTTTTGGGGCATATTAAAAAACAGCAGTCTACTAAAAGTAATCTTGGAAGTGAAAATACAAGGTAAAATAGGCGAAGGCAGACCAAGACATATATGGACGAGTAACATCAAAAGATGGACAAGACAGCCCTTTGACAAACTGCACCCAACACAGCAAGAGACAGACCAAAATGGCGCTTCATGGTAGCCAACCTTCGATGCGGAGACGGCACTCACTTATGATGACGATTGATATATACAAACTGACTTCTCAAATACTTGAATTATCGATCGTTACAAACAGACATCATATATTTTCCCCATGGCATTTTCCAGCCAGTTAGGTCCGAAAACGCATTCGAGTACACTATTAACGATAACTGACCTCAACTTGGGTGAGGCCGAGTGCCTAGTCCTATAGGAAAAGAGCAGTAAAATGGATGTCCTGTGTTGAAGTTGAACACGTAAATCATATTATAGTCCGTTCAGAAATTCATAATCACACCTGAATTAGTATTGCGTGATAACCGCTTGTTATTTTTGTTTAAAATGTGCATGCAATCTTTGAATATTGATGACGTTAAAGAAATATTTTTTGCTCTGAGAAATTTGATCTAGTTTAAAAGTTTCCTTCTTTAGGCTATATTAAATTCACCCTGTTCGAATTTGACACCATTTTAGGATATATACATTAATTTGGTGCGGTCGTTGACGTAAAATAGTTTGGCTATTGCAGAAACACTAACTTCAGGAAAATCCCGTGCACAAAATGAATTGTTATTGAATGACATGACACACCACAGCCTGGGCATTAATTGCCGAAGGGAAGGCGTATCTTTATTAATTTTGTGAAGACTTCATAGACAATTTGTTGACTTTAAATAACAACATTTATATCTAATTACAATGAGTTTGAAATGCAAATTTATAACTATGCAAAAGGTTACTGTTTTACTATATCAGCAATTGTAACCAATTGAATTCATGTTTGCAAATACACATAACGAGCAACACCCACAATTAAGCACTATGTAGATACGCCTCTGACAAGAATTGCGGTAAACTGGACAATTTAACACGATTACTGTAAACTCTAAAATTTGAATCAACTTGTGTGATATCGTCATAAAAGATCAAAGGAATTCGCTGATGTGCAAAATCTGTTGTGTTTGTGGAATAAAAAAAATACCAAAATCTTTGCGTCATCAATATTCTAAGATTACATGCACATTTTGAAACTAAAATAACAAGCGGTTATCACGCAAAGCTAATTCAGGTGTGATTATGAATTTCTGAACGGACTTTAGTTGTAAAATGAAATGGCATGAAATGAAGAGGCTATATGTCGATACTCATGCCAAATATCAAACACAGAAAACAACATTTCCGATCAACTTTCACAGCAATCAACCAGCTTTGCAAAATTATCATTGGGGTTCTCGCAAGTTTGCGAAGCTCTTGCCGCGCTCTGCGCCGTTCGCTTTCCTGTGTACTAGGACAGAGATCGCAAAGTGAATGGACATAACCCAAGCATAGTGACGTAGCTTCAGAGCTTGACAAGAAGTCTCCCAAAGATAGTTTATTGGAGAATGGCGCGGTAGTTAATAACGATGCAGATGCAAGGCCTTCAGAATCAATAGGCTAGGCACTCATGGATTTTTCAGGAGGGGTTAACACAGAGACCTGATCAGAAGTGTATATAACCAGTGAGCTACAGGAATCTCACCATGTAAGAACCTACGTTGTCAGTTGAAATAAAAGACTGATCGTCTAATGCGTCTGCTATAAGCTACGTTATGGTGCTCGTATAAACCACTACACACTACAACAACCGCTGCACACTCTAACCGCTGCACACTATAACCACTGCACACTATAACCTCTGCACACTATAACCACTGCACACTATAACCTCTGCACACTATAACCACTGCACACTATAACCTCTGCACACTATAACCACTGCACATTATAACCACTGTACACTATAACCATTGCACATTATAGCCACTACACACTATAATCATTACACACTAAAACCACTGTACACTACAACCAGCGCAAAACACTAAAACAACTACACCATATGACCACTACATATTCTATAATCACTACACACTATAGGTACTGCAAACACTATAACCACTTAACAAATCCACTACACACTATAAACTCTACAAAAATGTACCAACACACTCACAGCATCATATATACCCGGATGGGACAAAAAAAATCTTGGACAATATTTTCATAATAAAAAAGAACAATGTAATGCCCCATTATGTGTTGAGAATAAGATGATAGTGCGTACATTTATTTGACAATCGACACAATATTTTTGTTAATATGGTCAGATTTACATCAGTGCCGTTCACCTAATCTTTCCAGAATAATCCGATACCCATTAAAAAACTTGTTGAAACTAGAAGTCATCGAGTGGAATCTAACCCGAACATCTGTCCCCTAGACGAGTTTACTAACCACTGCGTTACCATAGTTCCCCGTTGACAACAATAGCCAATGTTTATTATAAGTTTTACGGCAATCAATTTGTATGTTATTTCCTGCTACAATTCTACAACAGCGGCAGTAGGTCAAATGTTACCGTATTATTTGATATTGACGTTCCTATTACGAGGTGAGCTTTGACATTTGTAGCGCGCATTAGCCGTGGCAGTTTGTCTCAGAATCGTGAACAAGTTGTCCATGAGCAATGACGCCACTTATTTGATGCAAATATACGATTGTTCTGCGCTGAGAATTTTGTCACGCTGTTTGTAGTGCTATAAATACTTTTCATTGTCTTGTAAATGTAAACTTACACGCACGTAATAGACATAAAACATTGAAACGACTGATACACACACACACGAATGCAATAACGCACGCACGCACGCACGCACGCACGCACGCACACACACACAAACATACAAAGGCATTCACTTAATGCTGAATATAAACTTATTAAATTTTGTACCCCTAGGCCTATTCACTCCTCACTTGCTCGCACCTCGCTCACTCACTCACTCACTCACTCACTCACACTCACTCACTCACTCACTCACTCACTCACTCACTCTTTCTCCCCTCAAATCACCCACCCACCATCTCACTCACTGACTGATTCAATAACTCACTGAATCACTCACTGGCATACTGACTCAAACATTCCCCACTAAAACTACCCACTCACTGACTCAGTCACCCATACTCGACCCACCCACCGTCTCACTTACTGACTCACTCACTGACATACTCACTCACACATTCCCAACTAAAACCACCCACTCACTCACTGACTCGGTCACTCATACCCTACCCACCATCCATTGACTCACTCGCCTTCTCACTCATTAACTCACTCCACGAGCATCACTAATCATCGGACGAACAGGGTAGCGTTAAGAGAATGCAAACGAAACATTCTTTTTACCAAAACGTGTAAAGGTAGGGCAGCAGGGAGGAGAATGGGACATATCTTTCTGAAAGTCACAAATGTTCTCAAATTGAAACAAAATTCGAACCCCCTAAAAGCACTCAATAAATAAACTAAAGGCAGTTAGTGACACAAAGCTGACCGTTGACGTCATGTTCAGTGAACCAGAACTAATAAAGATTTTCTTCAATTAACGGAGGCCATAGAAACAGACCAAGTAAAAAAGAAGAAAAGAGCCCCCGTCACGCCACATGACGTATAGGGAATATGGTGTTAGTGACCATACATTTTACAGACCTTCAGCACATAATTTTTGGGGTAATGTGGTCGGTATTACGCCCGTGCTGATTTACTTTCCCAGAAAAAAATCTGAAACAAACGAAGTTAAAAAAAAAAAAAAAAAGTAAAGTACCCCCGTTACGGCAAGTGGCGTATAGGGAATATGGTGTTAGTGACCATACATTTTACAGACCCTCGGCACATGATTTTGGGGTAATGTGGTCGGTATTACGCACGTGACTCTTTACTTCTCCAGAAAAAAAAATCGAGTACCCATTAAATGCTGGGTGAACCAGAAGTCGTCGGTTGGGATCGAACCCTACCTCTTGTCCTTTGTAGTCCAGTTCACTAACCACTGAGCTATCGCGGCTCCCAAACAAACGAAGTAGTCCCGGGAAGAGAATGTGGCAATAACGGAAGGAGAAGCGGGTACTGGAAAAAAATGTTGAAGGAAACAATCAAAAACGCTTTAATCACCGAGAGATGAAAATACAGAATTTCGCTGCAAACCAGGATATATAGAGCACTAAAGCAATTCAGTTCTTATGTCACGGCCTTTTACAGGTCCAACGAGATAGAGGAGAAAATCGTTAGGGCGAATGCAGCCAAACAAACAAGGACGGAATCAGGCTTTTTTGTTACCACGAACATGTGTTTTTTTTTAATCATTAATTTGTTGCGTGCATTAATCTCAAAAGTATCTACACCACAGCCACATTGACACACTGGCAGTGAAAGTGTGTATTGATCCTGACATTTCTAGCATGTACAGCGGTTCTTAAGTTATAAAGGTAGGGGAACTGACGGCTTTCAAGGAAAAAAATAATACATGGAGTGTTACACAATGTTGTGTGCCGTCCCCAGATTTATTTAATATATGTAGTGAGATTATTTTAAGATCCATAAAGGGCATGTCTGGAATAACAATCGGAGGTCATAATATAAATAATCTAAGGTATGTTGACGATACAGTCTTAGTCGCTAAGAGTGAAAACAAGTTACAAGAAATGTTAGACATTATAGTGAAGGAAAGCAAAATAAAGGACTCAGCCTTAATAACAAAAAGACAGAAGTAATGGTAGCAACAAAGAAAAGGACATCACCGCAGTGCACAATAAAGACAAGTGGAACAATATTGAAACAGGTAAATGATTTAAATATCTGGGAACAATATTAACCTCCAATGGTAGATATACAACAGAGGGAGATGCAGAATGGCTGAGGTAAAAGCCAGGTTAATAAAAATGAGGAAGATACTGTGCAATCCATTTTTGACAATAGAAACAAGAAAAATAGTTCTTGAATGTAGTGTAGAGCCAGTCTTACCATATGGATGTAAATCATGGACAATAGAACAACATATTAGAAAATAAGTGAAGGCTGCAGAAATGTGGTTTTACAGAAGAATGTTTAGAATACCATGGACAGCTAAGAAGAGTAACGAAAACGTTCTCAAAGAAGACAAAGCAAAGAGAAAGTTAATTTAAAAAAAACAAAACAATCATAGTTACTTTGGCCATTTAATGAGAAGGGAACAGCTGGAATATATTGTAACAACTGGGAAAATCGAGGGACGAAGAGATAGAGGGAAGCAAAGAGAAAAGATACCAGGCATCTTAAGAATGGCTTGGCAGAAGGTCAACAACAGAAATGATAAATAACTGTCGAGATTGATAGTTGTGGTGAGACATGATCACCGACACCAGCAGGCACGCTACTTAATGATTATGATGATAATGAGTACATGGAAGTGAGTGAGCAGATTAAAGTTTACATAAATGTCATCCCTAGCACAAGCATGAATTTTGCGCGAGGTAATTTAGCATTATCTTAGAAGGAGAAGGAGGAGAAAAAAGGAGTAGATGGCGAAAAAAGAGAAGAGGGAAAGAAAGAGAAGAAGAGGAGAAGAAGGAGAAGAAGAAGAGAAGGAGAAGAAGAAGGAGAAGAAGGAAAAGAAGAAGGAGAAGAAGAAGGAGAAGAAGGAAAAGAAGAAGGAGAAGAAGGAAAAGAAGAAGGAGAAGAAGGAAAAGAAGAAGAGAGGAAAAAGGAGGAGAAGGAAAGAAGGAAAAGAAGAAGAGAAGAAGGAAAAGAAGAAGGAGAAGAAGGAAAAGAAGAAGGAGAGGAAGAATGAGAAGACAAAGGAGAAGGAGAAGAAAAAGTAGAAGAAGGAGGAGAAGAAAAAGTAGAAGAAGAAGGAGAAGGAAAGCGGAAGAAGAAGGAGGAGGAGAAGAGAAGAAGAAGGAGGAGGAGAAGAGGAAGAAGAAGAGAGGAGAAGAAGAAGAAGGAGGAGGAGGAGAAGAGGAAGAAGGAGGAGGAGAAGAGGAAGAAGGAGGAGGAGAGAGGAAGAAGGAGGAGGAGGAAAGAGGAAGAAGGAGGAGGAGGAGAAGAGGAAGAAGGAGGAGGAGAAAGGAAGAAGAAGGAGGAGGAGAAGAGGAAGAAGAAGGAGGAGGAGAAGAGGAAGAAGAAGGAGGAGGAGAAGAGGAAGAAGAAGGAGGAGGAGAAGAGGAAGAAGAAGGAGGAGAGGAAGAAGGAGGAGGAGAAGAGGAAGAAAAAGGAGGGAGGAAAAGGAAGAAGGAGGAGGAGGAGAAGAGGAAGAAGGAGGAGGAGAAGAGGAAGAAGAAGAAGATGAAGGAGAGAAGAGAAGATGATGAAGGAGAAGAAGAACAAGAAGGAAAAGAGGAAGAATGAGAAGCAGAAAAAGAGGCACAAGAAGGAGAAGATGAAGGGAAAGAAGGAGAAAATGAAAGAGAAGAAGAAGAACAAGAAGGAAAAGAGGGAGAAGAACAAGACGGAGAAGGAGAGGAAGAAGAAAAGGAAGAAGAAAATGAAGAAAGAGAAGCTGAAGAAGAAAATGAAGAGAAGAGAAGAAGATGGAAAAGAAGGAGAAGAAGAAAGAGATGAGGTAAAAGAGGAAGAAGAAAAGAAGGAGGAAAAGAAGAAGAGGGAGAAGATGAAGAAGAAAAAGGAGGAAAGAAGAAGAGGAAGAAGATGAAGAAGAAGAAGGAGAAAAAATAGGAGAAGTAGAAAAAAAGGAGAAGGAGAAAAAGGAGAAGAAGAAGGAGAAAAAATAGGAGAAGAAGAAAAAAAGGAAAGGAGAAAAAGGAGAAGAAGAAGAAGAAGAGAAGAAGAAGAAGAAGAAGAAAGGAGAAGAGGAAAGAAGAAAGAGGAAAGAAGAGAAAGAGAAAAGAAGGAGAAAGAGGAAAAGAAGGAGAAGAAGAGGAACAGAGAAGAAGAAGAAAAAGGATGAGAAGGAGAGAGGAAGAAGGAGAAGAAGAAAGATAAGGAAAAAGAGAAGAAGAAGAAGAAAAAGAAGAAGAAAAATAAGGAGAAGAAGAAGGAGAAGAAGAAGGAGAAGGAGAAGGAGGAGGAGAAGAAGAAGAAGAAGAAGAAGAAGGAGAAGAGAAGGAGGAGAAGAAGAAGGATTAGAAGAAAAAGACAAAAGAGAGGAAGAAAATATAAGAATGAGAAGGAGAAGGGAAGAAAAAATAAGAGATGAAGAAAGATAAGGAAAAGAGAAGAAGAAGAGGAGAGAAAAATAAGGAGAAGAAGGAGAAGGAGAAGAAGGAGAAGGAGGAGAAGGAGAAGTGTAAAAGAAGAAGGAGAAGGAGAATTTAAAAGAAGAAGGAGAAGAAGCAAAAAAAGGAGAAAAAGGAAAAAGAAGTAAAAGAAGAAGAAAATAAGGAGAAGAAGAAGAAGATGAAGGAGAAGAAGTAAAAGAAGAGGAGAAAAAAGGAGAAAAAGAAGTAAAAGAAGAAGAAAATAAGGAGAAGAAGAAGGAGATGAAGGAGAAGAAGTAAAAGAAGAGAGAAGGAAGAAGGAGAAGGAGAAGGAAATGAAGGAGAAGGAAATGAAGGAGAAGGAAAAGAAGGAGAAGGAGGAGAAGAAGGAGATGTAGGAGAAGAAGTAAAAGAAGACTAGAAGAGAAGGAGAAGGAAGAAGAAGTAAAAGAGGAAGAAAAAATAAGGAGGAGAAGGAGAAGAAGTAAAGGAGAAAGAATAAATAAGAGGAGAGGAGATAAAGGAAACGAGAAGAAGTAAAAAAATAATAATAAGAAGAAAAATAAGCAGAAGAAGAAAAATAAGGAGGAGAAAAAAATAAGGAGAAGAAGAAAATAAGGAGGAGAAGAAAAATAAGGAGAAGGAGGAGGAGAAGAAGAAGCCTGCAGTTCCTGAATGTTGGTTGCAGCAGCCTATGACTCGACACCATGCACCAGACTTAGCACAGTAGAGCAGATACAGACATTGGTCAATAAGTATTCTCAGAAGCAGATAAATGAAGCTACCCATGAGATCAAACAGGGAATACTAATTTTGTTTTAACATAATGAAGTCTGATGCATTGGAATGAAATGGGCTAGAAATGCCTTTTTCACGACGAACAAAGAGAAGGAAAAATAACCAACAACAAAATTTAATTTCAAATCCTAGGTATAGACTTTGATGACTTTCATTTACTATAGAAGTAAGTGACCTACGACGAAAGAGTGATTTGTTTCAGCTAAGCTGATTGTTTGGCCAATTCATTACCTTTTTAAATGATCTCTTCTTATGGAACAAGAACTAGGAGATTTACCAATGTCACTATGAGTCGGCAACTTACAGCTGATCAAGATCTCACAATACCTCTCTTTGGTATCTCCTGTAACAAACTGCATAAAAATGGGCAAGGATCATCGTACCCTATGCATTGGTGTGGGTCTGTTGATATAGAAGATCTAATAAAGCGGTGGTGGGATCTGTTGATATAGAAGATCTAGTAGTGCGGTGGTGGGATCTGTTGATATAGATGATCTAGTAGTGCGGTGGTGGGATCTGTTGATATAGAAGATCTAATAAAGCGGTGGGATCTGTTGATATAGATGATCTAGTAATGCAGCGGTGGTTGGATATGTTGTGGAAGCTTTGATATAGATGATCTAGTTGTGCGGTGGTGGGATCTGTTGATATTGATGATCTAGTAATGTATTGATGGGATCTGTTGATATAGAAAATCTAATAAAGCGGTGGTGGGATCTGTTGATATAGATGATCTAGTAATGCAGCGGTGGTTGGATATGTTGATATAGAAGATCTAGTAATGTCGTGGTGGGATCTGTTGATACAGAAGATCTAGTAATGCGGCGGTGGTTGGATATGTTGATGTAGAATATCTAGTAATGTCGTTGTGGGATTGGTTGATATAGAAGATCTAGTAAAGCGGGGGTAGGATTGGTTGATACAGAAGATCTAGTAGTGCGGTGGTGGTATCTATTGATATAGAAGATCTAGTATGCGGTGATAGGATTGCTTGATACAGAAGATCTAGTAGTGCGGTGGTAGGATTGGTTGATACAGAATTTAGTAGTGCGGTGGTGGGATCTGTTGATATAGAAGATCTAGTAGTCCGGTGGTAGGATCGGTTGATACAGAAGATCTAGTAGTGCGGTGGTAGGATTGGTTGATACAGAAGATCTAGTGGTGCGGTGGTAGGATTGGTTGATATAGAAGATCTAGTGGTGCGGTGGTAGGATTGGTTGATACAGAAGATCTAGTAGTGCGGTGGTAGGAATGGTTGATACAGAAGATCTAGTAGTGCGGTGGTAGGATTGGTTGATACAGAAGATCTAGTGGTGCGGTGGTAGGATTGGTTGATATAGAAGATCTAGTAGTGCGGTGGTAGGATTGGTTGATATAGAAGATCTAGTAATGCGGTGGTGGGATTGGTTGATATAGAAGATCTAGTAATGCGGTGGTGGATTGGTTGATATAGAAGATCTAGTCCTCATCAAGGCCAGCTCCTTGTTGTGTGGAGGTGGCTTAACAGTCACTAGAGACTGAAAACCAAGACTGGCCAGGCCTTCCTAAATGCCTAGCAAGACCACAGTCTGCTCTAGCAAGTTTGTAAGTGCTGAAGTCGGAGGCAACCAGCCAAAGGTGCACTACAACAATCAGGATGCCACGCACTCACGCCAATGGGAAGTATATCTATTACTGCGAATTGATATGGCACTCACCCTGTAATGGACACTCAGGCAGGTGCAGCGCCGGGCCCTCAGCCTCGATAGTGCCCAACCTCTATTACTGGATGTCCTTCTCAACCGCTCTGTGGAGTCAGCGAGCGAGAAAATAGAGCTACTGGCCAATCCAAATAAGACCACTCAAAATAATGCAATGGAATGCTGAAGGCACCAACAGCAAAAGAGATGGGTACAGTAAAACGATAGAATTAGAAAATATCCTGCCTGAAGAACAAGTAAGCGTATGCTGTTTGCAGGAAACCCATCTAAACAACGACATAGCCTTGAATATTAGGGGATACCAGTGCTACCGATCTGACAGAAAAAAACAGACAAAAGGGCGGAATATTGACACTTGTAAAGAACAACATCATGCATGTCAGATTGAAGTGAATATGGATGGGGCGGAATATCAAAGACTGCACCTCAGGACAGACTTTCATCTACTTAACTACTACTGTCCAAGTGACGCGCCCTAGCACTAGACACAATTACATTAAAAGAAAGAATAATTGTATGTGGAGACTTTAACAGCCATTCACAGAGCTGGGGCTATGAACATATCGACAATCTCGAAAGCAAGCAGAAAATAACCCCTGTCAGGAATACCACAATAGCTATCAGCATGCTAAAGCCAAATTTCAAAGGGCTAAACTACAAGCCAGACGGAGAAGCTGGAAAGAGAAAACAGAGTCCTTGAATCTTGAACGAGACACAAGAAAAGTGTGGAAGCTTGTAAAACAGCTGAATGATGAGGGTGCAGAAAGGAACACCAAAATTACACTGAAGAAGGATGGAAACATCCTAACAGGTAAGTATGTAGCAAATCACTTTGCAGACTCCTTTGCAAATGAACATGATATTGAAATTAGTCTAGAGAAACGGCAAGAGACCTGTTTAAAAACAAAAACAAAATGCAAGACAAGAAGAGACCGCACATGAAGTCATGGAAATACCCATTACATGAAGAGAGCTAGAGCTGGCAATATCAAAATAAAAAATGAAAACGTCACAGGCAGTGATGGAGTGTCCAATTAAATGATCAAGAACTTGGGAACTGCAGCTAAAGCAAAACTACTGCAGATCTACAACATTTGCTGGATCACAGGTAGAGTGCCACAGGCATGGAGAGAAGAAATTATGATACCATTAGCCAGGAAAAGATGGCTGAACGACATCCAGCTATAGACCAATTATTCTTACAAGCTGTTTGTGTAAAACAATGGAACGCATAATCAATATCAGACTGCAGTGGTACCTGGAAAGTGGAAATATCCTTGTCCCACAACAAGCAGACTTTAGACAGTGTTACTCAACGAAGATCAAGCAACCTATCTTTCCCAGGAAATTGAGGATGCGTCTCAAGAAAAGAAACTGGCACTAGCAGCATGGATAGACCTAAAGAAAGCATTTGATAAGGTATGGAAGGAAGGGCTTTTGAAGAAACTGATAAATTATGGAGTAAATGGCAGGATGTACAAATGGGTCAAAGCATACCTGCAAAACAGGAGAGCCAGAGTGCAACTGGATGGTCTTAAGAGTAAGAAGGTCTTACTGCGCCAGGGCGTTCCACAGGGAGGTGTACTATCTCCAACACTTTTTCTAATCTACATCAATGACCTAGTTACTGAACTACCACATGGTATCAAAGTGGCAATATATGCAGACGACTTGGTAATGTGGTGCACAGAGGAGTATGCAACAGTGGCCTCTAAATTGCTGCAAAGAGCTATAAATGCACTGAATTAATGGACAAATAGATGGTGTATCAGCATCAATACAGACAAATGCAGTACTACACTTTTCACTCTCTCCCCAAAACAAAAAGCAGGAGCCATCTACATAAACAATGAGCCTGTGAAAGAAGACATACAAGCTACGTATCTCGGAGTTACATTTGATAACAAACTATCTTGGAAACAGCAGATAAATAAGGAAACCCAAAAAGTAAGGAGAAAGTTGGCTATTCTAAGAAAGGGAATAATAGAACAAAGAAGTATGTGTTAGCACTCGGAAAAATTGACAGACAAACAACAATAGAAAAAAACGAAGAACAATATATGGTCCGAAGTGGATCGAACCCGTACTCAGTGGCACCGCGCCTTGCCACGAGAAGCCGAACGCTTGGTACACTGCCATTCTAAGAAAGCTGTGTGGAACCACGTGGGATGGGAGTGGGAAAATACTCAGTAAAGTTTACCAACAGAGTATACGCCCACATTTAGAATATGGATCATCTGCATGGTGCTCAGCATCAAACACCACACTGCAAGAACTGGACAAAGTACGAAACCAGGCACTTAGGGTCATCACAGGAGCAATGAATCAACACCAATATTGGAGATGGAGAAATTGTGGAGGATACCAGCACTGAGAGAATGAAGGGGCACAACGGTGCTGATACAGGCAGAAAAATTGCTTGCATGCCGAGACATCCAATGAAGGACCGATTCCAAAATCTTGCATTGGGACGACTTAAGAGAAGCAGTGCTATCCACCAAGCCAAGCGTATTTGTAGACAAACACCAGACATACCAAGAGTTGTTAACCCCCTACTGCCCATACCAGAACAGACTCCCCGGAGAGAGGAATCAGGATTATCAATACAAATACGGTCAGACGTGAAAGGATAATAAAGGGAATAACAATAACTCTCATTTTCCTGGATGAAGAATACCCACAAGACCTATGGATTCGTGTGTACACAGATGGATCAGCACAGAATGCAGTAAAGAATGGGGAAGCAGGTGCATATATAGAGTACCCAAATAACACTAGGGATATGGATAAAATAGCAACAGGGAAACATTGTCACAATTATGCTGCAGAAATACAAGCAATAAAGTTGGCAATAGAAAAACTGCTGAACAGTAATCTTAGCCCACAGCCTGTAGTGTTGTTGACAGATGCAAGATCAGTACCTCAGGCACTACAATCCAGAAAATTACCACATCTGCAGACCTTATTGACTGAACTCTGCAAGCACCACAGGGTTGCCCTGCAGTGGATCCCATCTCACTGTAGAATACCAGAAAATGAGAAAGCAGATCAGTTGGCAAAGGAAGGTTCAACAGGCACACAACTAGATACACCGGTCACATACCATCATTCATAAGAAACATATAATCAAATCAATCAGAGGACCACAAGCCCCAAATCAGGATGCCTTTGATAATATAAATAGATATGAACAAGTTATCACTATACGCCTCAGAACAGGACACAATCGACTCCACAGTCACAAAATTCAAGATCGGCACCTCAACTACTTGTACATGTGGACAGGCGCCCTAGACTGCTGAACACATACTTCAAGACTGCACTGAATATAGTAGACTGAGGAAAATCCATTGGCCCATCGATACAACACTACAGGCTAAACTATATGAGCCACTGCAAGAATTACAAAAGACAGTAAAATTTATACAGGAAACGACATTGCATATATAGACAATACTTCAGGCGAACGAAAGATAGATAGAAGATCTAGTAATGCGGTGGTAGGATTGGTTGATATAGAAGATCTAGTAATGCGGTGGTGGATTGGTTGATATAGAAGATCTAGTAATGCTGTGGTAGGATTGGTTGATATAGAAGATCTAGTAATGCGGTGGTGGGATCTGTTGATATAGAAGATCTAGTAATGCGGTGGTGGGAATTATTGATACAGAAGATCTACTACTGCAGTGGTGGGATCTGTTGATACAGAAGATCTAGTAATGCAGCGGTGGTTGGATATGTTGATGTAGAAGACTTTGTAAAGTGGTAGTAGATCTGCTGACAGAGAAGATACAGTAATGCAATGAGTCTGTTATGGACACGATCCAATGTCTCCAGCAGAACCTGGAAAATGAAGCAATCTTATGAGGTTTGTCACATCACTAAATATGGGTGTAAATCTAAACGCTCAAGCCGACTCTGTGACGTATAACCACAAAGCAAAACCAACCTCTTCTTGCCACACCCCCATCGCCAGTTTCTTTAGCACCTCTTAGCTATGACATCAACATCATCAAGTACCTGGCCTGCTGGCGTAGGTGATCATGTCTCTCCACAATTTTCGATCTCGACAGTTATTTATCATCTCTGTTGTTGACCTTCTGCCAAACATTCTTTTAAGTTGTCTGGTATTTTTTCTCTTTGCTTTCCTCGATCTCTTCGTCCCTCAATTTTCCCAGTTGTTACAATATATTCCAGTTGTTCTCTTCTCATTACATGGCAAAAAAAATGATTGTTTCTCTCTAATATTTGAAGAATATTGCTATGACGTCCTCTCATTTTACCCTCGGCTATGACATGGGCTGATCTCAGAGCTACCACCAAGTTTTATCTGGTTTCGGAACCCACCAGTTTGAGATCATTGGTATGCTCCAGTTTCTGGTAAACAAGGTCCGAAATTGGAGTAGACATGACACAAAGTGCCCGCGCTACAATGAAGAAAGAGCGAACCTTTAAAATAAGTATCCCGTTTACAATGATGTTATAGAGAACATATCACACAGTGTTATTTCTACAATGATGATGGCTAGAGAGAGCAGTTAGGTAGATGGAGAGTAACTTTGAGGGCCTCGGTAACCTAGTTGGGAAAACCACCCGACTAGGCTACCGAGGTTCGGACAACCCGTGTTTGATTCCCGCTGGAAGCAGTGTAAGAGTTGTTCTAGTTGTTGGGAAAACCACCCGACTAGGCTACGGAGGTTCGGACAACACGTGTTTGATTCCCTCTGGAAGCAGTGTAAGAGTTGTTCTAATTGTTGGGAAAACCACCCGACTAGGCTACCGAGGTTCGGACAACACGTGTTTGATTCCCGCTGGAAGCAGTGTAAGAGTTGTTCTAGTTGTTGGGAAAACCACCCGACTAGGCTACCGAGGTTCGAACAACACGTGTTTAATTCCCGCTGGAAGCAGTTTAAGTTGTATTAGTTGTTGGAAAAAAGATAAAAACAACCCCGCGGTCGACCTAGCCGCTGGTAGAAATGGGTACCATTGTAGTACTCTGTACTGCATTACTCTGGGAAGGTGAGGAATGCCGCCTCGCATCGTGAGTTTAGATGCTGGAAGTAACACTATCCAGAAGTCTCCGAACACCTCTGGAAATGCGGCCGAGCACATATGGGTGAAAACTCGAGTGCTAAGACGCCGATTCAAGTCTCGTACTTTACCTTTATCTTTACCTCGGCAAAAAATTAATAAAGAGGGAAAGCTGAATGCTCAGTACTTGGAAAATATAGGTGAATTATTTGATGACAACAGATCGATGACACAGTTAGAAGAGAACGACTATAACTATACTTACCATCTGTCTGGTTGCGGAACCACACGGAGTGTTCTCGGTAGAAGGCCCAAGATGTGGTTGTGTTAAGGTCACCTACCACGCCACAGCATTCGAACTAGACGAAATTATAAAAACAAATATCGTTTGTGACTTATGATAATCACAGAATACAGGTTTTAATTGGTTTAATTTGCCTTTATGATATACAATACAATAATGGTTACGTCTATGGGGGCCTCAGAGCGGTGCATTCTCTTCTGTGATTAACTTTTTCTCTACATCTAAACCAACCAGGTCACAAGGAATGCGGGGCGTTTTAGGTATTTTCTGGGCTTTAAGAGTTTGTTGTGCAGGCTAGCTTCTGTGGACCTTAAGAGTTTGTTGTGCTGGCTTGCTTCTGTGGACCTTAAGAGTTTGTTGTGCTGGCTTGCTTCTGTGGACCTTAAGAGTTTGTTGTGCTGGCTTGCTTCTGTGGACCTTAAGAGTTTGTTGTGCTGGCTTGCTTCTGTGGACCTTAAGAGTTTGTTGTGCTGGCTTGCTTCTGTGGGCCTTAAGAGTTTGTTGTGCTGGCTAGCTGCTGTGGACCTTAAGAGTTTGTTGTGCTGGCTAGCTGCTGTTGTGGACCTTAAGAGTTTGTTGTGCTGGCTTGCTTCTGTGGACCTTAAGAGTTTGTTGTGTAAGCTTGCTTCTGTGGACCTTAAGAGTTTGTTGTGCAGGCTTGCTTCTGTGGACCTTAAGAGTTTGTTGTGCTGGCTAGCTGCTGTAGACCTTAAGAGTTTGTTATGCAGGCTTGCTTCTGTGGACCTTAAGAGTTTGTTGTGCTGGCTAGCTGCTGTTGTGGACCTTAAGAGTTTGTTGTGCTGGCTTGCTTCTGTGGACCTTAAGTTTGTTGTGTAAGCTTGCTTCTGTGGGCCTTAAGAGTTTGTTGTGCAGGCTAGCTTCTGTGGGCCTTAAGAGTTTGTTGTGCAGGCTAGCTTCTGTGGGCCTTAAGAGTTTGTTGTGCAGGCTAGCTTCTGTGGGCCTTAAGAGTTTGTTGTGCAGGCTAGCTTCTGTGGGCCTTAAGAGTTTGCCGTGTAGGCTTGCTTATGTGGTCTTACTTTTACTCTCTGGCTTTTGAGAATGATAGAGCCCTGTAGTACATGTTTGAAGTCCGACTGAATAATTGCTCCCGGAGACAGAAGAGTTATTCGATGAAGGCGTGACATGAGACAGCAGTGGCCTTTTCTATGTGTTGGTCTGCTCATGACTTTAGAGGCTCATTATATTGTGTTCTGGATATTATTTTCCGTTCAACTCTCTCTCTATTCCAATGAGGGTTTTTACAGTTCGTTGATTAAATACATTGTACCTACTCACAACAACTTTTTGTACGCATGCGCAAACATAAATATAATCATCATCATCAAGTACCGTGCCTACTGGCGTAGGTGATCATGTCTCTCCACAATTTTCGATCTCGGCAGCTATATATCATTTCTGTTGTTAACTTCTGCCAAGCCATTCTCTTAAGCTGTCTGTTATTTTTTCTCTTTGCTTTCCTCTATCTCTTCGTCCCTCAATTTTTTCCAGTTGTTACAATATATTCCAGTTGTTTTCTCATGACATGGCCAAAAAATGATGATTGCTTCTTCCTAATATTGGAAATTACCTCTCTCTTTGCTTTGACCTCTCTCAGAACATCTTCATTACTCTTCTTAGCTGTCCATGGTACTCTCAACATTCTTCTGTAAAACCACATTTCTACAGACTGCAGTGATTTTCTTGTCTGTTGTCCTATTGTCCATGATTCGCATCCATATGTTAAGACTGTCTCTACATAACATTTAAGAACTCTTTTTCTTGTTTCTATTGTCAAAAATGGATTGCATAGTATTTTCCTCATTTTTTTGGAAAGCTGCTTTTGCCTGAGCTATTCTGCATCTCACCTCTTTGTACATCTTCCGTAAACCTGGGAGGTTTACGGAAGATGTAACAGAAGTTCGTATAGGGCAAGAAGAAGTTCGTATAGGGCAAGAAGAAGTTCGTATGGGGCAAGAAAAATGAAAAAAAAATATGTAAAAAAAAAATTTACGCCGTTAGGTGCGACACATCTGATCTTATCACATCACATTTTTGACGGATTTGCTTTGTCTCTTAGATTCCTAATCACTGAATCAATCTGAACAGTTTTTTTTTTTTATTTCAAGATAACCACTTGGATATAACTACATGAATATTGCTGCTTGCTTGCTTACGTTCGCCCGATGACTAAAGTATTCTAGAGTATTCGTAGACTGTAGAATTCCTCTTCGTCATCCGCACTTAAAAGGACGTTAAGTGGGCGTGTCTGCGTTGTGTTATGGTTTGCAATATAACTGTTATATTTGCGCCTTTTGGCCCAACACATCCGACTTCAGCACGACATTTTTGAGTACCGGGTTGTATTCCTCTTCGATCCCTGCTCGCTTGGCCAGACTAGACAGGTTAGTCTGTTACTAGAGGCACCGCGGAGAGGTGGAGCAGGGTCTGGATGGTTTTGGTTCGCCGATCTTGGCGCAAGCCATCAGCTGTGGGTCGCTGACAACTTCCAGCTCAGGTGCTGGGAGGCGCGCCTTCACCTCCACTACATGAATATAACTAGCAACATGAAGATAACTAACTAGAGATAATTACCTGACGATAACTACCTAGAAATAACTAACTGAAGATAGATAAATGAAGATAACTACCTTTAGATAACTACCTGAAGATAACTAACTGAAGATAACAACCTATAGATAACTAACTGAAGATAAATACACGAAGATTACATAGATAGCCACCTGAAGATAACTACCTGAAGATAACGACCTGAAGATTACCTTATTTTTTTTTTTAGTTCCCTCCACTGCTAGGCACATGGAGTATATTATTCCTTATTTTTCTGTGGACCACGGGCACATTTTTGGGTGATGTGGTCGGTATGATGCCAGGCCGCCTTTACTTCCCAGAAAAATATCTGGTACCTATTTTTAGAGGCTAGGTGAACCCCGGAGCCTTTCTGTCCGAAAAAAATTATGCCACTGATGGGGATCGAACTCGGACACTTCTGATCAGGAAGCGAGCACACTAACCACTCACCTGAAAATTACCTGAAGATGTATGAAGATAACTAACTGAAGATACCTACCTAGAGAGATAACCACCTCAAGATAACTAGCTGAAGTTAATTAACTGAAGATACCTACCAAGAGATAATTACCTAGAGATAATGATCTGGAGATAACTACCTAGAGATAACTAGCTGATGATTACCTAGAGATAACAACTCGAAGAAAACTACCTTGATATAACTACAACTACCTTGATATAACTACAACTACCTTGATATAACTACAACTACCTTGATATAACTACAACTACCTGAAGATAACTACCTGAAGATAACTACCTGAAGATAACTACCTGAAGATAACTACCTGGAGTTAGGTTAGAATTCAGGTAATCCTTTGTCTGCTGACCTTGACACTAAAGCATTGCGTTAAACATAATTAATGTTTGATGAATTAATATTTCTCTACATTAAATAATAATAATAAAAAAAAACAACTGACAAATAAAAAAAAGAACGTACAAATTTTTTGCATCCTATTCCAGGCATCGGTGACCTCTTTTCTGCCCTCCACACCGTAGGAATTGTTCAGCGACACGGACAACTCGTTCAATATGGCGTCACCAATCTAAGAACAAGAAAGAATTCACTGATTAATACAAAAACTGCTCTCCACTCTGCAATAATTGTCAATACTTTTCCATCTCGCTCAACTCATGCTAGTCTTTCATTCTGCCACATTCTGAATTATTCATCTATTTAAATATTTGTTTTCCTCAGATTTTAATTCACTTCCTGCTTGGAATATGCCCTCTGCTCTCATTCATTCACAAAACTGAGGGAATTATCATTTTTAACTTGACACCTCAATGCAATAAAAAACGAACTCGCTCAAATTGAGTGTTAAATTAATTCAAATCAATTATTGTAAAAATAATGTTAAAATGCGTCTTCATGAAATTCTCTAAAATTAAAAGAAATGATAATTCGTGATTAGCAGAACTAAATTCACTGCACTTGGGACAGTTTGACAAGTTAATTTCAGTTGATGGTGACAATTATTCACATAAACGGTTTCACTATCTCACTGGTTATACACATTTATGTCTCTTTAATCGTTCCTTTATAATTTTGTTTGGTATCTAATTCATGTCGACGCGATAGTGCAGTTGTACTAATGGCCATATGCCTGTCTACATACTGAAGAAGTGTGGCGACATGGACAAACAAGTGATACCATTTTTTGTAAAAGGGCAAATGGAGGTCAAGATGCCTGACAGCACCAGCGTGAAGTTGTCAGAGAATTATAGCTGATTGCTTGCTCCAGGATCGGTGAACCAGAACTATCCAGACTCTAATCCACCTCTTCGTGGTGCCTCTTGTAACAGACTAACCGGTTTAATCTGGTCAAGTGAGTAGAGATCGAGAGGAAAGGCAAACTGGTCCTAAAAATTTCATGCAGTCGGATGTGTTCGGCCGAAAAGCACAAATACCACAGTTTTACAACACACGCATACACTCCCACTTGAACTCAATTTAAGAGCGGATGACACAGAGGTCGAAGTGGAACATTTAGTCATCGAGTGATCGCAAACGAACGAACTGAAAAGAAAAAAGCGGCAAATGAATGTCTGTATGAATGTCTGTATGAACATGAATGTCTGTATGAATGTCTGTGTAAACCACGTAATCGTGTAGTAGTTATCTAACATTTCTGTAACAAATTGTACGTATTTGTTCAATAGCTCAGTGGTTAGTTAACTGGATTACAAAGGACAAGAGGTAGGGTTCGATCCCAACCGACGGCTTCCGGGGTCACCCATCCCTTAATGGGTACCGGATTTTGTTTTCTGGGAAAGTAAAACGACACGGGCGTAATACCGACAACATTACCCCAAAAAACATGTGCTGAAGGTCTGCAAAATTTATAGTCACTAACACCATATTCCCTATACGCCACTTGGCGTGACGGTGCTCTTTACTTTTTTGTACTTACGTATTTGTTCTGTTTTAGTTAATTTACTGAATCGACGGTTCATCATAATTGCACATCGAACACGTCCATAAGTTATCCCAGATCTCCTCCTCAGTATGTCGCTCAGTGTGTGGAGACTTACAGCTCCAATTCTGTGTTGATTTGCTTTTAATTTTTGTCTCCCATTTAAGTGAAGATACAAACTTTCATTAATGGATGCTTACGCAGAATAAAAGGATGGAAATGGCAGGACAAAATCACTAACATAGAATTATGGAAATGTACCAGTCAAACACCAGTGAATAAAGAGATACAGCGAAGACGATGGCGCTGGAAAGGACACATAATGCGGAAGCCAACTGAGATTATTACACAATAGGCCCTTTTTTGAATCCTCAGGAGAAAAGACAAAGAGGAAAAACCGAGAAATTCTTGGAGAAGACAGGCAGAAGCAGAAATGAAGATGATGGGGAAGACATGGAATGAACTTAAAAGAATGGCAAGAAAAAGAACGGCTTGGAAAATGTTTGTTGAAGACTTATGCTCCACAGGGAGCTGAAAGGTAGAAGAAGAAAGATTAAAATTCCCGTTTCTGTTTTTTCCAGTTTTCACTTGACATTTGTGAAGTCTGGACATGGTTAATATATTATATATCAAGATAATCATTTAAATCATTAGCTCGACTTGCCTCCGTAAGGGCAGTCAGAATATCATACCCGTCCATTCAACGTCCGCTTTCCATGGGATGCTGCAGCAAGACCGTCAGCTAGTTCGTTTGTTTTCACGCGCGAGTGCCCAAGCACGAGAATAAAACAGATTCTAGTCAGTTTTGAATTCTTTAGTGACTGAACCACTGCCTACGAGCCCAGCCCCCTGATTGATTTTCTCGAGCATGCTCACTGATTCAGTCAGAAAAACAGGTTTAAGTCAAAGGTTGTGGTTCTAGCTTGTTGTCATGTTATACCGAGGTCGGCTTGTGGCTAAAACGTCGAATTACATTCTTTCACTCTCAAATAGTGTTGTTCTCTCTTTCTTTCACACACACACACAAACACACACACATGAACACAATTTTATGTTGATATTGTTACCCGTTTCACCGAGGTTACGGCGACCGTGCATGATATCAAATATATGTGTCAACCTCCGTTCCATCTAAAATACTCAGTAGACATAGGGTAGTGGTTAGTGAACTGGTCGTGTAGCGGTTAGTGAACTGGTAGTGTAGCGGTTAGTGAACTGGTAGTGTAGCGGTTAGTGAACTGGTAGTGTAGCGGTTAGTGAACTGGTAGTGTAGCGGTTAGTGAACTGGTAGTGTAGCGGTTAGTGAACTGGTAGTGTAGCGGTTAGTGAACTGGTAGTGTAGCGGTTAGTGAACTGGTCGTGTAGCGGTTAGTGAACTGGTCGTGTAGCGGTTAGTGAACTGGTCGTGTAGCGGTTAGTGAACTGGTCGTGTAGCGGTTAGTGAACTGGTGTGTAGCGGTTAGTGAACTGGTAGTGTAGCGGTTAGTGAACTGGTAGTGTAGCGGTTAGTGAACTGGTAGTGTAGCGGTTAGTGAACTGGTCGTGTAGCGGTTAGTGAACTGGTAGTGTAGCGTTAGTGAACTGGTAGTGTAGCGGTTAGTGAACTGGTAGTGTAGCGGTTAGTGAACTGGTAGTGTAGCGGTTAGTGAACTGGTAGTGTAGCGGTTAGTGAACTGTCGTGTAGCGGTTAGTGAACTGGTAGTGTAGCGGTTAGTGAACTGGTAGTGTAGCGGTAGTGAACTGGTAGTGTAGCGGTTAGTGAACTGGTCGTGTAGCGGTTAGTGAACTGGTCGTGTAGCGGTTAGTGAACTGGTCGTGTAGCGGTTAGTGAACTGGTAGTGTAGCGGTTAGTGAACTGGTCGTGTAGCGGTTAGTGAACTGGTAGTGTAGCGGTTAGTTAACTGCTAGTGTAGCGGTTAGTTAGCTGGTAGTGTAGCGGTTAGTGAGCTGGTAGTGTAGCGGTTAGTGAACTGGTAGTGTAGCGGTTAGTGAACTGGTCGTGTAGCGGTTAGTGAACTGGTCGTGTAGCGCTTAGTGAACTGGTAGTGTAGCGGTTAGTGAACTGGTAGTGTAGCGGTTAGTGAACTGGTCGTGTAGCGGTTAGTGAACTGGTAGTGTAGCGGTTAGTGAACTGGTAGTGTAGCGGTTAGTGAACTGGTCGTGTAGCGGTTAGTGAACTGGTCGTGTAGCGGTTAGTGAACTGGTAGTGTAGCGGTTAGTGAACTGGTAGTGTAGCGGTTAGTGAACTGGTAGTGTAGCGGTTAGTGAACTGGTCGTGTAGCGGTTAGTGAACTGGTAGTGTAGCGGTTAGTGAACTGGTAGTGTAGCAGTTAGTGAACTGGTAGTGTAGCGGTTAGTGAACTGGTAGTGTAGCAGTTAGTGAACTGGTAGTGTAGCAGTTAGTGAACTGGTAGTGTAGCGGTTAGTGAACTGGTAGTGTAGCAGTTAGTGAACTGGTAGTGTAGCAGATAGTGAACTGGTAGTGTAGCAGTTAGTGAACTGGTCGTGTAGCGGTTAGTGAACTGGTAGTGTAGCGGTTAGTGAACTGGTAGTGTAGCGGTTAGTGAACTGGTAGTGTAGCGGTTAGTGAACTGGTAGTGTAGCGGTTAGTGAACTGGTCGTGTAGCGGTTAGTGAACTGGTAGTGTAGCAGTTAGTTAACTGGTAGTGTAGCGTTTAGTGAACTGGTAGTGTAGCGGTTAGTGAACTGGTAGTGTAGCGGTTAGTGAACTGGTAGTGTAGCGGTTAGTGAACTGGTCGTGTAGCGGTTAGTGAACTGGTCGTGTAGCGGTTAGTGAACTGGTAGTGTAGCGGTTAGTGAACTGGTAGTGTAGCGGTTAGTGAACTGGTCGTGTAGCGGTTAGTGAACTGGTAGTGTAGCGGTTAGTTAACTGGTAGTGTAGCGGTTAGTGAACTGGTAGTGTAGCGGTTAGTGAACTGGTAGTGTAGCGGTTAGTGAACTGTAGTGTAGCGGTTAGTGAACTGGTAGTGTAGCGGTTAGTGAACTGGTCGTGTAGCGGTTAGTGAACTGGTCGTGTAGCGGTTAGTGAACTGGTCGTGTAGCGGTTAGTGAACTGGTCGTGTAGCGGTTAGTGAACTGGTCGTGTAGCGGTTAGTGAACTGGTCGTGTAGCGGTTAGTGAACTGGTAGTGTAGCGGTTAGTGAACTGGTCGTGTAGCGGTTAGTGAACTGGTAGTGTAGCGGTTAGTGAACTGGTAGTGTAGCGGTTAGTGAACTGGTAGTGTAGCGGTTAGTGAACTGGTAGTGTAGCGGTTAGTGAACTGGTAGTGTAGCGGTTAGTGAACTGGTAGTGTAGCGGTTAGTGAACTGGTAGTGTAGCGGTTAGTGAACTGGTAGTGTAGCGGTTAGTGAACTGGTAGTGTAGCGGTTAGCGAACTGGTCGTGTAGCGGTTAGTGAACTGGTCGTGTAGCGGTTAGTGAACTGGTCGTGTAGTGGTTAGTGAACTGGTCGTGTAGTGGTTAGTGAACTTGTCGTGTAGCGGTTAGTGAACTGGTCGTGTAGCGGTTAGTGAACTGGTCGTGTAGTGGTTAGTGAACTGGTCGTGTAGTGGTTAGTGAACTGGTCGTGTAGTGGTTAGTGAACTTGTCGTGTAGCGGTTAGTGAACTGGTCGTGTTAGTGAACTGGTCGTGTAGTGGTTAGTGAACTGGTCGTGTAGTGGTTAGTGATTTGGTAGTCTAGTGATTAATGAACTGGTCATGTAATTTTTAGTGAACTGGTCGTGTAGTGGTTAGTGAACTGGTTGTGTAGTAGTTAGTGAACTGGTTGTGTAGTAGTTAGTGAATAGGTCGTTTAGTGGTTAGTGAACTGGTCGTGTAGTAGTTAATGAATAGGTCGTTTAGTGTTTAGTGAACTGGTCGTGTAGTGGTTAGTGAACTGGTAGTGTAGTGGTTAGTGATTTTGTAGTGTTTAGTGAATTGTTCTTATTGTGGTTAGTCAACTTGATATAACTGAATATATCTATATTAATATAAATCTGAACATAAACTTTACAATTGAAACAAGACATCTGAATATAACTTTACAATTTTAAACATGAAATCTGAATATTAACTTTACAACTGAAACAAGAAATCTGAATAATACTGGTTCATGACATTTTGCCAGTCTTAACAATCGAAATAGAGAAAGATGGGTAAATGAAGAATAAAAAAAACGATGAATTAAAGAAATAACAGGCATCACGATGAATGATGAAATGACAGACGGCACGATGAACTAATGAAATGACAGACATCACGATGAATTAATTAAATGGCAGACATCACGATGAACTAATGAAATAGCAGATATCACGATGAACTAATGAAATGACAGACATCACGATGAACTAATGAAATGGCAGACATCGTGATGAATTAATTAAATGGCAGACATCACGATGAACTAATGAAATAGCAGACATCACAATAAATTAATTAAATGGCACACATCACGATGAACTAATGAAATAGCAGACATCACGATGAACTAATGAAATGACAGACATCACGATGAACTAATGAAATGACAGACATCGTGATGAATTAATTAAATGGCAGCCAAGCAGGAGACACACCAAGCAGGAGACACACTACAGAGTATTAACCCAAATAGTCCGTTCCACTTGGACGTTGAAAGCAACAGGGAAGAAACGTAGACTTTTATCGTTCTACATCATTGCCTCACTTACACAGACCGCAATTATTCGATTTGATTCTCATTTCTTGTGTTCTTGGTGCAGGCGATAGTCTGTGTGGACTTAGCGTTAGTTGATAGTTCCTGTGTGGATTGTAGCGTTAGTTGATAGTTCCTGTGTGGATTGTAGCGTTTGTTGATAGCTGTTGTGTGGATCGTAGCGTTAGTTGATCGTTTCTTTGTGGATTGTAGCGTTAGTTGATAGTTCCTGTGTGGATTGTAGCGTTAGTTGATAGTTCCTGTGTGTATTGTAGCGTTAGTTGACAACTGGTGTGTGCATCGTAGCGTTTGTTGATAGCTGTTGTGTGCATCGTAGCGTTTGTTGATAGTTCCTGTGTGGATTGTAGCGTTTGTTGATAGCTGTTGTGTGCATCGTAGCGTTAATTGATAGTTCCTGTGTGGATTGTAGCGTTTGTTGATAGCTGTTGTGTGCATCGTAGCGTTAATTGATAGTTCCTGTGTGGATTGTAGCGTTTGTTGATAGCTGTTGTGTGCATCGTAGCGTTTGTTGATAGCTGTTGTGTGCATCGTAGCGTTTGTTGATAGCTGTTGTGTGCATCGTAGCGTTAATTGATAGTTCCTGTGTGGATTGTAGCGTTTGTTGATAGCTGTTGTGTGCATCGTAGCGTTAATTGATAGTTCCTGTGTGGAATGTAGCGTTTGTTGATAGCTGTTGTGTGGATCGTAGCGTTTGTTGATAGCTGTTGTGTGCATCGTAGCGTTTGTTGATAGCTGTTGTGTGCATCGTAGCGTTAATTGATAGTTCCTGTGTGGATCGTAGCGTTTGTTGATAGCTGTTGTGTGCATCGTAGCGTTAATTGATAGTTCCTGTGTGGATTGTAGCGTTAGTTGATAGCTATTGTATAGATTGTAGCGTTTGTTGATAGCTGTTGTGTGGATCGTAGTGTATATTGATAGCTGTTGTGTGGATCGTAGTGTATATTGATAGCTGTTGTGTGGATCGTATTGTATATTGATAGCTGTTGTGTGGATCGTAGCGTTTGTTGATAGCTGTTGTGTGGATCGTAGCGTTAGTTGATAGCTGTTGTGTGGATCGTAGTGTATATCAATAGCTGTTGTGTGGATCGTAGTGTATATTGATAGCTGTTGTGTGGATCGTAGCGTTAGTTGATAGCTGTTGTGTGGATCGTAGTGTATATTAATAGTTGTTGTATGGATCGTAGTGTATATTGATAGCTGTTGTGTGGATCGTAGTGTATATTGATAGCTGTTGTGTGGATCGTAGCGTTTGTTGATAGCTCTTTTGTGGATTGTAAAGTTTGTTATCAGTCGCTGCTGTGGATTGTAAAGTTTGTTAATAGCTGTTGTGTAGATTGTAGAGTTTGTTAATAGCTGTTGTGTAGATTGTAGAGTTTGTTGATAGTTGCTATGTGCATTGTATGGTTAGTTAATAGCTCTTGACTGGATTGTAGAGTTTGTTGATAGCTGATGTGCAGATTGTAGTTTTTGTTGATAGCTGTTGTTAAGATTGTAGCGTTTGTTGATAGCTGTGGTGTGGATTCTGCTTATGCGTTGTCTCTCGTCACGTGGGCAAACTATTCAACAATTTGTTGTTTATTTATTGTAGCCGTGTGTCCGATCAATAATTTACAATTAATGTCCGCCTCTCTAGCTGAACAAACTCTTGACATATGATAACACCACCATAACAATCCTTCTATAATGTTCATCAATATGTTTGTCGATGCCTCATTCGTTGTCTATTTGTTCAAAATCATAAACGTAATCAAAACGTCAAAAGCCACACACAATGTAAATTATACTTCATCTCATTACGCAAGCAGTTGAAAGATGCTCATATTGCATTCCCAACAACCGTTTAACCCGCGTCTTCGTATTCCTGTAATTATATATATCTTTCAACGTTGTCATCATTACTGCGTTTTTCGTTGTCATTAAAACTGAACACATTATGAACAATCAATCTGAAATAAACGGCAAGCATTTTTTACATCGCATTCAGCGGTTGTAATTTTCTGTATATTATCAAAATAGATAATCACGTCAAAATTAATCAAACATGGTATTAATTATATTTTGTCTCTCCCTACATCTTGATTGTTTTTCTTACTGTGTTTACTTCAATTTAAGAAAGACGGGAGAGTAGTTGTTCGTGAACTGATTTACAAAGGGACATGACTCCATCCCGATCTTCGAGCTCTGGGCTAATCCAGGGTAAAACTAGTGCCTGATTTTTCTGGGAATGAAAATTGGCATTTTCATTATGTTGATCTTGTCAAAAATGTATCGTATGAACAAATAATTGGGAAGCTAAATGAACCTCCCTGTAGGCATTGTAATAATCTTCTACTTCTTGCCTTTCTCATTTGTCTTTCAGCATCGAAGAGAGATACATTTGCGGTCTTTTTCTCTTCTGTCGACATCTGTTGTTATGTTTCCTTGTGTTTCTAATATTCCATCAATCCATCTTTTTTTTCTAGAGAGCCCTTTGATATGGGGTTCTCACAATGTTTATTGATGGCTCATTGTGCTGTATCTGTATTTTGATCTCTCTGTTTTATCACGTGATTAAACCATTTTGTTTCTTGTTCCTCTTTTTAAAAAAAAATTCAATATCGAGAATTATTCCTAACCTTTTCTTGATTCTGAATTTCTCATATTATCTCTTAGGCTCCTACTTATCAATCTTGCGATCAACACATTTAATCTCGATAGTGGTGATTTTCTTGTTTGTTCTTTAGTCAAGAACCTAGGTCTGACATTGATGGTACATCGTTGGATGAAGATTCTGTTGTAGAGTGACCGTTTTGTCTCTAGTCTTATTTCCTTGTTAGATAGCAGTGGGGACAACTGTTCGATCATTTTAACAAGCTTTGTTGCATCTTGAGTCTAGTTTTGCCGCTTGTTGAACGCTTTGGCATGCACCTGCTTTGTTTTCTTTCCTTATTTCCTTGTGGATAGCAGTGGGGACACTGTTCGCTCATTTTAACAAGCTTTGTTGCATCTTGAGTCTAGTTTTGCCGCTTATTGAACGCTTTGGCATGCACCTGCTTTGTTTTCTTTCCTTATTTCCTTTAACGGATGACACTCACTGAATAACAACGAGAAACATTCAGACTGGTATTTGAAAGAGCAATGTTCCAATTTGGACCGGCCACACGATGATGATCAGTTTATTTCTAAGATTAAGCCTACGCTTAATATTTTGTTTTCTTCACTTCAATTTCTTTTGAACGTTGACACACAAAGATGTTTTCTCGCTCCCTCAATGAATACGTTTCATTCATGGGAATGGGAGCTATAAAGGTGGGTACCAATGTGTCTTTTGAGTACGCTCGAAATTAAGTATATATAATATAATATATATATATATATATATATATATATATATATATATATATATATATATATTTAAGTAAATGTATTTTTAGCATTTTATTATACACATTTTAAACATTTAAATATGTCTTTCAAATATACTTTGACGATTTTGAATGTAACTGTTATTATTATTTTTTTTTTTTACATTTTTTGAACATTATTAAACATGCATTTTGAACATATATTTGCTTTAAACACAATTAAATTTATCTTACTGGAATATCTAGAAAAATGCATATCGTAAGCTGATAACAATTATTAGCGCATGTTCGTTGTTTTCTAAGTGGTTTTCCCATCCTTTTGCTCTTACTTCCCTATCATTGACGGCTTTTCTCGCTCTTGTACTTGAATGGTCTCGCAAACTTATCGCCAAAAGCCAAAGACGAGGCAATGGCGAGGGAAATAGTGTATGGATAAGTGTCTGGCACGTGGTACGTGGTTTAAATAAACTAACTTGTGTCCTCTGCCAGGCTAAAAACATCATTATATAATCATCATCTCTGATATTGTAACAGAGTAAGCTAATGAAAGCATGGGGCAGGTAAATTAACCGGTACCCATTTATTAATAGACTATAGTAGTAAAATATGATAGCGATCATCAGTGTTAGGACAGAATACAAGTTTAGGAAATTTCCAGGCAGAATAACAAGTTAGGGGATAACGCAAAGTTCATAGGGGGTAGGGCAACCCACCGAGGAATTATACTCGGACATAACAGGGACACCCACCGAGGATTATACTCGGACATAACAATTTAAGGGAATAGAAGTTCATAGTGGGTAGTGGACACACAGAAAGTGGGGAGGAATGTTTAGAATTATACTGGACATAATAGTTTAATGGAAATTTCCACGCAAGCAAGTTGTGGAAATGGGGATATAAATAAGCGCATGACAATACGCGCATGATTTGGGCGCATGACTTTACTGTCCGGCAAACAGCTACCATTGTATGAAGTAATCATTGTTTTGAGACTTCGAGAGGTCAAAACTGACCATAGGGTATGATGGTCACAAACAGTTTGTTTTGACAATTTTGAGACTGAAGTCATGGAATAGTCAAGTCTTGGACATAAGTTGAACTTTGAGTCACAGTTCTGGAAATCTTCTGTGAACTTTGAGCCACAGATGGAAATTGGCGGTGGAATCGTCGTAGTGAAAATTGATAGGCTAAAAAGGTTGCAAATTGTCACTTTGCGACAACTGCGACAAAAACGGCTGAAGAAATTCCACACGCCAAGTGAGGTTGAGGTATTTAAACTTGAACACAATAGTTTTTAGACAAGATGAAATAGAACTAGGATCGAGATTAGAAAGAACTGAAGTTGAGCCAGAAAGTTAGACCGAAAGTTAGGCTCAGAAGATTAGAGGTTGAACTAGAACTAGGAGGAGGGCCCGCAATGTAGAGATAGACAGAAAGTTTAGTCAAGAGGTTTAGTCAGAAAGATTAGTTAGTAATCTTCAAGTAAAGTTAGAACTCTCCAAGTAGTAGACACACTATTCAAGTAGTTAGGAATCTTTAAGTTACTGACAAGTAAATAATGGACATATAAGCAATTAATTGAGCCATCATGAAAGGTTAAATAACAGAACAATAAGAATTTAGTTGTGAAATTGTGATTCAAGATTCCAAGAACTGTGCTTCATATTTCTTATCGTAAGTAAGTTGATAGAGAGATTAAATGTTGAATCTATAATATGCACTTATGGACATTACATAATCACCGGTGGTAACCTAATTATGTCCAAGAATTAAAGAACACTTAATTTTAGAGAAGTGCATAGACAATATATTATATCAGGTGCCAGAATAACAGAAGTCAATAAACTTGATTATGATTTATGTATTCAGAAAAAGAGTCTGTTGTGATTAACGTTGAGATCAATGTAATGTGATGTGCTGACAATGAACAATAATATCAAGATAAAATAAAGAAAGAAATAATATCAACCTACTATAACAATATAATATGAGATAATTTTCAACAATTTCAACTAAAATATAAAATCAAAGTTTACAGGGAGCATTGGCCAACTTCAAGCTAGTGAAATCTTTATACAACGCGTCCTGGTAAATACTGGTGACGGTCACCACACGCTGGATAGGTCGAAGGGTTGTGACCAGACAAAGCGAGACACAACCATTGGATGCACTGGGCTACATACCTAACGTAACAGTGCAATGTAATTATCATAAGAGTGACGTCACAACACAGAAATGATCATGAATTTTATGATTTTAAAATTTTGCTAGCAGAGGCTTCATGCTGGATTGAAGCGTTCTGTGTACTTTGATTTACTACTTCTGTTTTACTATTCCTTACTAGTGATGATTCATCATCATCATCATGATGTAATGATTACTATTTACAAAAAAATATTTTCTTACTAGTAATTGTTACTCCGTTTTTTTTACTGCTTATTGCTGGTAATTATTATTACTTTTTTTTACTGCTATTGCTGGTAATTATTATTACTTTTTTTTACTGCTTATTGCTGGTAATTATTATTACTTTTTTACTGCTTATTGCTGGTAATTATTATTACTTTTTTACTGTTTATTGCTGGTAATTATTATTACTTTTTTACTGCTTATTGCTGGTAATTATTATTACTTTTTTTTTTACTGCTTATTGCTGGTGACTGCTGCTACCTTTTAAAACTTTTTATTGCAGGTAATTGTTACTACTTCTTTTTCACTGTTTATTGATGGTAATTGTTACTACTACTTTGTTTACGGTTTTTGCTGGTAATTATAACTACGTGTTTTTACTCTTTATTGCCGTAATTATTACTTTTAATTTTACTTTTTTGTTGGTAATTGTTTCTACTTTTATCGGCAGTATCTCTTGCTAGTAATTGAAACCACTGCTATGCCTTGATTCACTTTACAGTTTCATTCTTTTAAACTCACAACGATCTGCCTATGACAGCGACACAAAATTTTGACACTCTGTTTCCCATAATTTCATCATCATCATCATCGTAATCGTCGTCGTCATCATCATCATCATCATCATCATCATCATCATCATCATCATCATCATCATCATCATCATCATCGTAATCGTCGTCATCATCATCATCATCGTAATCGTCGTCATCATCATCATCGTAATCGTCGTCATCATCATCACCATCATCATCATCGTAATCGTCGTCGTCATCATCATCACCATCATCATCATCGTAATCGTCGTCATCATCATCATCATCATCATCATCGTAATCGTCGTCATCATCATCATCATCATCATCATCATCATCATCGTAATCGTCGTCATCATCATCATCATCATCACCATCATCATCATCGAGTGCCGTCTCCGCATCGAAGGTTGGCTACCATGGAGCGCCATTCCACTCTCTCTCTCTCGCTTTGATGCTGCAGGTTGTCATAGGCTGTCTTGTTCATCTTTTGATGTTACTCGTCCATGTTAGTCTTGGTCTGCTTATGCCTCTATTACCCTGTACTTTACCTTCCAATATTATTTTTAGTCGGCTGTTGTGACTTATAACATGTCCCCAACATTTAATTTATCTTGTTCTAATTGTGTTTAGTAGTTTACTTTTTTATTTTTAGTTGTTTTAAAACTTCATTTGGTCTCTCTTTCTTTCCATCCAATTGTACCTATTCTTCTATAAACCACATTTCAATTTCCCATAAATATATTCTCTAATAGGAACACGTGTCACTATTTATTCTTGGAATCACTATTTATGTCTCCTTTCTGAACGGTTGTCCACTTAATAAATTTCTACCCTACATTTTCTTGTACTTCTTTTTCAGCCACATTTTTTTTCATAATCAGAACAAAACCTGTGTATTTTAGCCCTCGTTCCGGTGCTCGTGGCTTATCCTAATCGACCAATGGGCACGCGTTGTACAAGTAAATGGAGAATAGATCAGACGATATAACGCATCCCTTCCCGGCTCGTTATTTCCTCAGCTGCAAATGGCTATTTTCGTGTCTTCTCTAATGGCTATCGTTTCCTTTACAAAGCTCCTATTTTTATGACCTTCCCATGTTGACGTCATTGGTTGTTGTACAATATTTTCATAATATTCTTTTTTTTTTAAATGCCAAAATAATCGACGTTACATGGGGGATGTATTTCACGACTCGTTTTGTGATTATGGCCACTGTGTTTATATGATGTGCGCATTTGTTGTTTATTTGTTGTCCTTCATACCCTGTTTACTTTCGAAAAAAAACCCATCATCTGTGCCATCTTTAAAGTTATTATTATAAAAGTGATGTTTATTAAAAAAAATATAAAACAACTCTCCCCCCCCCACCACCCATATTTACTTTAACTTCTCTCTCTTTCTTTCTCTCGCTGCTTTTCCCCGTTTCTCATCCCTCACACATTTCTATATTAACTCGCTCTTTCCCTCCCTCCCGTCCCTCTCCCCTTTCCGTCCCTCCCGTCCCTCCCGTCCCTCCCTCCCTCCTCCCCTCCCTCCCTCCCTCCTCCCTCCCTCCCTCCCTCCCTCCCTCCCTCCCTCCCTCCCTCCCTCCCTCCCTCCCTCCCTCCCTCCCTCCTCCTCCTCCCTCCTTCCTTCCTTCCTTCCTTCCTTCTTCCTTCCTTCCTTCCTTCCTTCCTTCCTTCCTTCCTTCCTTCCTTCCTTCCTTCCTTCCTTCCTTCCTTTCCTTCCTTCTTCCTTCCTTCCTTCCTTCCTTCCTCAAGCAGCTAATCATGTTTCACTCTGTACTCTTTCTCTCTCACTATTTGAGCTACGCAATAGAAATTATTTCTAATAAATCAATTACTCCTTATGCACACACACTACAATCACACATACATGCACAAGTTTTCACACATGCTTTTCAACTCTCAAACTCACATTAACACACTGCTCATGCATTGGGCAGCTGCCAAACTGCAGCTAAATGCATCCTACCATCTCCTTAAACATATATTCCGAATAATCCTAACTCACAAAAGCTCCAAAACATCTCCCTAATCACGAATCCAGAAGCCACGCATCAGCCCATTAACATGAAGGACTATCAATACATCTACAAAATATGTCAAATCAGACATCACGCATCTACTACTCTCTCTAAAGAAAAAAGAAAAAAAGAGTCGACGTGGTGGCAGACAAAATGATGATAATTATTCCGCTCTGAGCAAATCTATTTTCGACATTGTGTGCGCCACCTTAATCTATAACTCCAAGACTTCATCTCTGCGCGTCACGTGATCTTGTTATCATTATTCCACGGAAAACATGAACAAAAAAGATAATAAGAAAGAACAACAGCGGTATCACCTCTCCATACTTGTCAGCGTTCGAGGTGAGTCCTCGCAGAGGCGGAGGCGAGGTTTTTAATTTCAAGTGGGTTGTTGAGGCTTACTATAGTTTTATCTGGAAAGAGCCTGGATATCTTTAAAACCAAAACAATTACTTAACTCTTTAACTTCTAATCCCTTTTCAACTTTCCCCTTTTGTGCTCGATTATTATTTTGCCCATAAACCATTGGTAACGTGTTAGAAGCACATAAGTTAACAGCTTGATCAGACCAAAATTGAGGTTGAGAAAGAAGCTAGGACTAATACCAACTATGGAATACATAAACAAACAACAGAGAAAATGGTTTGACCAGCGAAACGACAGGAATATCGAAACATAACACACGAGCCTTCTACAAATTCTACGTGAACACCATTATTAAGAGCCACCCGCGAAAAAGATGGATTGATAGAATACTGGAAACATTTGGAAACATAACAGGGAGAAGTCAACAAAATTGCAAAAACCGAAAATTATATCTCTCCTCGACGCTGAAATGCAAATGTGTAACGAAAGAAGATTAATAATAATCATTTTCATATTTTGCAATATGCTCTCTGAAATTAATCTGATTTACACTATATCAGTTTTAGCATGCACCAAATTTATACACACGTTTGTAATTGATGATATTTTTATTTCTGTGGTGCATCTCCCATCAGATGTAATTAATGTGCCCAAGTATTTGAAACGTTGTACTTGTTTCAGATTTATCTCGTTTATTTTTATGCTGCATGATGGTGATGATTGTTTCTTCGATATAACCATTACTTCTGTTTTCTACTATTCAGACTGAGACCTTTCTTTTGCTTTCTTCCACTATTATGTCTTATCATTTCTTGTAGCTCATTCTCTGTCTCTGCTATTAAGACTGTGTCATCCGCATATCGAAAATTATTTATGTTGTGACCGTTGACTTCAATTCCTTTTTTGTCTACTATTGATCTTATAATATATTCGCTGTAAAGTGAAAACAAATCCGGTGACAGAACACAGCCTTGTATGACTCCTTGTTTTATATATTGGAATTGTCCTGTTTGGTTGTTAATTCGTATAGCTGCTGTTTGTTGCCAGTACATGTTTTTTGATTCGCAGATCCTTGCCATCATGTTTAATTTCTCCAGCATATTGATTATTTCCATATGCTTTACTTTGTCAAATGCTTTCGTGTAGTCTATAAAGCACATATATAGATCTTTCTTTACCTCTATAGATCTTTCTATAAATGTTCTTAAGATGTATATTGCATTATTTGTGCCTTTTCCTTCCACAAATCCACATTGTTCCTCACTTATTTCTGGTTTTATTTTTTTCCTTACACGTCTCATGATTATTCTTAGTAATATTTTAGTCATATGGCTTATGGGACTAATAGTACGATGGTCTTCACAATCAGATGCGCCTGACTTCTTCGGTATGGCTACAAAGATAGATTTTAGTAGATCTTCCGGTATGTGTCCAGTGTTATATATAAAAATTCTGTTCAGACAAGAAAATAATTCCAGAATTAATGAGTTCATATGTAGACCTACATTGACGATATGGCTATGGTTAGCCCAAGGCCTCGGTATCACGGCAAACGAATTAAAATCCATAATTGCTCATCCGTCCATTGCCAGAGGAATCATCCGAATTAAAACTCATCTCATTGAGGGATTAAAAAAAAAAAAACAAAAAAAAAAAAAAAAAAAAACAAAGAAAGGCAGTTGCAGTCACCATCATAGCAGCTACAGCACACGCCAAAGACATAAAGGCAAGGGGTACTGAAAGTTATGGCGGTTGAACTGTTCTTCGTTATACGATATCATCATTCATCGTGAGCAATCGAAATTTCGAAACACGATCCGAATGAAAAAGACAGTTCACGGTGTGCACAAAGTACTAAACTCAGTAGCTCCGAAAGCAAGCCGGACTTTAGATATGAAGAAACTGCAACAAAGAACACTTTTCAGACCCAGTTTCAATGGTTCCTCCTGCCGACTATCAGCCATACTGACCGGAAGTCCACATTGGCATTATAAGTTATTATAAATAAAGTCATGTTGAGCTTTTCTTTTAGCTAAATGTGTTGTAATGAAACTTCAAAGTAATGCAGTTTGTGGTTAAGTGCCTAACACTTTGTGTTTTACTTTTTAGAAATCTTTCTTCAATCAGAAATGAGGGAAATAATGATTTAAATGTGCGTCTATAGAAACCATTCTTTAATCAGAAATGAGGGAAATAATGATTTAACTGTCCGTCTACTGGACAGAGCAGTCACTGCGATGTTGTATAGGCATGGGAAGAAGAGCCAACGTTTTGTGGGCGGGGAAGTTTCCGGTAGAAACAAATTCGCGATATTTGTTAGTGAATTTCCTGAGTAAAGAACTCATGGTAACAGGGTTGTATAGTCCTGAGTGGAGAACCCATGGTAACTGGGTTGTGTAGTTCCTGAGTAAAGAACCCATGGTAACCGGTTGTGTAGTTCCTGAGTAAAGAACCCATGGTAACTGGGTTGTGTAGTTCCTGAGTAAAGAACCCATGGTAACCGGGTTGTATAGTTCCTGAGTAGAGAACCCATGGTAACTGGGTTGTGTAGTTCCTGAGTAAAGAAACCCATGGTAACCGGGTTGTGTAGTTCCTGAGTAGAGAACCTATTGTAACCGGGTTGTGTAGTTTGAGTAGAGAACCCATGGTAACCGGGTTGTGTAGTTCCTGAGTAGAGAACCCATTATAACCGGGTTGTGTAGTTACTGAGTGGAGAATCTACGGTAACTGGGTTGTGCTTTTCCTGAATGAAGAGTTCAAGATCGTTGGGCCGTTAAGTAGCAAAGTGAGGAAGCGAAGATATGGCGGTGAAGAGCGAGGAATATACGTTCTCTGGGTCAAAGATAGTTCGAATGATTGTGAGGAGAATCGAAACGTGAATTTATTGAATAAATACATTATTATCATCGTCATCAAGTACCGGGTCTGCTGGCGTAGGTGATCATGTCTCTCACCAATTTTCGATCTCGACAGTTATTTATCATTTCTGTTGTTGACCTTCTGCCAAGCCATTCTCTTAAGCTGTCTGGTATTTTTTTATCGTTGCTTTTCTCTATCTCTTCGTTCCTCAATTTTCCAGTTGTTACAATATATTCCAGCTGTTCTCTTCTCATTACATGGTAAAAAATTGATGATTGTTTCTTCATAATATTGGAAATTAGCTCTCTTTTTGCTTTGGCCTCTTCAGAAAAGTGTTCATTACTCTTCTTAGCTGTCCATGGTATTCTCAACATTCTTCTGTAAAACCACATTTCTACAGACTCTAGTGAATTTCTTGTTTGCTGTCCTATTCATTAATACATTATATAAATGACAACAAATGTACAAAACGAACAAATGTTAAAAAAACAGAATATATAAAACAAGGCACGATGAAAAAAAAAAAAAACAAGGAGAAACTAATTTGATAAAAGTCTAAGTATGACGACAACGAAAAACCTACTGAAAGCAGGACATATTTTTGCTAAAGAACATAAAGGGTACTTTGTAAAATAAGATCTATAACAAAAGTTGAAGCCATTTAAGAATGAAGGTAAAGTAATTTGCTTTTAAAGGATCTTGATTATAATAACTCTGGTAAAGGAGAGTCGTTCATCTGGTAGTACTATTCTTACAAGAGAAATAACTCCAACAACAAACAGCTTTGCTAGTGAAGCACACGGAAACAAATCTCTGTTGAGACGGATTCGACAGTTCGCATGCGTAAAAACAAATGCAGGTTAGCTCTCTATGTGAATGAAGCAAAATTCATAAAGGTAAAGGAACGAGATTTGAATCAGCGTCTTATCGTGCGGATTTTTAACCCATATGTACTCGGCCGCCTATCCAGAAGTGTTCGGAGACTCCTGTCCAGTGTCGCCTCAAGCATCGTAACTCATGAGCGAGGCGCCATTCTCCTCACCTTCCCAGAGTATAAACCCTGGTACCCATTTCTACAGCGGCTGGGTCGATCGCAGGGACATTTTTTGTGTGTGAAAACGACATGAAAGCCACAAGACACAACATAATATGAATATGCTAAAGAGTAACTGTTTGTTGAAATGACTTTGCTAAGCTACTTGAGTGTAAGAAAAGTCAATAGTTACATTTTAATGGGAGAGATCTCCGAACTGCTGACTCATACGACATTATAATAAGGCTTAACATCTATGTTTGGACATTACAGTAAGAATTGGACATTTTGTTGCTGTTTTGAAACAGTGTTCTTCATCTACTTGCTACAACAACTTCTTCTTCTTCCTCTTTTCTTCCTTTCTCTTTCACTTCGAGTAGGCCTCCTTCTCTTACTTATCGTTCTCCTCCTGTTACTGATCCTCCTCCATAATCTTCTTCTACTCATCTTTTTATTGTTCTTCACTTTCTACTCTCACTCTTCTGTCTTCCCTTTATTCTTTTTCTCTTTCTTTTTTTTCTCATTCCTTTTTCTATTCTTCTCACTATCGTCAATTTATTCTTCGTTTTTCTTCTTCTTCTTCCTTTAATCATCTCTTTTTTTCTTGTTCTTATTAATTTTCTTTTCTTGTGCTACTATGTTTGTTGACTATCGTTCAATAAAGTAGTCAATGGTTAATGAAGGGCAGAAAGGAACATCTAATTTAATGCATTATCTCAGCAGCCATCATGTCATCACTGAGTGCACTATCCTCGCAGCCATCATCATCATTGAGTGCACTATCTCCGCAGCCATCATGTCATCATTGAGTGCATTATCTCCGCAGCCATCATGTCATCACTGAGTGCACTATCCTCGCAGCCATCATCATCATTGAGTGCACTATCTCCGCAGCCATCATGTCATCATTGAGTGCACTATCTCCGCAGCCATCATGTCATCATTGAGTGCACTATCTCCGCAGCCATCATGTCATCATTGAGTGCACTATCTCCGCAGCCATCATATCATCATTGAGTGCACTATCTCCGCAGCCATCATGTCATCATTGAATGCACTATCTCCGCAGCCATCATGTCATCATGGAGTGCACTATCTCCACAGCCATCAAGCCATCACTGAGTGCACTATCCTCGCAGCCATCATCATCATTGAGTGTACTATCTCCGCAGTCATCATGTCATCATTGAGTGCACTATCTCC